>ML781842.1:427377-463013 GCA_009831015.1 Picea engelmannii
AAATAACATGGTAAAAGTAAATATAAAGGAGTAAAACTCTTTTTACCATATCATTTTCACTTTTCCACTATTTGAGCTCAAAAACCCCTCTTTTACCCTCAAAGTTCGGCGTCAGATTGCGGGAGTTACGAGCGTCCATTCGGTGAGCCATCAGTGATAGTGAGGTAGGCTCTTTGTCTTCTACTCTTTCATGGTTTAATTTTGCATTTTCATTGGTTAAAAATTCATTTTTGAGTTGATTTTATGAGCCCTACTTGCGCTCAACCATTCTCGCAAGTGGGCTACACGGGACCTGTGAAAATGGGTGATTCTCGCAGGTGAGCCCACAATAGCCTGCGAGGTTCTCGCACTGTGCCCAATGGGCACCTGCGAGAACCACAAAGCACAATTTTTTTGTAAAGATTTACTCAATGAAAGAGAACCAATTCATGAAGAGAGTTGCTAATCCTCTTTTTGTGCTTCTTATGAAGGTAATTGGCCATCAAAATGGTTCTTGAATGGTGCAAAAGGGAGCACAAAGAAGACAATGCTATTTCTGGAAATCATCCACCCACTATTGTTTCTTTGAGAAACTGTGGCCTTCTGAAGTACTTTCATATCCCGGGCATGAGGGCCCAAGTCAGGTTATTAGAGTACCTTGTGCGTATGTGGGATCCCGATCAGTAGGTATTTCATGTGGGGGTCCACACACTGTCCTTAGATATTGAGGACATTTACTTCTTGACTGGAATTTCATGGCGGGGGTACCATGTGAGCCTGACTGGTAGCAGAGGTGGTGGGCTTCCCATGAGTGAGTACTGTCGTTTACACTATGTTCCCGAGGCAGAGAGGAAGAAAGGAAAAGTAGCTATTTGGGGGGTACGTGATTTGACCCTCCATACTATCTTGTTCACCATAGCTCGGATGGCTGGGAGCTCTACTCCTCACATGGCACTATAGAGTTACTTCTAGTATGTTATTGAGTGTATTGAACCTCGGGTTTTCAACTGGGCAGATGCAGTGCTTCGTAGCATAAAAAGA
The DNA here is from genome assembly GCA_009831015.1 of Picea engelmannii. Classification (NCBI taxonomy): domain Eukaryota; kingdom Viridiplantae; phylum Streptophyta; class Pinopsida; order Pinales; family Pinaceae; genus Picea; species Picea engelmannii. The sequence goes on from ML781842.1 coordinate 428,398, forward strand.
CAGTTGACCAAATGCAGAGGAGGCAACTTGAAGCAACTCGGGCACGGATATTTTTTAGTGTCCTTCTTTCTCGAGAGGGTTCCATTACTGAGACTGCAAGTTGAGTGGAATTTACCGGATCCTAGGGATCCAAGAATGTTGAGATGGTGTCAGCTCATGGCCCGCCATGTAGCTGGACCGATTATCAAGTATGATGATACCTTCTTTGACTGGCTTCAACCACAGATGTTGATGGTTGACGATTATTCTTATGCCGGGTTGGATTTCCAAGGAGATCCAGACTTAGTACTGCCAGAGGATGCTCAGTGGGGGGAACTTGGTAAGAAGTACACAATTTTTTTTCTTTTAAAATGTTTTTGTGAATTTTAATCATATTCAAATGTTTTTTTCTTTTATATGTTCGTCCAAATACTAAATTCAAAATCCATTTTTTGATGACACAGATGTTGGACCTTACCAACCTCCTAGTAATTCTCCCATTCAACGGTGAGGAGAGGTAGCGCCAGTGCCACAATACACTAAGGATTATCAAGTAGTAGAACAAAACCTAGAGGGCTTGACAGTAGATATTCTAGACATACCTCTTGAAGAGGTTCCACGACGCGATCAACATCATACAGTAGGAGTGTCAGGGTCCATGAGTCGACTGCTCCGTAGAGTTGCCTGGGCAGTCATGTGTTACCGTTAACGTCATCCATGACGTCACTTTGTAGAAGCTATGAGCTTCATATTTTGACATTTTGGTCTTCGGACAAAACTTTTTGTAAAAAACTCTTTTGATCATTATATATACAGACGGATTCTACTGATTTATCTTGTATTGTGTGAAAATTGATGTGATTGATTTATAAATGATCCAAATGTCTGTCTAATACATAGTTATCCAATGCATCTATTAATGTATTTAGACATCTAGGAATATCTTGATATGCAATGTAATCAAAATAACGTTCCAAGAGGCAAATTCGCAAATACACCCGTAACAAAGTAGGACTTCAAATAGTATAAACATTACTTAACTGTAATACTACAAGCTGCGAATCGAGTCGCACAACCAAATGAAGAATTTCGAGTGAGATAGAAAAAACCAATAATTAAATAGCGACGCTATACTCTGCAATGTTGTTGGTCGCACGGCCGAGGCACACACCTCGTAAGGAGATAAGTTCGTTTGTAGGGGCGTAAATTTCCCATGCAGCAGAAGCAAGGTTCTGAGTACTACGGCTAGCACCATCAGCGAAGCCAATATAGGGTAGTGAAGACTCCGACATCTGGAAATCAAACACAACGTCACATAAGGGTAGAGACTAGATAACAACAAAAGAAAACTATAGTAACACACAAGAAGTATGATACAATAAAATACAAGTACTCGTGCACATATGATTTTATGCATAGTACTTCTTCAAGTACAACCCATTCCTAGGTTCACTCAAAGGGATACCATCGTAATCTACTAACTCATAAGCTCCTTTTCCCAAAACTCTTCGAATGATATAAGGACCTCGCCACATGGCTTCGAATTTTCCATCTCCTAGCATATCTCGATCTTGATCATAGAGGAGAACGAGATCTCCTTTGGAGAAAATGTGAGGCTTGACATGTTTGTCATATTGGGCCTTGACACGTTTCTTCTGAGCTTCTATAACTAGGGTAACATCACATCGAGTTTCATCTAATCGCATAAGATACAATAGACATTCTTCCTCAGCAGAAGTGTTTGGTAGGAGTTCAACAGCTAGTTTTAAAGAGGGTATCTCGCATTCAATCGGGAGAATGGATTCCACACCATAGACTAACTGGAAAGGTGTAAACCCAGTAGCAGACTTGATGGCTGTCTGATAAGCCCACAATGTCGAAAACAACATTGTGTGCCAACTTGTTTTGTGAATCCCTATCATTCGTCGGAGCATAGTTATGAGAACTTTGTTAATTGCTTCGACCTGGCCGTTGGCTTGTGGGTAATAGGGCATTTAGTTATCATGGAAAAAACCCAACTTTTCAGTAAGTTCGGACATCATGAAGTTTCTAAAGTGGCTACCATGATCAGTGACGATATCTTGGGGAACACCAAAACGAGCTATGATGTGATTAAAAATGAATAATTTTGTGGTCTTTCCAGTGTTGTCAAATGTTGGCATCGCCTCGGCCCATTTCGTAAATTAATCAACGGCTACAATAATGTAACCATGCCCCCCGACTGAGTGAGGGTGACATGTCATGAAATCGATGCCCCATTTCACAAAGGGACCAACTGAGACCACAGAATGAAGAGGAGCAGGATGTGACCGTATTTTCTGATTATAGGTCTTGCAAGCATGGCATTTTTGAATGGTGATTATGCAGTCGTTAAATAGAGAAAGCCAAAAATACCCTGCTCGTAAGATCTTCTGGGCAGTAGCATACCCAGACATGTGACCACCACATGCTCCAGAATGGTAGTCATTCAGATCTTTCTCGGCTTCATCAAAAGTTAAGCAACGTCGAAAAATAGAGTCAATCCCTCGGCGATAAAGAGTATCCCCGAGGATAATGTATTGACAAGCTTGATAGCATATGCGACGTCGGTCAGTACTAGACAAAGTTGGTTGAAAAGTCTGAGTTTTGAGATATATAATGATATCCCCATACCAAATATCATCAGTGCTAATAAGGAAAAGAGATTCATCGGTTAATGAATCAACTGCTACATTTTTCGTTGCAGAATGGGGAAAGTCGCATATCAACTCAGCAAAAACTAAAGACTTCTTGGACTTGGCACGTTCGAATTCCAAGTCAAACTCCTGGAGAATCACAATCCATTTGGAGTATTTTCCCCCTAGCAATTGATGGGTAAGAATGTGTTGCATAGGGTTGCAGTGAGAAATCATTGTAGTCTTGCACAAGAGGATATAGTGCCGGAAGCGTTGGATGGCTTGTACGGAAGCCAAGGCCAGTTTTTCGACATGTAAATACTTGATTTCAGTAGGTGTTAGACTTTGAATCAAGTAGTAAATAACATGTTCGTCGTTAGCATAATCCTCTTGGACGAGAACCATACCAATGGTATAATCTGAGGCAGCAAGATAGAGGAAATAATCGCGACTGTAATCAGGGGGAAAGAGAAGTGGAGAACGCGTTAGGGAAAATTTCAAAACTTCAAAAGCATTGTTGGCAATGGTATCCCAGACGAACTCTGAATCCTTCTTTAATAGCTGTGTAAATCCACGAGTTATCTCGACGTAATTTGGGATAAAACGATGAAGAAAGTTTTATTTCCCCTGTAAACTTTGCAACTGGTGAAGTGTAGAAGGAGGAGGGATATTAAGTATCACCTCAACCTTTAAAGGATCCACCCGGATCCCTTGACGCGAAACGATAAAACCTAGAAGGCGGTTGGATTCCACGCAGAAAACACACTTATGAGGATTCAAACGTATACGATAGAACCAACAGTGGACAAAAATGGCACGGAGGTGTTTTGGGTGATCAACTCGGTGCATTGAGTGAGCGGGTAAATCATCCAAATATGGTTGAATGATGTGCTTGATATCATGGAAAGAATAAGACATAGCACGTTGAAAAGTTGCGCCAACGTTCTTGAGACCAAAAGGAAGTTTTCGATAGGCAAAAGTACCCCAAGGACAAATAAAAGAAGTCTTATGTTGATCCTCGGGAACAATGTTGATTTGATTATATCCGGAGAAACCATCCATGAGAGAGAAGATTTCACTTCCGGCGCAGTCATCGAAAATCTGATCGACGAAGGGGGTAGGAAAGTTGTCTTTTGGACAAGCTTTGTTGATATCTCTATAATCAACGCAGACATGAATGGTGCCTTGTTTCTAGTCAATCGGGACAAGATTGGAAACCTAGTCTGTGAGAGCCACCGAATAAATAAATCCATCTTTCAGAAGTTTCTCGACTTCGAGCTTTATAACAGCTTCTTTACGTGGGTGAACTGGATGAAGGTGTTGTCGGATGGGTTTAGCGTTGAGGTATGTCTTTATCTCATGTATCACAATCTCAGGTTCGATACCCATAATTTCTTCGTATCTCCATGCGAAGATATCACAAAACTCTTTGAAAAGGGACGTGTAGGTGACGACTTTGTCAGAAGAACACGAAGCTCCGATATGGACATTTTCGACAATCCTGGGTTTGATGGATATGTCAAGGGGAATATTGGGTGAGATATTTCTTAAGTTCCCTTCGGAAAACACATCGTGTGCAGACTCGGGAACGGTGGAAATGACAACAACGGTCGACGAGGTCAAGATCCGTTGATAGTTCTCAAGGGTATGTTGCTCCAGAAAGAGGATGGAATGATGATGACCATCGTCCCAAGGGGTGTCTTCCATGACAGACATGATCATTTCGTCAGTGGGAAAAATGACATGAAAAGGATCGGGAGACAACTCACCAAGAGAGGGGGTAGAAGGTGTTGTCGATTGAATGGCCTGATATGCAGATTCAACCAGACTTAACGGCATTGTGTCACCGTAATGAAGATGATCTCCAGGGTCAGGTACTAGCTAGGGTTCGTGAGACGCAGGAAGTTCATGAGGCAAGGTGGAGATCATGTTGATGGAAGCAACAGACGAGCATGGAACATCAGGCATTGGAATGGGGAAAGTTCCCATTAACGAAGAGTCCTTTAGAAGGCCTACACCGACGTTCTCATAACTCGGTGGGGTTTTAGTGATAAACGGTACGTTTCCAGTACGAGTATCGGAATTGAATAAGGCTAATTGGTCGATGGTGACAACCTTACCTTGATGTGGGAAACGTACCACATGGAAAAGGGTCGACACAACTGCGCGCATGGAATCGATCCAGCTGCGTCCAAGCAGAAGATTGTAATCAAGGGGAGCGTCAAAGACCTCCACTTCAACTTGGACCATTTTTCCTTCTAACATGATGGGCAACGAAGGAAGAACACCATAGGGATTAAAATTGGATCCATTGAAGGCTTTAAGATTGTTCTGGGATTCATTCAAAGAAGGAGAGCCAATGTCTTTCTAGCAAGCAAGAGACATAACACATGTCGAGGCACCCTCATCGATAACAGTTCGACAAATGTTTTTGTCAGAGACAATCACTTGGATCTGGAATGCAAGTTGAGGGGGTAACCTTGGAATGTGATCTTCCAAGTCAAAGATTATCAAATTCGTATCCGTCGGATCGATTCCACTGATAGATTTCAACAGTGCCTTCCATTGTGCGGGACAAGTTTGGAGGACTTCAAGGGATGACATCGCAGAAGGTGCTTGGGCTAGATATTCAACAATGTTGTAGTTCTGGGCCTCATGAGCATGAGGATTCAAAGCCGATTTTCGAACGACGCCCTTTGGGGGGGGTCGTAGAACTGTGTCGAGGCTCATTCGTTTGAGATGAAGAGGACCATTGGTAGGTGGAGTCACAGGAGAGGGTTGTACCAAGGAAGGAGGTAGATCATCAACCTTCTCTTTAGAGGGAGAATAATCTTTGGCTCGAGTAGTGAGCGCAACATCTCTCTGCTTAGAATCACCAGTACACATAAAAACATAGGATGTAGTAGAAGAGGAGGGTTGGTCGTGAATGACCAACTGAGCCTGTTATTGAGACGGGAAGGGTTGAGACAAAATGGCCGGAGCAGGTGGTTTTGGAGCTCCTTGAAGGAACTTAGTGACCTCGGCGCATCATGGACAATCCTTCATGTAGTGATCATCACCACAGATAAGACAAGGGTATCGAGGTTTGCGCTTATCCCGATCGTGAACAGGGGTAGTTTTGGTTTTCTTTGCTTGAGAATTATTTTTGCCCTCCTTATTCTTACCTCTCCCTTTTTTAGATTTGGTTTTACCAGCTGGGGTAGATTGGACTGCATTTACCTCAGAAGTCTTGCCGGCGGGAGGGATAGGAGACAGAGCATTTTGAACATTAGAAGAAGCAGGTTTGGGGTTTGTGCTTGAGCCGGAGTGTGGTTGGGCTTGGAAAGTGCCAATCACACCGTCAGCTGCATGCGAGGTAGCTGGAGTAGTTGAACTTGTGGAAGTGTAAGGACGAGGTAAGTCGGGTAGTAAATCGTAAAGGGTACCCGTTTGCGAGTAAACAAGGTCAAGATATTGAGCACAACTTATAGCCTACTCTTCTGTGACCACTCCACCCATGGAAATGTCACGACCGATGTCGTTCACAAATGATTTGGTAAACTATTCGGCCAACAATTGATCGGAGATTTCGAGTTTAATAAGACGTCGTCGCCATTGCCATTCATAAATGTGATTGGATATATGAGTGGCCTTGTTCTGTTTGAAAGAATTCAAAATCTCAGTTCCTGTGTCATAACGAATCGGTAACTGGTAGTGTGTGAGGAAATCCATAGCTAGGGTGTTGAAGTCAGAGAAGAAACCTCGTGGCAATTCGATATACCACTTTGCAGCAGAACCTGTGAGGGTTCGTTGAAAAAGACGTAAACGAATAGAGTCATCCATCAACGAGTTGGATGAACACCATAGGTGAAAAGTCATAACGTGATTGTTTGGGTCCTCTCCCGCTTTGCCATTGAATTTAGGAATGTCCAATGGTAGCTTGGCTGGGATAGCAGGCCATTGGGGAGAGTGACGAATCGAATCATTTAAAATCCTTGACAAGTCCAGAAGATCCAAAGTGGCTATGAAAGGTAACTGTCAATTCACCTGCAGGTACTGGTGTCTTTGGGGAGGAAGCCCCATTGGCAAACCAGTAGGACCATAAGCATTATGCATATAATGTGAAGACCCAGGCAGATTCGGTGGTGTTTGAAGAGGATAGTAGCTCATAGGATTATACCCTAGGACAGGGACTGGAGTTTGAGCATTCGCCCCCCAAATGGGATTGAACGAACCTGGATATGGTTGGCCCACACTAGGGGGTATTACATACGCAGCTGGAAACTACTGCCCCCCAGTCGATTGAGGAGGATGTTGTATCAATTGATTCCAATATTGGGCCAAGGACGGAGGGATGTTTTGCCCATAAGGTGGGGTCGGTCCTCCCATTGAAGGTGGTGTTCCAATTGGGGGTAGTGTTCCAATTGGGGGTTGTGTTCCAATTGGGGGTTGTGTGCCAAAAGGAATTTTCCCGCTAAAAGGGGGTTGAGTCATACCACCTTGGTGAAATTGTCCACCAACCGGAAACTGGTAATTTGGAGTGAATGAAGGAATAGTGCCACTAGTATTAAGATTTCTAGTAGAAGATGAAGAAGGTCCTCCAAAAGGAAATTGAGGGAGTGTTGGAATAAAACCAGGAAGAGAGTGCCCAGAAGAAGAAGGACCACCAAGAGAGCTGGATGGGGTTTGCGTAGGAGTGTGAATGGAAGCATTCAACGCACGGTACCCAGGTGGTAGTGTCGGAGTGGCATTGGGCATTCGCGGTGTGTTGATGGGAGCAAGACTAACCGCAGTAAACCTGGTTGGAACACTCGTAGTATCTGTGAGATGGGCCATTTCGGCAGGGATGGTAAAGTGATAGGCAGTAGTCAACGGTACTGTCTCTAGACTAGAGATTTTGGAAATCACAGGTGGGTTGATTTCAGAAATCATAGGTGAACCTGGACCAAAAAGGTCTCGTCTGAAAACACCTGTAGACCAAAAAAGATCTTGGCCTTCTATGCCTGTAAAGGGTCCAACTGGTGATCCAGAAGATTTAGCAACTAAGTCTCCGGAAGAATTCAGTCGCATAAAAGTTCACTTAGAATCAGGGTGAAGTCAAAAGTCCTCTCGAGTATTTGTAATTCGAAAATGTTCTAGAGAGTCAGTTCGTTCCACTTGTGGCATGGTAACAACTGTGACTTCACTTTGCCGAGGAGATCCCTCAGGTGTACTTGTAGGCAAGGGTTGAGAACCTTCCAGATGCTCTAGAGATAAACCCTGCATTCTACGTGAACGACGTGGAGGAGCTATTGTAAACGAGTCACAAACTTCACGAAGAAAATCATATGGTCAACTTTGAGAAACAAACAACATGCGCTAGTAAACAAAATCTAGGAAGCAACACCAAGAAAACAAGACCTTCTAATTCCGAAGTCACTAGTTGGTGATGAAATCCAACGTCACAACAACGAGACAAGAAGGGGTTGGGCTAGGGTGGAAAAGTTACGCTGACGACCTGCTTAACGGACTTACACCCTGGTGCAAGCTCCCACACATAATCGTGGGTATACCCTCCAAGGAGCCCGAGTGAGTTTGGTCAACGTCAATTTCAGGTACCATGATAACTTTCCCCTTCACAGTCACCTCGTGTAAGAACCTAGAAATATAGGCCACTAAGGCTACCACCAACAACAATAAAGCCTGGGGGGATAGTCGACAGTCCGATCCACATGCAAGGGCAGGGTATCTAGCTCGAAATCAACTCAAAAGGCTTCCACTCATCATTGTGGGTATACCTTTGAGTGATCCACATAATACGTGAAATCTCTACACTGATATCAACAAAGAAAGGTGAGTAACTCTGCTAATATCAATGCGACCTCGTGCTTGACCCTTGTGTGAGAAGGGCTTCCCAGGACAAGATGTTGCAAATGGAATTTAACACTCCTTAACACAATATGCTATTGTGTGTTTCGTTCTTTGGAGAGTGTGTCTCTCTTCCTATTCCAAAGTGCTAGCCTAGCTAAATGTTGGTGTAATAGAGCCCTAGAAAAGAGTTACTAGATAAATTTTACAATTGCACAGTGTTATTAAGAGATGTTTTTTACTCAAAGGAAACGGAGATGAAACTTATGTTGTATGACTCTGACCCAACGATGCATGGATGAGAATGAAAAATATATCGATTTTCGTTCAATGAATCCTATGTATGGGAGGGAAAGAGAAGTTTTCTGGATCAAACTTTAAACTACAAGACACAATTTCCTTTAAAATGCAAATGCAACAAATCATGCATCAATAACAATTCTCTATTGTTTCTTTTTCAATAATTTCAACAATTGATTTTCAATGTTTTCGAAGACAAAAATGATTTTTTGAAAGAAAAAATTTTGTTCACTTTTCAAAAATCACCCACACCATGATAGTGAGAGTACAAAAAATAAAAAACCAATGAACTAGCAATGTTAAAAACCCAAACCACTCTTTCAATGAAAACAAAAATAAGAAGCAAACCAATATAGTCTTTTCAATTGCATAAGAAAAAATGATCTTTCAAACAATAAGAAAATGATAAAGACCAAGAAACTCAACTTTCAACCGATCGCCGGTCCTTAACCAAACAAGCACACTCAAATTCCGAAATCAGAGAGTATAGCTATGCAAAGAAAAGTCAAGAAACGAAAGTCAAGACAGAAGTGACAAGAAAATCCTTTGAAATCCTAAGACTTTTCATGCACAAAAACGAAGACAAGAAAGACATCAATCAAAGGTCCAAGAAACTCTTATGAGTCACCTAGACTGATTTGGGCAGTTGAAGATGCCAAAAATCAAATCCAAAAGTTTGAAAAAATGAGTTCGTAGGCTGGCAATATTACATAGTGCGAGAATTAGTGATTCTCGCAGGTGGCCCTTGAGCAGAGTGAGAGAACCTCGCACTGAATCTAAAGGCAGGATGTGAACTCTATAGATTCTCGTAGGCTACTGTGGAGTGCAGTGCGAGAATGTTTGAAACTAGTCAAATTTTTGGAAAATGACACAAAATTTGAAGAGGCCTCTGGACTTAGAGGGTATATCAGGGTATCTTGAAGACTCAGAGATTGATATGAAAGGAAAAAAGTAAAACAAGAGCAAATGGCCACGGAAAAACACCAAAAGCCACAAAGAAAATGGGATGATCCCCAGTGGAGTCGCCAATTTTGTTATCAGACTAATCGGTAGGTGCAGACACTAACAGATCTCCCTAGATCCACCTGTATCTAGAACAAAACGGGACAGGACATGACTCTTTCCCTAAGTTTTGACCATTGAATTAGCTAGTAGGAAGGAACAAGTAACATACCTTTATATCGCTTCCTAGGGTCTATGTTGCTCCCACTTCGCTCCGGTGCTCTGGTGAGGTCAAGACCAAGACAACACAAACCAACCAAAGTGAAGATAGAAAAATATATTCAACTGTCGACTTATGTGTATGATCAAGGAATTACACAATAAAGTGAGAATAGATTTATGGGAAAGGGATATGCCACTGTATCATATTAATTGAAAGTAAAGATTACAACTTGATTGCCTTGATGTCGCAAGCTTCCTTTTGATGGCTCTTGGCTCCAACACACACACTTGCTCAATCCTTGTATGAAGAAGATCAAATCCTCTTGATAGACTTGCTAGAGTCTCCAAGCTATTGTTCAAGCTAAGTTCTTCACACAATTCTTTCACCAATTCTCCAATGAATCTTGCTTAACCTTTTCCATCAGAATTCCCTCAATATATAGGAGAGAATGAGATAGTTACTTGGATAAGAATGATCCCACAATATCAAGGAATCTAGTACAAGGATAACCATTCAAATGCCAGCCCATTTTTCTAGAAGATTCCCTTCTAGAAACATTGAGAATTCATCTTTTTCCATGCTTTAGGACGAGTCTGCACCCTAGCTATTCAACACAGTGTGAGAAGTTCGTACCATGGCTTAAGGCAACCTGCAAGAATGGGTAATTCTCGCACCCTAATATATTAGCAGCCTATGAACCTTCTTCAAAAAGGAGTTTTCTGGGAAGAGATGAAAGTAACTTTTCTCAGGAGAAAGTTCTTATGAAGAGCCTAAGTACACCATCATCAATGCATCATCATGATGACCAAAATCATGGGTAACACCAGGGAATAATAAAGGACGTGATTTCACTCTTTCTCTAGTAAAACATATGTTTATAGAATAATTTTTCTTACCACAGTTAGCGAAACAAGCTCTCTCTGAGTTGCGAGAGATAAAAAAGAGAGATGTTGAATCTGCATGGCAATATAACCCAAAGGTTTAAGGATGTAATATGTAAATTGGCAAACCCCATACACAAAGACCACCAATGAGAATGGTTTATATAGGGGCTAGTATTGTTGACCTAAATTCCTTTGAATCAACAAAGAATAGTTACCTTGGGAGAATCATTGGATCATGCCATGAAGATAGAGGCTATGGTAGGATACCTCAAAATATTTTGGGTGATGAGACCACCTAAATATCACAATATTGCATAGTTACAATGCCAAATATCCACATTAACTGAGAAGATTGAGAATTTGGCCCTACCTAAAGTAGGTCAGACACAATTATGGTGTACTTCCTATTATATAAAAGGTCATACAACAATAGAGTGTCCAATATTGAGTGGTGTAGGACCCCCTACTAATCCTATGGTGAACCTGCCAGTAGGACCATAAGGAGGAGTCACACAAATTGCGACTAGAACACCATTTCATGGGTCTTTAAAATATCATGCTTTCTTGAATCATCAAGGAGGATAGAATAATGAGTATTGTGATATTTGCAGAAGTCATGGAAATTCTCCAAGGAATTTCCTGGTTTTACATAAATATACCCCTACTTCGAATACTATGTACTATGAATTATGTGCCTCTCCTACACATACTACAAAGAAGTGTCGCACTATGGATGCTCTCGTAGACAGATTGGATCACTCTGAATTTAGGATCGACGAATCTCCTCAATGGTTTGGAGGAGGTCATAGGGGGGGGAGATTCAAAGGTGGACGAAATGGTGGAAGAGGACAAATTCGTTGTTACAATTGTGTTGAACAATGCCATATCATAATATATTGTCCACTTTTGAGAATACCTTAGGGTTCACATTGTATAAATAACAGTCATACCATCGAGGATTTCCCTGATTTGATCACCAAATGGGAAGATTTCACAAGACAAAGAGAAATCAATTTGATAAATTATGAACCCAGACTTATTGTTGAAGGAAAAGAGCCTGCTATTAACATTATTACTAGAGGAGGAACAAGACTGGGGCTGATGTTGTTAATATTAATCAAAGTAAGATCTAAAAGGAGGTACCTGCATATGCTAAGTGTGATCATGTAAGGAAGAAGGCATGTTTCAAGAATGGAGTGGAAATGTTCATACAAATGTCTAATCCTGCAATGTTGAAAGTCACAAAGCCAAGTTTTTAGCTTCAACAAACAATCGTGGAAAATCATGTTGCACAAAAGGACCCCCTAGGGAGATCACACAAGGCTATTGACTTGTGGTTCCAACTATTTTTTGACATTTTGGATTATGAACAACTCACTACGAAGTTGCATAACACGATCAAGGTGATTTTAGGGGTTGAAGAGAGGCCATAAGAGTTTATTTATGCTAATCTTCCAGAGAGGAATACAACTAGAGTACATAGGAGGAAGAGGATATTTGAAAGAGAATTTAGACTAAATGCCAACATCGACGACTATGAGATTAGGGATGTCATGTTATATTTGGGCTAAGACATCAAAATATTGCCAAAGAAGTATTCAAAAGTAATGGGAAATCCCAAGATCATTTATTCACCTATTCAATTGTGGATGGTGAATCAATACTACATCTATCCTATTGGGAGGGTACAAAATGTTGAACTGGACTTATCTAGCATTAAAATAATGGTAGAATTTGAGGTCATAGAAATAATGGGGGAAAAATATATGTACCCAAACTTATCGGGCATTAATTGGGCCTATGAAAATTACACTGTCATAGATATTAATAAGGAAATTATGACCTTTGAAGTGGATGGCATGAAAGTAACCCAACCTCTAGACCCATACCAAGGCCCTCGATATACTAATCCAACAGAAAAAAATAGGGAACATGATGTCCTGGATCAACTTTACACTCTTACTACAGGAAAATTAGCAGACTACATTAAACTTACTATAGATGGATTAGTAAGCTGGTGAAGAATTCAATCTGCAACTGAATATTCAGAGGAATTTTTGATAATTGGAAATAGGGCAGGTATGAAAACTTTTCAAGGAATTATGAAACTATTATAGAAACTAGGTGGATTGGGACAAATATTAGGGAACACCCTGTTTATGATGGTACTTCATATTTATGCAGTTTTCTCATTGATCTAGAGGATAAGGTCACGACAGAGAAAATAATTCTAGTACTTGATATTGCATTAAGATCGTCTCTAGCTAGGTGGTGGACTGCTCATAAGGGAGCTCTGACTTCTTGGGATGATTTATAAATCACCATTCAGTACCTCTTTATCCCTCCATCATAGGTCAATTGGTCAAGTAAGAATAAGAAGTTGAAGCATGAAATGTTATCTCTAAAATTGTATGATGGGTCTTCCAATCAAAAGGAGAATGTTGCACATTGTATTAAGGTATGGTATGTTGCGCAATTGACTTATAAATTTTGGGTGCATCAATTTATTCATTGTTTGGGATGAACTCCAAATGTTTGGTATGTGCATGAAGAAACCATAAGAAACCCGTTTGTTGGGAAGTACTTCAAATCTAGTTCTTTCATGATTTCTCATTTTCGGGTAAGTCTCCTGAAATCACCCTAGTGCTACAACAATTTGAAAAATGGTATTTACTGATGAATTTAATCCCACACGTCCACCTATAGTATTTATTGAACATGAGTACCTACTTCATCATAACTCTTATCCATCACCTACACAAATACCCATGGCATGTAGCAAGGTTGATAAAGACCCAGAATATCCCAAAGACCTAGAGCATCTTCAGAATTTGAAATTTAAAGAAATTGAAGCCACTAGAGATGTTAGAGACACAATGTTGAATTATTTCATTAGTTCCTATTCCAAACCCCAAATATATGAAAAATAAACATAAGGACTAAGGAGTATCCAAAAATGGCATCCATAGGAGACTATTGGGACGAGGAGACTGTGACTGAGAGACAAGCTCTGTTGCAGGAATATGAAGATCTATTCCCTAAAATATTTTCATAACTAAAAGGTATTAAAGGATATTTAGGGGAGATGAAGATAGAGCTAAATCCCAACTCAAAACCGGTCAAACATAGGCCCTATCACCTGAATCCCATATTCAAAGAGAAGGTGAAGAAGGATATTGATAGAATGTTGGTAGTTGGGATAATTTTTCCAGTGGATGAGATTGAGTGGATCATCCCTATTGTAATATAGAGAAATAAGGGTACTGATGATATCAAAGTTTGTGTGGATTCTAGGAGTTTAAACTCATCTTGTGTACATGACCCTTTTCCTACTCCTTTTAGTGATGAAGTCCTTGATCAAGTAGCGGGTAATGAAGCCTATTCTTTTACAAATGCATTTTCTTGGTTCACTAGGTTATAATTGGAGAAGACAATAAGAAAAATACTACCTTCACTACCAAATGGGGATCATTTTCCTATAATGTTATTCCCTTTGGGCTCAATAATGCTCTAGTGGCGTTCTCTCATATAGTGATTGTGGCATTCTATGACTTCGTTCATAAGTTTATCAAGGTATATATGGATGATTGGACCATGTAAAACCTATTAAAGGACCACCTTGGTATATTACGACTAATGTTTGATCACTACAGACAACTACAAATTTCCCCAAACCTTAAAAAGTGTATTTTTTGTGTACCATTTGGGAATCTTCCAAGACATATAGCATGTAGGGAAGGAGTTTTGGTGGATCTTGCAAAAGTTGTTGCGATTCTTAATATTCCTCCTCTTATAACTTGCAAACAATTGTAGTCAATGTTGGGTTACATGGGATACTATTGCAAGTTTATTAGAAGTTACGCAAGCATAGTCACCCAATTGGAAAAGTCACTAAATAAATATGAGGCTTTTAGTTGGATTCCATAATGTGATCAAGCCTTTGATAACCTCAAAGAAAAGTTAAGTACTTTTCATATCCTCATCCATCCCAATTGGAAAGTAGAATTCCATGTGCACATTGATGCTTCTGACATTGCTCTGGGGGCTATCCTTGCACAACTTGATGAAGGAAACTTGGATAATCCTATCTACTTTGCCAACATTAAGCTTTCTAAAGCTAAACAAAACTACACTAAAACTGAAAGGGAAGGTTTGGAAATGATTTATTATTTGCAAACGCTTAGGCATTATCTTCTAGGAAGACACTTTAAATTATTCACTGATCATTCTGATTTGAAATATCTTGTTAATAATCTTGTGTTAGAAGGAAGAATTTGAAAATGGTTGTTTTTGTTTCAGGAGTTTTATTATGAATTCATTGTGAAGCTAGGAAAATTAAATGTGGATCTAGACCATTTTTATAGAATAGAGTTAGGAGAGAGTGGTGGAGCTATAGATGATCAGCTCCTAGATGAGGATATTTTCAAAGTTGAAGATATTATTGATTACTTGTCTAACATTGCATTATTTCTTAGCACAAGTGTCTTCCCTAAAGACTATTCCACAACTCAAAAGAAACACCTTCTATTTCATGCAACAGACTATTAGTTGATTGCAGGTCAGTTGTACAAGTTGGGATTGGCCAGTGTACTCACACAATGTGTACTTGACCATGAAATACATATTATTTTGTGAGAGTTTTTTAGTGGATTTGTGGGAGGGCACATAGGTGGAAAGGAAACTTCCCAAAATATATTACAAGCAGGATTTTGGTGGCCAACGATGTTCAAGGATGCCAAATATTATTTTAGGGCATGTGATGTATGTCAGTGAATTGGTAAGACATCACGCAAAGATGAGTTACCTTTACATCCTATCTGAGCACTACAATCCTTTGCAAAGTGGGATATTGATTTCATTGGTACGATAAACCCCCCTGCGAAGCATTCAAAATAAAGATATATTATTACCACAACTAATTATTTGAATCATTGGGATGAGGCGGAAGATATTCAGGATTGTTCTATAGACACAACAACATGATTTATATTTGAGAACATAATTACTAGGTTTGGTTTTCCTCAGAGTTTGACCACTGATCAAGGATCCCACTTTATTAGTGAGACTATATCCACCCTCACAAGAGAGTTTTTTATTCAACACCATAAGATAATTATGTACCATCCCCAATCTAATGGAATAGTATAAGAATTCAACAAGATATTAGAGAGGGGCTTAACTAAAGTATGTTGTGCAAATCGTGATGATTGGGATGAGATAGTTTCAGCTATGCTATGGGCTTACCAAACCATGACAAAGAAATTACATAGGTATACCCTGTTTTAATTGGTATATGGAAGAGAAGCGGCAGTTGCCACTGAGTTTATAACTATGAGTCTATTTATTGCTCAAGCTACTAAGGTGACACACAATGAATCCATAACAGAGATAATTGTGGAACTAATGGAACTTGAAGAAGCTAGATTCTTAGCAGATTTTCATCAGATGAAGGAAAAGGATCAACAAAAGGATTGGAATGACAAGAATATTAAAACTGATTTGTTTTCTTAGGGTGATCACATCCTGTTATATGAAAACAAGTATAAAAAACATATGGGGAAAATAAAATTGCATTGGTTGGGACATTTTATAGTTACAAAAATCCATGAATCTCGTGTTGTTAGGCCCATGCAACTTGATGGGATTCTTCATCCAGGATGGGTGAATGACGCATGCATGAATACCTAAATTTATGCTTGATACAAGACATTATGCATCACTCATAATATTGAGGGTGAATGCAGTAGATAGGATTTCAACTGTTTTGTTGTTTATCTTTACTGTCAATAAAATTATGGTGTGTCCAACTATCACTTGTCGTAGAGTCTAGTTGTCATTGCCAATTTTTCCAGCCTAGATATAACATTTGTGGTCGAGGAGGTTTAAATAAAATTCGTGCCTATTTAGTAATTTTTGGGTTTGAAATTCAGGCTCTATCTATGTCACGTCTTTCGTTAAGATTGTTAGTACATTTTTCTCAGTTGTCCCAGTGTTGCTAGTTGATGTCATTTAATTCCCAACAATTGTCATTACCCTTCTAGTTCACCACCGGTGGGGTCATTAAATGTTTTAGGTATTGCATCGTATCAATGTATCCATCCTTTCTCTTACCCAAATCACCTCGTAGGTTTTTCTACGTTTTTCTCATCATATCCGACATTAATGACGAACTACCTCCATGATTGTTTCTTTTAATGACTGATTAATGTCGTCACCTTTCCCACATTGTATATAAAATCATCTTCAGCTACCTTCTCATTGTTATTATATTTTCTTCGAGTCAGTTGCATACTTATCTCTAGATATTACTAATCCTTTCATTCACTCACCCCTCTCCTCTCGACCCCCTATCATTTTTTTCTACCATCGTTGATTTCCAACTATGGGCCAACCAAGCACCACCCGGGGTGTCATCCCAAATATTTTCATTTCAATAAAGTTTTTTGATCCACGAGTCATAATCTTGGGTGACTTACAGGGGAAGGTAGAGAAAACTCGCCTCGTCGACATCGATTTCTTGGATGTCGATCTATTCCTGTAGATGAAAGTTGAAGTATACTTAGACTATGTTTCAATCCCCTCGAGAGAGGTTGGTATGGAGTGGAAGAATCCCTTTTTGCCACTACAGGAGTCCACAATTATGTACTTATGGGACTTACCATTGTTTGGGACCACTGTTGAGGTTGGACTCTATACCAAGTTCCTCATCAGTCACATCCATAATGGTTCCTTGTTGTTGGACCAAGAGTATTTGATTCATGTGGAATATATCCACCACCTCACAGGTCTATCAATGGAGGGTGACAATGTCACCAAGGGCTTCCAAGGGTCCAGAAAGAATGATAAGAAGAAGGGAGAGCCTAATCGCTATGACAATTTTAATACCATACGAGGGGGTCGAGGAACCATGCTTGAGCTCATTCTTCCTGAAATAGTCCACTATGCATGCTACCTAATTATGTATAAAATTATGAGGACCTATACATGAGGTGAATGCGCAATATATTCCCTCTTGATGGTGGATTTATGTGCACAAGAGGTCGTCATGAATTGGTGCTCGTACTTGTGAACCAAATTGTTCCATGCCTGGATGTATGTGCATGAGAAAGAAAGATATTTTATTTATGGATACCTTTCAGTTGCCCTCACCATGTGGAAATGGTGGCCACCAGCAGGAAGGGATCTTCCGGTGACTATAGACACTCAACTTACAATGATATTTGAGCCTTGGTAGGCCCAAACCGATGATGAAAATTCCTCCTTTGATAATGTTTCCTTTATGTAGTGGTTTAATGACCTCGTCAGTGTTACCCAATGCCTACGCATTCCCAAGTATATACTAAATATCCATAACAACAAGATTTAGTTTGGAATGAACTGAGTTAATAGATTTGTGCAACCTTTTGGTCCAATGGTATATGAATTCCATACTCTACCATTATTGTATTACCTCACAGAGTAAGCACTAGACACAGAGTTTTGTTCCTGGCCTAGAGTCCTGAAAGAGAAGAATTGCTCCAGATTATCCTATTAGTTCCCTAGAATTTCATGGTGAGAGGCCCCAACAATAGAAGATATTCTAGGCTCCAACACCGCCGCTTAGAAATGACCTCTCTTTCCTTGAGATTTAGGTGAATAAGAAGAAGAAGAAGAAGAAGAAGAGGATTTTCAAAAAGCTATTCCATTGCCATCTCTCCACATTCAGGATGATGCCACTATCTTAGGTAATGACTTGTGTGAAGTTGTTACTACTATATTTTAACCTAAGAAACAATGCACTAGTTCTCCTTCCACATGCACCATCGACCCCATCATCACTGACACTATTCCCATCTCCTTCCAGCGCCCACCTCCAACTCATACCACCCCACCCACTCCATCCTATGTCCTCATTCTTATCATCCAAAACCCTCCCATTATGAACAAGGTCACCCTTATAGTTGAGGAATCTATGATCCAACCCCAGAGTTCATTTTTCGACACTCCATCATATGTTCCCCCGTTGACTACCGAGTCTCCTTTCGATGTTGTTACAAGATAGTCTAGGGAACCCTTCATTTCGACTATTGGAACTAAAATCCCCATTCCCTCAGTTTCTCCCTAGCATGAACAGGTTCTAGTCCCTCTGGATAGCCCACCCAAGACACAACCCCACTCACAACTTGATATAGAGATAGAATTCTAGGACTAAGTGGGCCAGGATCCGCAAAATGATGTTATGGATACACAAGAGGACACTCAGTCTACACACGACACAAATTATTTAATTGACCAGGTGGAACCCATTCTACACGATCCCCAATAGTGTTTTTTTAATTCCGGAAATATTCTTGGAATGTGTCCAAGTGATCAACATGTTTCCCTAGGAAGTCCAAGGCAAAGTTTCATATAGGCTCCACACTACGTTGTCTAGTCTTGATAGTGTTGGGACCCCTATCATGCAGGAATGCTCTATCGATACTAGCCGACCACTTGTTTCATGGTTTCCCATGCCTCCACCATTTACCAATGGAGAGCTCAAAGATTTTCCTACACCATAGTTGTTGACCCTCATGCAAGCCTCCACGGATCATCTCGAACAAATAATTTCCAAGGTGAACCAGAAAAATGAAGAGCTTACTCAGTAGACGACCTACCTCTGCCAATAAATCATTATAGTCTCTTCAGCCACAATGCATGAGTATGGGTTGTGCACATAGGAAGAATCAACTATTATGGAAGTCACTAACAAGTTCTCCCATGTATGGCCCACTTTAAGACAAATGGTTCCTGAGTTACCCGAGGACATCACCCCAGTTCCGTCGATAGATAGGGTTGAACTTGTCACCAATGTATTGACGCGGTTATAAGGGAATACTGACAATATCCAATAGTATTTAGAGGCCATTTGACTCAAAGAGTAGTAGCAGTTGAAGAAAATGCTATAGAAGATCAACACAGTTGTGGCAGAAGGTGACATTGTCTGATCATCCCTTCATCATCGGGCCAATGAGTGTAACAAAATCTTTGACATGGTTAATGATTAGGTTAGTATTGTATACTATCAGAACAACTCGGTAGAGGAAATCAAGGCACATATTAAGCATATGATCTAAGAGGCCTAAGCACTCACTGATGCCATTGCGGAGAAGGCCAAGTTCACAGATATCGAGGAAGATGAAGAACAACTCAATGTGTTGTATGAGAGAAATAGGGCTATGAAGAGTGAACTCTAGGATTTCAGGCCCACTATTTAGGACACTTATATTGAGTTGCAATAGATGAATTCAATTGCAAAGAGTGAGGTTTACATTGCTTGCCACCAAGCCTATGGTGCCTGATGTTGCATCTGCACTGGATTTTATTTCTGGAGCCTCCATTCTGGTGAGAAAGTGGCAGAATAGGGTTGACCATTAAGATAGATTCTAGAATAAAGTTGTGCAAGTAGTCCCAAAGTTGGGCCCTTCATTTCAAGGAAGCTCAAAAAAGGGGGTAGAGAGTTGACTCGGGACAGGTCAATGGTTGTGGTCGGGGCCTATTGGGCCCTTCATTTTTGGGAAAGCCGAATTTTTGAGAATACAACATATGCCAGCTAGGAGATGAAGTAGAGTAAATCAGTTATATAAATGGTGAGCTAACTAAGAGTGAAACATTAGAGAAAAGAACTGAAAAGTGTCATGTGTTAGCTAGATAAGTGGTTAGAAAACTAGTAAGAAAACCAGATGAAAGTGAAAGAATACATAAAGTACAAAAAGACTCGGGAATAAAGAACCCAAGAAGTCAGAAAAGGAGAATATATAAGAAAGTAGCTATGTAACGGAAAAAGGGTTAAGTGTTGATGTTAATATTGAGTGATTGAGAGCTACTGATTGTTACTAGTTTTGATTTTCTCGTCGACCAAAGAAAGATAGTTGTTACTTTTGTTAGCATATGGCCTCGAGCCAGGATTTCATATTGTAATGGTCCTTATGGAGAGTTCTATTACTAGTTCTTAATGATCGGGAATCTAAGATGGGTTCTATGGGATTGTATATGCCTGCACAAGAAATTGGGAACATGAGTATGTATGTATGATGTTTTCTAGAGCAATTGATATAAAGCAGTTGGGCCCTATAAAATTTCTTGTGTATCAAACTACTATGATATGTATGGTTTCTTGTTTATGATGTGCAGGTATTCCTTTCATGTCTCTTTAAGAATTTGATTTATGGTTCTGCATAGCGTGAAATATCTACAATATACTTGTAATCAATGATATATTTTTCTTGATGTTGTGTTCTTTTGATTTAGTTACCACTCACATGTCTTTGTTGTTCTTTGGGTGAGACCTCCTTCCCTTGCAGAAGGTTGAATATTTCGGCACTTCTAGACTATAGTGGTACTCTCTGTTGGTAAACCTCTGAGAACCCTCGTCTGATTTTTGTGCCAACAATTCCAATCGATATTTTCATGAATTCAAACATTGTGGAAAATATTCCAATCATAGTTGATTTTTGTCCTAATGAATTCCAAAACCATACAACTCCTTTTAAGGAATTTTCAAAATACATTATTTTTCTTATAAGGGAATAAGATGCATTGTTCCCTATATCGTCAAAGATGAAATCAAGACTTCAAAAAATTCTAAACCTATTCAATAAAATATGTAACCAATTAATCCAAAAAATGTAGCTACCATCAAAGGAGAAGTAGAGGATTTCTTGAAAGTTGGCTTCATCTACCTCGTTCCCTTGGTTGAGTGGGTGTCAAACCCAACTTGTAGTAGCAAGAATCATGAGAATATTTGTGTCAATACTAATTTTATAGATTTGAACTAAGTGTTTTCAAAAGACAACTATCCCACACCATCCAATGATTAGATTATCAATGAATAAGATGGAAACAAAATCATTTCTTTCATGGATCGATTTTTCAGTTATAAAAAAACTTATATGCATTAACAAGATCAACATAATATTTCATTTATATATCCTTGGGCTCGTTCACTTATATAAGAAAATGTTGTTTGGTATAAGAAATGATGGATCCAAATTCTAGCAGGCCATAGCATATGGATTTCACAACATCAAACATATCATTAAATCCTATCTAGATGATCTATCCACCTAGTCAAAGAGAAGGGATCATCATCCATCTCACCTTCACAATGTGTTTGAAAGATGTAGGTATTATAAGATCTAGTTGAGCATTAATAAATGCATATTTTGTGTTGTGTTTGGGTGATTACTTTCCTTTATCATTTCAATTTTAGGATTATGCTAGACCCATTTAAGGTTGATTCAATACTCCAGTTGACTTCCTTGTACAATATTTGATAGATTCAAAGCCTACAAGGGAAATTCATCTTTTTTCAAGTCATCACAAATTATTTTGAGATCAGAAAAGGATTCATGCATATTTTGAAGAAGGGAGCCCAATTTATGTGGGATGATCAAAAGTGCAATAGTCGTTTGATTCTTTGAAAAAAAATCTAATGTTTTCCCCACTACTAAGTCCCCTAAATATAACAAGGATTTCCTAATATATCTCAATGGATTTTAATAAACCATTGGCATGGTTTTGGTTTAGGAAGATGAATAACATAAGGATTATGTGATTTATTACCTTAGAAAAGGGCTTTCTAGACTAGAGTCATAATATTCCCATGTGGAGAAGTTGGTTGTGGAAGTAGTGCATGTTCTCCAGTGGATTTGATATTATATCCCCCTTCAAAAAATGGTTGTTATTTCATATACTAATTACATGTAAAACATATTCACCCAATGAATAATTGGGGGCAAGTAATCCAAAATTATTATTATATTGCAAGAGTTTAATTTATAATTTTCATCCTCCAAGTCAAAACATTCCTTGTCGTTCATTAAGATGATGTTAAAATTTCCCTAAGACAATTGAGAAGTATTAAATTTATATGATTTCCCTCACCCTCCAAAAGGAATTTTACAAACGTCTACACACAACCAAATGTATAGGTTTCCTAGAATTACAATATTGTAGAGGATTTATTCCAGGCACCTTGCACCATGTCCATATTGGAATTCCTTCAAAGTTATCCATTGTAGTGAAAGGAATTACTAAGCGTTATTGGTGGGATCAATACATTTGATGCTAAATTATTTTTTTTTGACTTGGACCAGTATAATCCTAGGCTTCCCCACCATGTCAGTTTTTAGATACAAGTATTTTCATGTGGCACATATATTTTTAGGCGCATGGAAGATGAAGGAAATTATACTTGCATCATGTCCCTATCATGTTGGAGATCCTTGGGTTCCCCTAAGATTGTGTTTTAATCAACAATGTTGATAGCATTTGATGGTCATTCATTCAAACCCCATGGAATTATTATAGCCTTCCCAATTGAATTGGGAGGAAAAACTATCTCAATATAAGTTGAGATTGTTGGTTCTCCTTTAGACTACAATAATTTGTTGGGACATAGATGGATGGATGTAATGAAAAAATTTGTGTCTTCAATTTTTTAAGGATTTTGATTGCCTTAGCAGGGATAGATTATCATTATCAACTAGTTGTATTATTGTATGCTTGAGCCTTCTTCCACTATTGGGTTGAATATTAGGATGGTGGATAATTCCAAGGGGAAGTACAAAAGTGTTGATGCTAGGATGTTCAAGGACTCATCCTTGATGGGTACTTTTTCCCTTCCTCCATATTTTGTTATAAAGATTCTTCACCTATATTTGTGATTCCTTCAGTTTTCACTAACTCCATGGTTAATCTCCAAACTTCTTATTTTTAGGAGAACACTAATCCACCACACATGTTTCCTTTGAAAAATTCATACCTTGGAGAAGACCTATGGATCATGCCAGACACGTACACATTTCTATCAATGACTAGATATGTGGGTTCAGTTATGCCATTGTATACAACTAAGGTTTCTTATTAATCCATTCAAAGGGCCTCTATAGGCTATGATCACAATATTCCTCCTCATTGGGAGTATGATAAATTAGGCCTTCAACCCCCCCAAATCATAATATTTCTTAGATATGGTCCTACCTTTAGATGAGTCTATCATAGAGGTAATGATTTATTCTCAGATACCATGAAAGGATATACAACATAACTTATACTTTCTTCTAGGTTTGTTATAGAAAGATTTGCCCCACCATCGCTATCTTGCATAGAGGGCCTTTTTTCCATTTCCATATGCAGACTTATCATCCCTTTTTGATGAATCCAGAGCCAAAAATACACATTTTTCCACATATACACTCCCTATCTGCTATACAACATGCGTATACGTAGGCTGCTCCACTATAGCCTGCGTACATCGATATTTGTACCAAAAAATACAAAATGGAGTCAGGTTTCCATGTCATGATAGGAGATCTCTGATCCTTGGCCTTCCACATACTGGAAACGTTTCGACTCAACCCTTCAGTTTCATTTTGAAGACTATAAAAGAACATTTTTGAGCTATGGAAAAGAGGAGAAAGCATTCAACTTTGAGAGAAAAGTTACTCTGGAAAAATTACTTCATATTGAGTCTTCATCCCTTTGTCCCTCAAGTCTGAACACAGTGTTCATCCCCCAAGCTCTTTCCCTATTGTTGAGAGAACATCATTGTCTCTCTTCTATGAGATTTCCTTTGGTGGAGGATTGAAGTGGTGGAGGCCCAGTTGGAAGGAACTTGGTTTCTTGGTTTCAAACCACGCTGACACAAAAGTCTGTAATGTTGTCACTTATGCTAATCAATTATTAATAGAAATACTCCTTTCTCGTCCTATTGTTATTGTGAAAATATATGATTATTATCCATGGGCATGTTTGTAATGTTTATTAATGGATTATGTTATCAAATGTGCTAACCCTTTTATATTATCACCATGTACTTGCTATGATCGTTTGTTAAGAACTTATTGCAGGTATAAATCTTTGGGTTGAAGTGATCAATAGTGAAACATCATCGAACATTGGATCGAGGTAGGCCTCTTTATTATCTTGCACATTATTTAATATAACATACAATGGAATTGAGTTGATTTCTCCAGTCATACCTATATGTTGTGGTTTACCCTTAGCCATAAAGAGTTTTTTCCTCATAACAGAACTGGCAACTCCACTAGGGAGAAATCTTCCCTCTAAGGGTTGAAGTACTTTTTCTTCTTGCATTTCTCTTTTTCCTTTGTATTTCTTGTTGTATCACTACTTGACCGATTTTGTTCACTCTAGGTCTGAGTTTTCATCCTTTTTACCCCTGCCTGGCCTTGTTTTCAAGCTTGTATGCACCCTATTGCCTTGACAGTCGCATACACACACGTCTTGTCTCACTGTTAGATGCGTGTATACGCCTTGTTTCCATGAACAATCATGTATACCAATTTCCCTTGCTTGTTTTCTTGGTTTAGTGACTTCTCAGTGGGATTTGATGATTGTTGAGCCTTCTTAGGTCTCTGTAGTGCCTGTTGAGCTTCTCTGGGTTGAAAAGAAACATGTTGGGAGTTGAATGTTTGGGCGTAGTCTTTCTCATTGTTTCTCATTTTTGGTTTGTCCTTGAACCCTGGGCTATTTTATTGGCTACTCGATATTCTACTTGAAGTTATTTCATTTATACATAGTAGAATTTATATATCAGGTTTCTTTTCAGGCCATGCATTTTCTCTTTAATATATTGAAAATACAAAAAAAGTAGGAATTTTCCATTGGTTAGCATTTTTGTCTTTGAACCTTTATCATTATATTAGTGCATTTAGCAAAAGATTTCATTTTACTTCTGAATCGCAGAGTTGAAATTGAAAATTACACTATTTTTTTTATTAGCATATCATTCATTGAAAATTTAAAGATAGACTTTGCATTATATTCATATTTATCTTCTTCCATAGTCATAACATCATGAATTTCGCTTCCATATCCTTTTGAGTAATCACGGCCAATAAAATTTACGCTTTAAACTAAAATTGATAAGTCACAATTTTATTTTTAGGATCCACAAACTAGTCTAGGATTTAGTGCCTTGGAATAGGATTTTGTGAGTAAACTTATCCAAGGCAATTAAATTAACATATTTGTCTGAGACAGGGATTTGAGAATTCCATTGTATAAATGGTAAGATCAGGAGGCTCCACTCACAGCAGAGTTAATCACGAGGTCACGCGAAGTTAGTTGAAGGGATAACCCTGTTGGCAACCATTTCACATTTTTATCCTATCCTTATAAGTTGCCTACACCAGTGTTTTGCAACCCTTGATTTTCATCGCAATCTTTGAAATAAAACAACACTATTATTTTGCGCATTTGCACACCTACCTTTGTTCTCGTTTTCACGACTGCAAGTGTGAAAACTTTGATTTCAAAGTCACATTAAAATTGTCACTAGATTATTTTGGTTACTCTTGTCTATGTGTTCATTGCATTTCCAATTTAATTACAGTCGCACAGTTGGAAAGATACCAAGATCTTTACTCATTTGGCATTCTTTTGTTGTTAATATGATTTCATTTTTATAAGATTGTGATGATATTATAATGACTGTCATTGAGTCATTAATACATTGATGGTTTGATGTTCTATAGTCTTTCATCGATTTCCTTGACACATTGGTTTTATGAAAACACATTGACATTGTGGTTAGACCCTTGGTGTAATCATTTCATACAACACATATTTGATATGATCGAACCCTTGGTGTTGATTTCGAATCATTGTTTGATTTTAAAACTATGCAAACGCTATGCTTATGCAATTTTTTTGGGGTTGACTTACCATAGATTTCATTAATTGTTTGAATGGAATTGTTTTTAACATATACAATAGTGATTTGAATCACTATATACGCCGTCGGTTGTACATTGGGAAATGACTATTTTGCATGGGCTGATCTAGCTCCACCACCCTCACACACTTAGGCATTAGTGCCTCCGTCCTAGCCCGGGTTACCTCTGTTGTTTTCAGGGGAAGTCTGTGAGCTATTCGATCCAACGTATACCCTGTTCAAACCCTTGACCGTTCACCCTGCTCACTGTGTGCTCCCGTCTATGGCACCTGTGGTGCGCATAGAGCCAAACGGTAGCCAAACACTCTTGTTGTTCAACAATGCTCGAAAGGATTTGGAAAATGGTGGTTGGTTGGTGTTTATCCAAAGGTTTGAGGGTTTCAACCTTTCGGTTGCCCAACAATTCTCCCTCACCTTCGACGGATGCAGGGCTAAGGTCCGAGACATACAACTCGAGCTAAGTGAGGAATTCTTAAGCTCAGCTACGGGACTACCAGCTACAGGGAAAAGGTGGTTTAAAAATTCCAAAGTAGAAGAGGTACCGTGGCCGCTCCTATTCACATCAATGAAGATTGTTTTCTGTGATAGAGGTATGCCTATCACTACCCTCAAACCCAGGTGGCACGATATTTTGGCAATTGTTAAACAGTTTGTGACCTGCAAAGGTCATTATGGCTTGGTATTTCTGTATCATCATCACGGTTGGGAGAACCAGACTATGGATTTATAATACAGACTGGGATGAAAGTTGATGTCTTGTAACAGCTTTAGCTTTCAATATATCAAACTTTTATTTCAAGTTTTCTTCATATTAGTTTGCAATTAATTATCGACTACTTTAGCTATTGTAATTTGTTGCAGGTTGATTTGGTTTATGTGTAGTCCATATCTGATCTCTCTTATTTTATAGTACAACAATTACCTTGCTTCAATTTAGTGAATTAAAGGTTTACCTTCTTCATTAAATGAATCATTTTGTACAAATTGTTGCACACAGATTTATCTAAATGTGATGATTTGTAAATTATAAGATTGTTTTAATTTTTTATGTCTTGTTTGTCCTGTCATTTATATTTGAAGAGCACAGCTGCTTCCTGTTTACGAGAAGCTTGTGGAGAATCTGGTGCGGGTTTCTTCCCACCGAACAACTAAATCAACTATTGCATACAGGACAAACCTGAAGCGTTATTTCAGGTTAGTTTGTTATTTATTAATTAATAGTTAATTTATTAGTGTTATTTAAGTAGTCTAGATAGATTTATAGTTAGAGTTATTATTTTAGTTGCTTAGCTTAGTTAGTTTTTTTTATTTAATTTCTTTCTCATAAAATTATAAAAGATCAAAAAATAGCAGCTTTGCTGTCATAGGACAGTTTACAAATGATTTTAGCAGGTTTTCATTTAAAATCTGTAAATCTGTAAATATTGTACATTTGTGATTAAGATTTAATTATGTTAACAATTGAACATTTGATTTCATAGGATTATTATTGTATATTATTAGACAGTAGACTGTATATATATATTTCAGATTTGTTTGCTTTAGTTATTGTTTTCATTTAGATTAGTTTCTTAGTGTAGTTTTCTTTCATTTTCCTAGGACTTAGATCGACCAACGGAGCTGCTAAACCCGTCAGGGTGGATCATCCCAAACGGCTTGGGTTATTTAGACAACCCCGGACTGGATCCACTCTTCCAGTTGGTGAGCATTCAATTTTTCCCGTCAACAAACCCCTGGATACTCACCTAGCATCAGAGATATTTCTATGGATTTATTCATATTTGGGGATCTTTCTAGTACCCATACCTCTATGAGAGGTGGTTCTTTCAAGTTTTCGGGCTTTGTTACCCTACCCATACGGTGATTCAGACTTACGACTGCTCGCTTGTGCATCGATTATACAGTGGTTTATTAGTTGCTTGACTTAGGTATCTCATAGGTTACTTGCAGGGGTTATTTTGCTTGTACCCTAGGTCATATAGGGGTCGGACAACACACAGCCTTTATGGAGGATTGCCTCTCCGGGGGGATCTGACTGACTAGTTGTTAAGCCCACGAGGGCCCCTATAATTGATTATGTTACCTCCAAACTTTAGCAGGGAGTCTCAGGTCCCTCTTGGATGAGACATACCTTCTTTAGCGAGGGAGGTCACTCAACCATGTTAGACCATTTGCATGCATATTGGCCATTTGACTTTTTGGTATGCTCTTTGACTACTAGTTGGCCTTAGGATATATTTTTATTTTGTAGAGTCATAAGTCATCGTGGATTCAGACCAACTTCCCCACCGGTCCTATCGGTTGTTACAGTTACCATCGTATTTTGGTTTCTTTCCTTCTAAAAGGTGTAGAGTTTTTAGAAGTGGTACACACACTTCCACCTTTCAGACTTGTGGTTCCAAAAGAATGAGTATTGATTCTAGTCTTCAGAACACTGGGAGTTCTTCAACTCCCACACCCACTATAGTTAATGGCACCCATTCAACTCCTGCAACTACTACAGTTTAGTGTCTGAGGCTTATACCAATACTATGGCTCGACCTGTAGTCAATGCTTCATCTATTTCCCCTAACCCTTTTGGGGGTTTTGGTCACTCGTCGGGTTACAATGTTTAGTCCATCCCTATGGCTTCTAGTCCATTTTCGTATGGTATTCCTAACTTCACTTCACAGTTTTCAACTGAAATCCCAGTTGCTAGCCCTAACGCTAGCCTCAGACTTGGGGGAACTACACCTCCTTACACTCCTTTTCCATTTGATGGTTCTCATATCCCCCAAACAAATCCTAATATAGGAAGTCTCCCTTTTCCAAACCCCGGTTCTAATCCTTCTACAGCTGGATGGAACAACCCAGCTGGCAAAATATTTTCGCCCTATATCTCTACCTCCTCAGTGTTGATTCTGACCAATACTTTTGGCATGACGAATCCACTTCAATCTTCCAGGTTCCCACCTAGAGGAGGTCAGCCTTACACTTTGGGAAACCCCCAACCTGGATCCAATATGGTTGGGGGTAGTTTTCATAACACCCAGCCTGGATCTAATCCGGCTGGGAGGAATTTTCACAATCCTTATCAAAACATTCCTGTTGGAATGATTCCCAACCCACCCTATACAAATCATCCCAGAGGAGGGCCTTATAATTCCGGACAGGGCTTTGGTTCTTACCAGAATCTTTGGTGGAATGCAGTTCCCAACACATAATCTTTCGCAGGAGGATGGGGCCAGATGTTGCAACTCCGTCTCCCTTTTATGGCCATTCTCAATCTGCCAGATTTGTCTAAGTTAATGAATGACCTGGTGAGTCATGATCCCACATGGCCCCCCGTCCCCACCAAAATTCCTTTGGACATTCCAAAGTTTGAGGGTAAGAATGGAGAGGATCCTCGTGAACATGTTACTACCTTTCACCTTTGGTGCTCATCGAATTCACTGAACCATGATTCTATTAGATTATGATTGTTTCAGTGCACTCTCATTGGAGTTTCTTCGAAATGGTACATTGAGCTATCTAGGGGGACATATGGGTCATTTAATCATTTGGTGGTAGCCTTTCTCAACTACTTTCAATTGCCCATTCGTTATGATGTTGGCCTCAAAGTCTTGTCGACTTTACACCAGGACACTACCACTCACATCTCGGATCATATCTAGGAATGGTGTAGACGAAGGCGGTTGATTAGGACTCTTATACCCCCATCCTTTCTCCTATAATGGTTCTTAAAGACTTTGCACCCTCCTATCTCGAAGGATGTTGCTACTTTCGAGATATCCAACGAGGAAGAAGCTATCTTTAGAGCCCAACATTTAGATTTAATATATGCTCAGACTGGGATGTTATATCACCTTCTTCCAAAAGCACCACGGTCAACTTACGATCCTAGGAAAAAACTCATACCTCACACCGATGGAATTGTAGGGTCCGCCAATGTAAATTCCACAGACTCGGCGACGAAGTCTGTTGGAGGATCAAATTCGTCTGCATCCTCCAAACCCACCCAGTCGACATATGTACATTCTGTGCAATCATCGAAAAACCCAAATGGTGACCAACAACTAGATGGGAATAAAAGGAAAGGTTGGAATAATCGCAAGGGTGGGGAAAATGGTAACAAACCCAAGGACAAAGATAATAATGGGGAGCAGAATGATAATGCTAGAGAGGAAAAGAAAGAGAAACATAAGGTGAAGTTTCCTTGTAAACTTTGTACCGATGACCACCTTACACATTTATGCCCCAAACTTGTAGAGGCTGCGAGGCTTTTAAATCTACCACCCACCGTGCTGACGAATCTATTCCCTCACAACCAACACTTAGCCTCGAGCTCTTCGAATGCCGGAAATGCACCCGGTGGAAGTAAAAACCCACTGTCGCAAGATAGGGACCGTGTTTGTATCAATATGGTCGATGCAAAAATTGATATAGCCACCCATTCTTGAGATTATAGCTCTTAAAAATCTAGTACCGGTCTAGAAGCTCCTCCTCCCCCTCCAGAGATGAACCTACAGATTGAGAAACCAGAGTCACCACCTCGTATTCTGAAAGGAGTACTCAAGCACTCTACTCATAACCCTTATGCTAGAGCCACCCATAACTACTCTATCATTGAGGATCTTGGTCAAACCCCTTGTGCGATGTCGGCTTTGGAGGTACTCCAAACGTGTCCATCACAAAGGAATGCCTTACTCTCTACCTTAGGGGCTCTAGAACCTAGTGGCACGGAAGTTATCAAGTTTGACGTCACGGATGTGAAGCCTCGCTTACCTTACCATGTGGCTTTCCAAATCCACGTGGATTATTCCAAGTATACTATCAAATGAGCGGTCATTGATGAAGGTGCTACCACCTATGTGATGTCCCTGGTCTATTAGAAAGATCTTGGTTCTCTAACCCTTTCCAAGTCATCAAACATGTTGGCTTCATTTGACGGTCATTCCTTCCACCCTTACGGTATTCTCCCTGCCTTTCCAGTCTAGTTAGGTGGGAGTATGATAGAGGTGGAGGTAGAGATACTTGATGTGCCTCTTGATTATAACCTATTACTAGGTAGCAGTTGGACCTATGCTATGATTGTTTTTGTATCATCTGTCTTCCATAGACTTTGTTTTCCTCATCAAGGGGAGATCGTGACTATCGAACAGTTATACTTTGTGTATTCTAGTCCTAATGCATCTATTGGACCGTCGATCCCTGTGATCGAAAATTCTCAACCAAAAACTGAGAATATCGATGCCAGAATGTATTCTTCCTTCATGGTTACCTTCAACTTCTCGAAACCAATTCACCACGTTTATGCCATGTCTAATAGGCCTTCTTCAGCAGGGAGGTCCATTCCTTTTCGTACTTCCTATTTTAGTGATCCATGGACCCTACCTTCTTCGACTTCAATGAGTGAAGGTCAGTTGCATGATGGCATGGATATGACACTATCGGTAGTGGATATTGCATATCAAGTTGTTCTTGACTCTTCTGTCCATCATGATCATGTTACCTCACAGACAGATGAGAAGGATCATGTTCTTAGGCCTATATGGGCCACCTCATTGTCTCGTTCGCATGATTGCTTAGATGATACTTTGCCTTCAAATGAAGCCATCCTCAAAGCCATGAATGGTTCTGAGAGACCTTAGGATGATATGCATCATCGATCTTATTTTCTCCCAAGTCTTGAAAGAATCGAGAAAGATGACTTTCAGTCTACATTGAGTGAGATAGTCGGTCACGCCATAGTTCCACTTGATATGGCGAGTATTTCTCCTACCATGTCGATTGATATCTCTTGTACGCATGGAAATATTGAGAATGTAAATATAGGTGTGGATTGTTCGCCAGAAGAAATTATGATCTTCACCAAACTCTTCAAAGAACTTCAAGATGTATTCACTTGGTCATATGAAGAGATGTCAAGGATCGAGCCTCGTATTGTCAAACATGAGATTAGAACTTATCCGAATGCTAAACCTGTTCGACAACGTCTTAGAGCTGTAAATCCCAGGAAGGCCCCTGCTATTAAGGCAGAGGTGGAGAAACTACTTAACACTGGCTTAATATACCCAGTTCCCTTAACTGAATGTGTATCCAACCCCGTTCTTGTGAATAAAAATAAAGGAACCATCTATGTGTGTATGGAATTTCACAACCTGAACAAGGCTTGTCCTAAAGATAACTTCTCATGCCTTTCATTGATTAGATTCTTGATGAGTGTGAATGAAGAAAGATATTTTCTTTTATGGATGGATTCTCAGGCTATAAAAAAATCCAGATCAAAACTAAGGACCAACACAAGACAACATTTATATGTCCTTGGGGTACTTTTGCATATCTTAAAATGCCTTTCAGCCTTAAAAATGCTGGAGCAACCTTCCAACATTCCATGACTTTCTCTTTTCATGATCTCAAGCACATAGTCAAAGCCTACCTTGATGATCTTGATGGTCACTCTCGCAAGAGAGTGGATCATGTTATACACCTTTGACTAGTTTTTGAAAGATGTCATTACTATAGAATCTGGTTAAACCCTCACAAATGCATCTTTTGTGTTAAGTCTGGTCGTCTCTTAGGATTTTTAGTTTTCGAGACCAGGATCATGGTATATCCTCTTAACATTGAGGTAATACTTCAGTTGCCTCCCCTACGCACAATTAGACAACTTCAAGGTTTACAAGGGAAAGCTAACTTTCTACGTCGGTTCATAGTGAATTATGCCAATATCACTAAGGGTTTCATGGGCCTCTTGAAGAAGGACAGACATTTTATCTGGGATGAGTGAACCCAAAAGTGTTTCAACGCTTTGAAGAAAGCCTTGGTATCGACCCCTCTTCTGAAATCCCCTGATTACAGTAGAGATTACTTGTTGTATATTGCCGCGTCTGCAGATACAATTGGTATGGTTCTAGTTTAGGATGAGCTCCATGAGCACATCATCTACTATCTTAGTCAAAATCTAGTCAGTCACGATCTCAATTACTCTCACATTGAAAATCTAGCTTTGGCTATCGTTCACATAGTCCAACGTTTACATCACTATATACTTCTTTGCAAGACTACAGTGGTTGTTGATGTCAATCCATTTCAATACGTCCTTACCAGGAGTATCATAGGGGGGAAATATAATAAATGGATTGTCATCTTACAAGAATTTGATCTCGACTTTTCTTCAGCCAAGTCCAAGAAATCGCTAGTTTTTGTAGAGTTAATATCTAATTTTCCACGATTAGACGAGGATGTTATCCATGTCGATTCATTTGCGGAAAAACACATTTTCCTTGTCTCATCATCCGACCCCTGGTATGGAGACATTGTTTTATATATTCAAACCTTGAAGTTCGCTCAACATCTCTCACAAGATGATCGATGGCATGTTAGATACAAAGACAAAAAGTATACCATCATTGGCAACACATTGTATCATCGAGGAATAGATAATATCTTGCGTCGTTCCTTAACTCACGAGGAAGTTGAGTCAGTCCTAAACGATTTCCACAAAGGGGCTTGTGGTGGTCACCTATCCAGTCTCGTGACAGCCCAAAAAATCCTACGAGCCGATTATTTCTGGCCTAATACCTTTAAAGATTGTATCGAAGTAGTTAAGAAGTGTCACCCTTGCTAGGTTTTCACTCAAAAAATGCCCTCGCATCCAGCCCCTCTTCACCCAGTCAATACCGTCGGTCCCTTCACCAAGTGGGGGGTAGATTTTGTCGATTTAAACCCAACTTTGACTGGGGGGCATCAACACATTATCGTTATCATCGACTACTTTAATAAGTGGTTCGAGGCCATGCCTACCATAAAATATGATGGGAAGACTGCAACTTTCTTCGTGTTCAACCAAATTATCACCCAGTTCAGTATCCCGAGTGAGATTGTCACTGATCATGGTAGTCACTTTTAGAATGAAATGATGGTAGAACTAGCATCGAAGATGGGTTTTATACATGGTCATTCATTGTTGGAAGATTGATTGTTGTCATTGATGTCAACCCTAGTCATGGGTTTTGGACCGTAAGATTGATAAAGGTATTTGGACATGAAGGAAAATGCACATGCATATACAACACCCATGAATGGATAGTATACATCATGTTGTT
>ML781842.1:463063-479017 GCA_009831015.1 Picea engelmannii
TATATATATATATATATATATATATATTTCAGATTTGTTTTCTTTAGTTATTGTTTTCATTTAGATTAGTTTCTTAGTGTAGTTTTCTTTCGTTTTCCTAGAACTTAGATCGGCCAACAGAGCCACTAAACCCTTCAGGGTGGATCATCCTAAACGACTTGGGTTATTTAGAAAACCCCGGACTAGATCCACTCTTCCAGTTGGCGAGCGTTCAATTTCGCCCGTCAACAAATGGCGCTAAAAGGAGGGCCTGAAATTTATTAATGGCACGAGGCGGTCGTAAGACTCCTCCACCACCTAACCGCTCACCTATAGTGAAAAGAAGTCGTTCAAACGACAACATTCCCCCTCAAACAACAACCACATCAAACGACAATCTACGGATCACATTCGAACCATCAACCCCGAATCCTACAGGTGGTGACATACAAGAGATTGTCCACCAATCTCTCTTAAGAACACATAGTGCCTTCGCCCATTTAAGGCAACCAAATCGACCTTTGGACCAACCTTTATATTTCTCTGATATCAGAGAACAACTTGGAGGCACTAACCTCACTGTGAACCCTACAAATCCAATCCTCACTCCTGTTGCAGGGGGATCTGGAATACCACCCTCGCCGCCTCCATCATCTCCTTCTTCTTCGGGAGAAGACTCTTCTGACAAAGGTAGTTCCCCTTCTCAGCCTTCTACACCACCTACACCAATGGCCAACCAGAACAATCCTGCTAGACCTTGGCTCGACCAGGATGCAGTAGCCATACCTAGGGCTCAGCATCCCTTACCCAAACATCCGGAGAAGTGGATTCCCAAGTTTGACCTTGACTCTAAACAAATTGTCGAAGATCACATTAAAAAGTTTATGTTAGCCATTAGACTCCGCAATGTCGAGCACGAAGACGTAGTCTGTAGGTTGCTCCCCTACACTTTCGAGGGCAATGCATCTACATGGTACTTTGCCCAGCAACCCCATACCATCGTGTCTTGGGAAAAGTTTGAATCCTGCTTTTTGGAGAAGTTCGGAGACGATAAGTCTCCAGCAGTTCTAGTTATGGAGCTTTCTATCTTAAGAATGAACCCAAAAGAGAAAATTAAAGACTTTAATCAAAGATTCTTAACACTTAAGAACCGAATCCCTATGGACTCAATGCCTACCGAGAATCGTATAATAGCATACTACACTAAAGCCTTGCATCAAAGTATAGCCATTTGGGTTAAACGATCTAAGAAAGCCACGTTGTTAGAGGCCTTCGAAGAGGCCAGCCAGATTGAAAAATACATTCTTAGTTTGAAAGACACTACTAGCAATGAAACATAAACTAGTTCATCTTCCAAAAAGAAGATCGAAATCCTCCCTAGACCTGCTTAAAGTAAAACACAACCTGAAAGCTCCGATTTAGAAAAATTAACTAAAGTCATTCAAAAACTGTCAAATCAAGTTATATATTTGAAAAGGACGGCCGAAGAAGCTTCCTCGACCAAAGGTCCCTACAAACCCCCATTCAGGAAGCCTTTTCCCACCAACCGACCTAATCCAACTACTGAGGGCCTAAATCTAGAAAGTCTGCAATACGCCCTTCAAACAATTCTAGAAGCCCAGGATAACTTGATGCCTCCTGAGATTCCTGAGGAGGTTGTTGAACAAGAGACAGTTCAGGAAGAAGAATCTTCTCCGAACATTTTTGGACACTTCTCGGATAACATCTTTCAAGCTAACTTCGAGACAGTACATCCCTACAGTACTAGGAGTAAGACAGTAAACAAACCTTCTTCCGAAAACACTACGACTTTGCCCCCAAAGCAATCCAAACCAGCTGAGACTAAACAGAGTCATGTAAACCCCAACTTAGATTATGATTTAGTTGAAGATATTAAAAAGTTAAGGGCTAACATTTATGTTTATGAGTTATTAAAATTTTCGTTTCTGCTACAAAAAATGTTACAGAACATCGCAGAGAATAGTAAAAATGGTAATTCAAACAAAGTTGTTCAGAACAAGTTCCTCAGAAGACTTCCACTAAAAACAACTCTGATCCTCACGATAAAGGAAGCCTTCCTGTAAATAATGTAAATAATGTAGGTAAATTATCTTTAGAGACTGCGAGTAAAAAGCCACAAACTACCACCCTTAGTACTCACAGGAATGTACCTCCATTTTTGTTAACTTTTGAAATCTTTAATAGAAACGTGCACAATTGTATGGTAAACTCAGGAGCATCATCCAATGTGATTCCATGGTCTGTGTGTCAGAAGATTAACGCTGAAGTTGAACCATCTACTTTAAAATTCATTCAACTTGATCGAACTAGTGTTAAAGTTGTAGGCAAATTAAGGAATGTGCTTATAAGATTATCGGCTAACCCCAAGGTTCATCAAGTTATTGATATTATTGTTGTGGATATTCCAAAAGTGTATGGTCTATTTTTAAGCAGGGATTGGTCGGAGAAACTACACGACTATTTCACGACAGATTGGTCTCACCTGTGGCTTCCAGAGAACGGAAAGCCCAACAAAATCAAGGTAAATCGTGAATGCTACCTTAAGTTCATGGTCACAGATTTGAATGATCCCAACGAACCATTTACACCTTCTATCGATTCACCCGAAATACAAGGGATGGATACCTTTTTCAGCAATTTCATGGCCGAGACTTTAGCTATCACCAATCCAGAACAAAAGTTCGATATTGTAGCATATGCACAGCCAACAGCTTCTACACAATGGTCTCATGCACCCAATAAAAATCAGATTTGGTCTCTGTACTTTGATGGGTCAAAGTCCAAAGAAGGATCTGGTGCAGGCTGCGTTATTATTGATCTGGTAGGTAACAAAACCCTGATTGCATGTAGGTTAGAATTTGAATGTACTAATAACACAACAGAATATGAGGCTTTACTGCAGGGTCTCAGAAAAGCTTTAGATATGAACATTCAAAACTTGACTGTCTTTGGTGATTCCGAAATCGTGGTTAGATAGGTAAGAGATTCTATCCACTGTCTGTCTCCGCATCTTAAAAGCTACCAATCCGAGGTATGGAATTTAATGAATAAGTTTTCTGCTTTCAATATAAATTATATTCCTAGATTGAATAATGTTGAAGCCGATCTATTAGCTAGCATAGCTTCCAAACTCTTTCCTGCAGAAGGCTTGTCCCCAGATGCATTCTCCATTGAACTGTTGTTCAGGCCATCTATTCCCGACAACATCACGAATTGGAGAGTCTTCGATGACGATCAACAGATTATCATCTTCCTGCATATGGAAGAAACTTTTCAAGGCGCGGTGATCGACGAATGCACTCACGACGACAATTTGCGCGATTTCACGGTAATACCAGATCTGAGAACTCCTGAATCTTCATCGAACATGGTAAATTCGATCCCTAAATCTGTAGTTAGATTAGATAAATTTTACAATCTTCAAGATAAATTCAAAAAATTGGTCAACTGTAAAACCAATAGTTCCTCGTTATCATTTGAAAAAGTAAACTTAGGAACTAATGATAATCCACAGTGCATTAATTTAGGCATGGGGTGTTCTGAACAAGAAAAAGTTGCATTTATTAAATTGTTCAAAGAATTTAAAGATGTTTTTGTGTGGACGTATGATGACCTTAAAACTTTCGACCCTAAAATCATACAACACGTCATTCCTATGAAACCCCAGACCTTTCCCTTTCAACAAAAATTAAGAAAAATGCACCCTAAGCTCGAACCGGCCGTTAAAAAAGAATTAAATAAACTCCTGAATGCTAAGATAATTTTCCCAGCTAGGCACACTCAATGGGTTTCTAACCTTGTCCCTGTCCGAAAGAAAAGTGGGGAAATCCGACTTTGCGTCAATTTTCGAAACCTTAATAGAGCGTCTGATAAAGACAACTATCCTGTCCCACCCATGGAACAGATCCTTCAACAGGTATCTGGTTCTGAAAGGCTATCCTTATTGGATGGTTTTTTGGGGTACAACCAAGTCCTGATGTCTCCTCCAGACCAACTTAAAACTACCTTCCGCACTCCATGGGGCACCTACGCTTATCAAAAAATGCCCTTTGGATTGATTAATGTCGGTGCCACTTTCCAGAGAGCGATGGACATCGCTTTCCAAGGCTTAATCAATCAGTTCGTCGTAGTTTACTTAGATGATGTTACTGTATTTTCAAAAAACAAAACCGATCATCTAGCTCATTTAAGAGTCGTTCTACAGCGATGTCGTAAATACGACATTTCGTTGAATCCTAAAAAATCTATCTTCGCAGTAGAACAAGGTAAACTCCTAGGATTTATTGTGTCAAGCAAAGGGATGATTATCGACCCCGAAAGGACTCAGGTCATCTCGAAACTTCCCCCTCCTACATCCAAAAAGTCTATGCAGTCTTTCTTAGGCGAGATAAACTTCGTGAGGAGATTCGTCCCCAGTTTCTCCGAAATGGTCAGACCTTTATAGAATTTATTTAAGAAAGACGCACAATATCATTGGG
Organism: Picea engelmannii; assembly: GCA_009831015.1. Classification (NCBI taxonomy): domain Eukaryota; kingdom Viridiplantae; phylum Streptophyta; class Pinopsida; order Pinales; family Pinaceae; genus Picea; species Picea engelmannii. Next base: position 467,542 of record ML781842.1, read on the forward strand.
GACCCTTAGAAAATCAAGCTTTTAATGCGATAAAAAGGCCATAATAGACGCTCCTTCTCTCATGAGCCCCGACTTTTCGCAAGAATTTACGCTCTACACTTTTGCTTATGACCATTCCTACGCTACAATCCTAACTCAAAAGAACGCTGAAAACAATGAAGTACCCATTGCCTTTATGAGCTCTTCTTTCAAAGGCACTGAACTTAATTACCCAGTGGTAGATCAGCAAGCCTACGTTGTTTTCAAAGCAGTCAAGCATTTCCGGTCTTATCTTTTCAAATCTAGGACGAAAGTTATTGTCCCTTATCCAGCCATCAGGAACCTATTAGTGCAGAAAGAACTAGGTGAAAAGAGGGAAAACTGGGTTACCTCCTTGTACGAGTACGACATAGAAATTACCCCAGCTCAGATAGTGAGAGGCCAAGGGTTATGCAAGTTAGTTGTTGATTCGGCAGCAAGAAGAAAACAATATGTCAAACCTAGGATAGCACAATCAAAATACAATCTGTTGTGCACAAAACTCTGTTAGTCTGTGGTATGATGATATAAAATTTTGTCTTGAACATGGGTCAGCCCCCCGTCACTTGGATCCCACTAAAATAAGAACGTTAAGATTAAATTCTGCCTCCTTTCATTTGGTTAATGGCATTTTGTTTCGTCAAAATTTTGATGGTGTACTGATGCGTTGTCTTGAGAAAGACAAAGCAGAAAAAGTCTTACTAGAGCTGCATGCAGGAGAAGTTGGTGGGCATTTTGGTGGTGACACCACCGCCCATAAAGTTTTGAGAGCCGGTTATTACTAGCCCACACGTTTTAGAGATGCCCATGCCTTATGTCGTAAGTGTATTATTTGTCAAAAAGCATCAGGGCGGTTACAAAAAACATCCCTTCCTTTGCAGCCTATTTCAGTAGACTCCCCTTTTCAGCAGTGGGGCCTTGATATTATAGGTCCAATCAATCCGCCATCCTCACAGCAACATAAGTTTATCATAAAAACCACAGATTATTTCACCAGATGGTCTGAATCTGCCGCATTAAGAACTGTGAATACCAATCAGGTAATTGCCTTTTTAAATTCAAATATTATCACTCGTTTTGGTATCCCTGACTGTTTAGTATTCGATAACGCTTCTTACTTTTCATCTCTTGAGATGAGCGAGTTTTCTTTAGAAAAAGGAATTAAATTGAAGTGTTCTGCCAGTTATTACCCCCAGGGCAATGGATTGGCAGAATCAACAAATAAGAATCTGATTAAAATTATCAAGAGAACGGTATCTGAGAATCACAAAAACTGGCACAATGCACTGTTAAACGCAATTTTGGATGATAGGGTAACACCAAAAACTGTTGTAGGTAACTCTCCCTTTTTTCTCTTTTATGGCAGAGAAGCAATTCTTCCACCACACATTCTTCTTCCCTCGCTACAGCTATCGCAAAAAATACAAGAAGAAGACTGTCCCCCTTTGGAAAACCGAATTAACGCTTTAATGAAACTAGAAGAGGTAAGAGCTCAAGCTAAACGTAAGTTAGATCAGCATCAGCTAGTGGTTAAAAGCCAGTTTGATTCTAACTCTGCCTCTGATAGAAACTTCGAAGTAGGTGATCTTGTCTTGAAATGGGAAAAACCGCATGAGGGAAAGGGAGAACAGATGAAATTTCAGAACTTATGGCTTGGACCATTTTTAATTGCTAAGAAACTGGGTCCCATCTCTTTCCGATTGCAGAATCTAGAGGGGCAGCCTGACACCTATCCGGTGAATGGCCAAGATATGAAAAGATATTTCTCTTGATGACAACCCTTTGTATACTATGTACATATTTTTCTTTTTGACTGCTTTCCTTTTACTGTTTTGGCTTTGATTTTCTTTTCTTTTCCTCTTATCAGTTTTTCTTTTGGAAACACATACCTGCAATTTTGGAACTGTTCAGACAAGGAAAACAGAAAATTATTTCACTAAAATGACTGCTGAAAATTTGTGTAAACATCAATTATATACTTCTGAAATTTACATCTGTGTTGAAAAGACTGTTGTTTGAAAGAAGTTAACTAATTTCGATCTGTGAGTAAAGCCTGTCACGATCATCCATTATCTTCTTATGCTGTCCTTATTCCTTAAGGGAATGACTCAGAAGATGTATCCCTGCCTTAGGAAGTTGGTTTTGTAAACAAACTACCTCTGGATCTTAATGAAGGACAGTTCTAAAAAATTATGTTGAGGTCTATAAAAAATATGCTAAAATATCATAATTTTCAGCATCACCCCGCTCGATTATATATCTTTAAAAAACAAAATAAATCATTAAAAGAGTTGTGGGAAGTGCTTGTAAACCCGCCGGGATGTTGAACAGGTCTGCTGGCAGTAGGTAAATGCATGCATGACGCCAAGACAACTTCGCCGAGGTACTGAACAGGCCTGCTGGCAGCGAAGCAATGTCGGGTATATGAAAATTTGCAAATATGAAACCTCTGACCTTAAAATGTCCTTTATTTTGATCTGGAACTTCTTGGCAGGATACAGATGTCAGAGTGGGTTAAATGGAAACCCTATCGAGGCTATGGACGCTTGTTGGTAGCAGTGGCTCTGTCAACAGTATTGGGGATTTTATCTTTAATATCATGGCTTGCTTATCTTGAGACTGTTATCAGTTTTCATCCTTTAAACACTGCTGGAATATTTGATCATTGATGATGTTTAAACAATTTTCTGGTTATTTCTGTTCGAATTATTCATGTTATCCTAATCTGAATTCGTTCTTTTGGCATAGATAACTGCTTCTACCAGTGTGTCGCCATTTTTGGCAGCCATTTCTCACTTTTACCCTATCCTTATAAGCTGCCTACACCAGTGTTTTGCAACCCTTGATTTTCATCGCAATCTTTAAAATAAAACAACACTATTATTTTGCGTATTTTCACACCTACCTTTGTTCTCATTTTCACGACTGCAAGCGTGGAAACTTTGATTTCGAAGTCACATTAAAATCATCACTAGATTATTTTGGTTACTCTTGTCTATGTGTTCATTACATTTCCAATTTAATTACAGTCGCACAGTTGGCAAGATACCAAGATCTTTACTCATTTGGCATTTTTGTTTTGTTAATATGATTTCATTTTTATAAGATTGTGATGATATTATAATGATTGTCATTGAGTCATTAATACATTGATGGTTTGATGTTCTATAGTATTTCATCGATTTCCTTGACACATTGGTTTTATGAAAACACATTGACATTGTGGTTAGACCCTTGGTGTAATCATTTCATACAACACATATTTGATATGATCGAACCCTTGGTGTTGATTTCGAATCATTGTTTGATTTTAAAACTATGCAAACGCTATGCTTATGCAATTTTTTTGGGGTTGACTTACCATAGATTTCATTAATTGTTTGAATGGAATTGTTTTTAACATATACAATAGTGATTTGAATCACTATATACGCCGTCGGTTGTACATTGGGAAATGACTATTTTGCATGGGCTGATCTAGCTCCACCACCCTCACACACTTAGGCATTAGTGCCTCCGTCCTAGCCCGGGTTACCTCTGTTGTTTTCAGGGGAAGTCTGTGAGCTATTCGATCCAACGTATACCCTGTTCAAACCCTTGACCGTTCACCCTGCTCACTGTGTGCTCCCGTCTATGGCACCTGTGGTGCGCATAGAGCCAAACGGTAGCCAAACACTCTTGTTGTTCAACAATGCTCGAAAGGATTTGGAAAATGGTGGTTGGTTGGTGTTTATCCAAAGGTTTGAGGGTTTCAACCTTTCGGTTGCCCAACAATTCTCCCTCACCTTCGACGGATGCAGGGCTAAGGTCCGAGACATACAACTCGAGCTAAGTGAGGAATTCTTAAGCTCAGCTACGGGACTACCAGCTACAGGGAAAAGGTGGTTTAAAAATTCCAAAGTAGAAGAGGTACCGTGGCCGCTCCTATTCACATCAATGAAGATTGTTTTCTGTGATAGAGGTATGCCTATCACTACCCTCAAACCCAGGTGGCACGATATTTTGGCAATTGTTAAACAGTTTGTGACCTGCAAAGGTCATTATGGCTTGGTATTTCTGTATCATCATCACGGTTGGGAGAACCAGACTATGGATTTATAATACAGACTGGGATGAAAGTTGATGTCTTGTAACAGCTTTAGCTTTCAATATATCAAACTTTTATTTCAAGTTTTCTTCATATTAGTTTGCAATTAATTATCGACTACTTTAGCTATTGTAATTTGTTGCAGGTTGATTTGGTTTATGTGTAGTCCATATCTGATCTCTCTTATTTTATAGTACAACAATTACCTTGCTTCAATTTAGTGAATTAAAGGTTTACCTTCTTCATTAAATGAATCATTTTGTACAAATTGTTGCACACAGATTTATCTAAATGTGATGATTTGTAAATTATAAGATTGTTTTAATTTTTTATGTCTTGTTTGTCCTGTCATTTATATTTGAAGAGCACAGCTGCTTCCTGTTTACGAGAAGCTTGTGGAGAATCTGGTGCGGGTTTCTTCCCACCGAACAACTAAATCAACTATTGCATACAGGACAAACCTGAAGCGTTATTTCAGGTTAGTTTGTTATTTATTAATTAATAGTTAATTTATTAGTGTTATTTAAGTAGTCTAGATAGATTTATAGTTAGAGTTATTATTTTAGTTGCTTAGCTTAGTTAGTTTTTTTTATTTAATTTCTTTCTCATAAAATTATAAAAGATCAAAAAATAGCAGCTTTGCTGTCATAGGACAGTTTACAAATGATTTTAGCAGGTTTTCATTTAAAATCTGTAAATCTGTAAATATTGTACATTTGTGATTAAGATTTAATTATGTTAACAATTGAACATTTGATTTCATAGGATTATTATTGTATATTATTAGACAGTAGACTGTATATATATATTTCAGATTTGTTTGCTTTAGTTATTGTTTTCATTTAGATTAGTTTCTTAGTGTAGTTTTCTTTCATTTTCCTAGGACTTAGATCGACCAACGGAGCTGCTAAACCCGTCAGGGTGGATCATCCCAAACGGCTTGGGTTATTTAGACAACCCCGGACTGGATCCACTCTTCCAGTTGGTGAGCATTCAATTTTTCCCGTCAACAAACCCCTGGATACTCACCTAGCATCAGAGATATTTCTATGGATTTATTCATATTTGGGGATCTTTCTAGTACCCATACCTCTATGAGAGGTGGTTCTTTCAAGTTTTCGGGCTTTGTTACCCTACCCATACGGTGATTCAGACTTACGACTGCTCGCTTGTGCATCGATTATACAGTGGTTTATTAGTTGCTTGACTTAGGTATCTCATAGGTTACTTGCAGGGGTTATTTTGCTTGTACCCTAGGTCATATAGGGGTCGGACAACACACAGCCTTTATGGAGGATTGCCTCTCCGGGGGGATCTGACTGACTAGTTGTTAAGCCCACGAGGGCCCCTATAATTGATTATGTTACCTCCAAACTTTAGCAGGGAGTCTCAGGTCCCTCTTGGATGAGACATACCTTCTTTAGCGAGGGAGGTCACTCAACCATGTTAGACCATTTGCATGCATATTGGCCATTTGACTTTTTGGTATGCTCTTTGACTACTAGTTGGCCTTAGGATATATTTTTATTTTGTAGAGTCATAAGTCATCGTGGATTCAGACCAACTTCCCCACCGGTCCTATCGGTTGTTACAGTTACCATCGTATTTTGGTTTCTTTCCTTCTAAAAGGTGTAGAGTTTTTAGAAGTGGTACACACACTTCCACCTTTCAGACTTGTGGTTCCAAAAGAATGAGTATTGATTCTAGTCTTCAGAACACTGGGAGTTCTTCAACTCCCACACCCACTATAGTTAATGGCACCCATTCAACTCCTGCAACTACTACAGTTTAGTGTCTGAGGCTTATACCAATACTATGGCTCGACCTGTAGTCAATGCTTCATCTATTTCCCCTAACCCTTTTGGGGGTTTTGGTCACTCGTCGGGTTACAATGTTTAGTCCATCCCTATGGCTTCTAGTCCATTTTCGTATGGTATTCCTAACTTCACTTCACAGTTTTCAACTGAAATCCCAGTTGCTAGCCCTAACGCTAGCCTCAGACTTGGGGGAACTACACCTCCTTACACTCCTTTTCCATTTGATGGTTCTCATATCCCCCAAACAAATCCTAATATAGGAAGTCTCCCTTTTCCAAACCCCGGTTCTAATCCTTCTACAGCTGGATGGAACAACCCAGCTGGCAAAATATTTTCGCCCTATATCTCTACCTCCTCAGTGTTGATTCTGACCAATACTTTTGGCATGACGAATCCACTTCAATCTTCCAGGTTCCCACCTAGAGGAGGTCAGCCTTACACTTTGGGAAACCCCCAACCTGGATCCAATATGGTTGGGGGTAGTTTTCATAACACCCAGCCTGGATCTAATCCGGCTGGGAGGAATTTTCACAATCCTTATCAAAACATTCCTGTTGGAATGATTCCCAACCCACCCTATACAAATCATCCCAGAGGAGGGCCTTATAATTCCGGACAGGGCTTTGGTTCTTACCAGAATCTTTGGTGGAATGCAGTTCCCAACACATAATCTTTCGCAGGAGGATGGGGCCAGATGTTGCAACTCCGTCTCCCTTTTATGGCCATTCTCAATCTGCCAGATTTGTCTAAGTTAATGAATGACCTGGTGAGTCATGATCCCACATGGCCCCCCGTCCCCACCAAAATTCCTTTGGACATTCCAAAGTTTGAGGGTAAGAATGGAGAGGATCCTCGTGAACATGTTACTACCTTTCACCTTTGGTGCTCATCGAATTCACTGAACCATGATTCTATTAGATTATGATTGTTTCAGTGCACTCTCATTGGAGTTTCTTCGAAATGGTACATTGAGCTATCTAGGGGGACATATGGGTCATTTAATCATTTGGTGGTAGCCTTTCTCAACTACTTTCAATTGCCCATTCGTTATGATGTTGGCCTCAAAGTCTTGTCGACTTTACACCAGGACACTACCACTCACATCTCGGATCATATCTAGGAATGGTGTAGACGAAGGCGGTTGATTAGGACTCTTATACCCCCATCCTTTCTCCTATAATGGTTCTTAAAGACTTTGCACCCTCCTATCTCGAAGGATGTTGCTACTTTCGAGATATCCAACGAGGAAGAAGCTATCTTTAGAGCCCAACATTTAGATTTAATATATGCTCAGACTGGGATGTTATATCACCTTCTTCCAAAAGCACCACGGTCAACTTACGATCCTAGGAAAAAACTCATACCTCACACCGATGGAATTGTAGGGTCCGCCAATGTAAATTCCACAGACTCGGCGACGAAGTCTGTTGGAGGATCAAATTCGTCTGCATCCTCCAAACCCACCCAGTCGACATATGTACATTCTGTGCAATCATCGAAAAACCCAAATGGTGACCAACAACTAGATGGGAATAAAAGGAAAGGTTGGAATAATCGCAAGGGTGGGGAAAATGGTAACAAACCCAAGGACAAAGATAATAATGGGGAGCAGAATGATAATGCTAGAGAGGAAAAGAAAGAGAAACATAAGGTGAAGTTTCCTTGTAAACTTTGTACCGATGACCACCTTACACATTTATGCCCCAAACTTGTAGAGGCTGCGAGGCTTTTAAATCTACCACCCACCGTGCTGACGAATCTATTCCCTCACAACCAACACTTAGCCTCGAGCTCTTCGAATGCCGGAAATGCACCCGGTGGAAGTAAAAACCCACTGTCGCAAGATAGGGACCGTGTTTGTATCAATATGGTCGATGCAAAAATTGATATAGCCACCCATTCTTGAGATTATAGCTCTTAAAAATCTAGTACCGGTCTAGAAGCTCCTCCTCCCCCTCCAGAGATGAACCTACAGATTGAGAAACCAGAGTCACCACCTCGTATTCTGAAAGGAGTACTCAAGCACTCTACTCATAACCCTTATGCTAGAGCCACCCATAACTACTCTATCATTGAGGATCTTGGTCAAACCCCTTGTGCGATGTCGGCTTTGGAGGTACTCCAAACGTGTCCATCACAAAGGAATGCCTTACTCTCTACCTTAGGGGCTCTAGAACCTAGTGGCACGGAAGTTATCAAGTTTGACGTCACGGATGTGAAGCCTCGCTTACCTTACCATGTGGCTTTCCAAATCCACGTGGATTATTCCAAGTATACTATCAAATGAGCGGTCATTGATGAAGGTGCTACCACCTATGTGATGTCCCTGGTCTATTAGAAAGATCTTGGTTCTCTAACCCTTTCCAAGTCATCAAACATGTTGGCTTCATTTGACGGTCATTCCTTCCACCCTTACGGTATTCTCCCTGCCTTTCCAGTCTAGTTAGGTGGGAGTATGATAGAGGTGGAGGTAGAGATACTTGATGTGCCTCTTGATTATAACCTATTACTAGGTAGCAGTTGGACCTATGCTATGATTGTTTTTGTATCATCTGTCTTCCATAGACTTTGTTTTCCTCATCAAGGGGAGATCGTGACTATCGAACAGTTATACTTTGTGTATTCTAGTCCTAATGCATCTATTGGACCGTCGATCCCTGTGATCGAAAATTCTCAACCAAAAACTGAGAATATCGATGCCAGAATGTATTCTTCCTTCATGGTTACCTTCAACTTCTCGAAACCAATTCACCACGTTTATGCCATGTCTAATAGGCCTTCTTCAGCAGGGAGGTCCATTCCTTTTCGTACTTCCTATTTTAGTGATCCATGGACCCTACCTTCTTCGACTTCAATGAGTGAAGGTCAGTTGCATGATGGCATGGATATGACACTATCGGTAGTGGATATTGCATATCAAGTTGTTCTTGACTCTTCTGTCCATCATGATCATGTTACCTCACAGACAGATGAGAAGGATCATGTTCTTAGGCCTATATGGGCCACCTCATTGTCTCGTTCGCATGATTGCTTAGATGATACTTTGCCTTCAAATGAAGCCATCCTCAAAGCCATGAATGGTTCTGAGAGACCTTAGGATGATATGCATCATCGATCTTATTTTCTCCCAAGTCTTGAAAGAATCGAGAAAGATGACTTTCAGTCTACATTGAGTGAGATAGTCGGTCACGCCATAGTTCCACTTGATATGGCGAGTATTTCTCCTACCATGTCGATTGATATCTCTTGTACGCATGGAAATATTGAGAATGTAAATATAGGTGTGGATTGTTCGCCAGAAGAAATTATGATCTTCACCAAACTCTTCAAAGAACTTCAAGATGTATTCACTTGGTCATATGAAGAGATGTCAAGGATCGAGCCTCGTATTGTCAAACATGAGATTAGAACTTATCCGAATGCTAAACCTGTTCGACAACGTCTTAGAGCTGTAAATCCCAGGAAGGCCCCTGCTATTAAGGCAGAGGTGGAGAAACTACTTAACACTGGCTTAATATACCCAGTTCCCTTAACTGAATGTGTATCCAACCCCGTTCTTGTGAATAAAAATAAAGGAACCATCTATGTGTGTATGGAATTTCACAACCTGAACAAGGCTTGTCCTAAAGATAACTTCTCATGCCTTTCATTGATTAGATTCTTGATGAGTGTGAATGAAGAAAGATATTTTCTTTTATGGATGGATTCTCAGGCTATAAAAAAATCCAGATCAAAACTAAGGACCAACACAAGACAACATTTATATGTCCTTGGGGTACTTTTGCATATCTTAAAATGCCTTTCAGCCTTAAAAATGCTGGAGCAACCTTCCAACATTCCATGACTTTCTCTTTTCATGATCTCAAGCACATAGTCAAAGCCTACCTTGATGATCTTGATGGTCACTCTCGCAAGAGAGTGGATCATGTTATACACCTTTGACTAGTTTTTGAAAGATGTCATTACTATAGAATCTGGTTAAACCCTCACAAATGCATCTTTTGTGTTAAGTCTGGTCGTCTCTTAGGATTTTTAGTTTTCGAGACCAGGATCATGGTATATCCTCTTAACATTGAGGTAATACTTCAGTTGCCTCCCCTACGCACAATTAGACAACTTCAAGGTTTACAAGGGAAAGCTAACTTTCTACGTCGGTTCATAGTGAATTATGCCAATATCACTAAGGGTTTCATGGGCCTCTTGAAGAAGGACAGACATTTTATCTGGGATGAGTGAACCCAAAAGTGTTTCAACGCTTTGAAGAAAGCCTTGGTATCGACCCCTCTTCTGAAATCCCCTGATTACAGTAGAGATTACTTGTTGTATATTGCCGCGTCTGCAGATACAATTGGTATGGTTCTAGTTTAGGATGAGCTCCATGAGCACATCATCTACTATCTTAGTCAAAATCTAGTCAGTCACGATCTCAATTACTCTCACATTGAAAATCTAGCTTTGGCTATCGTTCACATAGTCCAACGTTTACATCACTATATACTTCTTTGCAAGACTACAGTGGTTGTTGATGTCAATCCATTTCAATACGTCCTTACCAGGAGTATCATAGGGGGGAAATATAATAAATGGATTGTCATCTTACAAGAATTTGATCTCGACTTTTCTTCAGCCAAGTCCAAGAAATCGCTAGTTTTTGTAGAGTTAATATCTAATTTTCCACGATTAGACGAGGATGTTATCCATGTCGATTCATTTGCGGAAAAACACATTTTCCTTGTCTCATCATCCGACCCCTGGTATGGAGACATTGTTTTATATATTCAAACCTTGAAGTTCGCTCAACATCTCTCACAAGATGATCGATGGCATGTTAGATACAAAGACAAAAAGTATACCATCATTGGCAACACATTGTATCATCGAGGAATAGATAATATCTTGCGTCGTTCCTTAACTCACGAGGAAGTTGAGTCAGTCCTAAACGATTTCCACAAAGGGGCTTGTGGTGGTCACCTATCCAGTCTCGTGACAGCCCAAAAAATCCTACGAGCCGATTATTTCTGGCCTAATACCTTTAAAGATTGTATCGAAGTAGTTAAGAAGTGTCACCCTTGCTAGGTTTTCACTCAAAAAATGCCCTCGCATCCAGCCCCTCTTCACCCAGTCAATACCGTCGGTCCCTTCACCAAGTGGGGGGTAGATTTTGTCGATTTAAACCCAACTTTGACTGGGGGGCATCAACACATTATCGTTATCATCGACTACTTTAATAAGTGGTTCGAGGCCATGCCTACCATAAAATATGATGGGAAGACTGCAACTTTCTTCGTGTTCAACCAAATTATCACCCAGTTCAGTATCCCGAGTGAGATTGTCACTGATCATGGTAGTCACTTTTAGAATGAAATGATGGTAGAACTAGCATCGAAGATGGGTTTTATACATGGTCATTCATTGTTGGAAGATTGATTGTTGTCATTGATGTCAACCCTAGTCATGGGTTTTGGACCGTAAGATTGATAAAGGTATTTGGACATGAAGGAAAATGCACATGCATATACAACACCCATGAATGGATAGTATACATCATGTTGTT
>ML781842.1:479117-496458 GCA_009831015.1 Picea engelmannii
ATGATTTAATGTAAAGTTTTATTATCTCTCATATATTCTTGGGTGGAAGGAAGGGGCAAAGATAGAGAGTTCAAATCTCTCTTGATATTGGAGGATTGTATCTTCCTCTTGGAGGTTTATCCCTCCCTTTACATTTGGAAGCTATAGCTACCTTTGGAAGTCATTACTTCCCTTGAACAAAAACCATTGATTATTTCTCATATATTGTGCATGGTGTATTGTGGTGTATTGGTGTAACGCTTATACTATTGTTCATTGCTCATTGGATATAATTGAATGGTTTAAGTATAAGTTGAAAAAGGTTTTTAAATTGTACTTGATACTGATTCACCCCCCTCTCAGTATCAACAATTCATCCCCTTATTGCCCCCAGGAAAATGGGCAAGTAGAGGCTATCAACAAGTCTCTCAAGACCATTTTAAAAAAAACTGTCAGTCGGAGTAATTCCAATTGGCACATCATGCTATATACCGTGCTTTGGACATATCGAATCTCGGTTAAGACTGCCACCGGTTTTTCCCATTTTTAGTTAGTGCATGGTGTGGATTCGATCCTTCCTTTTGAATGCGAAATCCCTTTTCTCAAATTGTCATTCGAGCTCCTACTTGACACTTCAGACTTAGAGAAATTCCTTGTGCACCTAGAGAGTCTTGACGAGCAGTGTCAGGATGCATTTACGGCTATCGAGGAAAACAAGAAATGTGTCAAGGTTTAGTATGACAAGTCTGTCTGTCCCTGGTTGTATGTTGAGGGTGACTTGGTCCTCTTGTATGAACAAGCCAAAGAACCTCTAGGGTCAAGCAAGTTTAAACCCATGTGGAATGGTCCTTACATCGTGCGACGTGTTCTAGAAAAAGGAGTCTACAAGTTAGAATATTATGAAGGGAATAAATTGGCCGAGTCCATAAATGGGCTCTACTTGAAAATGTACTACACTTGAGACCTAGGCTTGGGCAAAACTCTTTGTATACTAATGTAAATTTAGTGTATATACATATCTTTCCCCCTTTTTCTTTTGTCTTTAGATTTCTTATCGAGTTTTCCCTTTGTTGACAAATGTCAACAGAGTCTTCGATCTACCTAGGATTCGCAGACGGAGCCAGTCATCATACATGAAACTTAGCTTCTTCCGCTTGGGTGGTTTACTCACCCGAGGGTATGCTGGTGTCTTTAGGTGGTGTATTCCTAGGGCCATCCATGAATAATGTGGCCGAATATAGTGTCGTCATAGAAATTTTGCGCGATGTTATTTCACATGGTATCCACTCTTTATAAGTTCACCTGGATTCCTAGTTAGTAGTATGTCATTTGAATGGTCGTTACTGCATGCATGATCCTACTTTACTCTGTCGATTCCTGCGAGTATGTCTTTTAGAACGAAAATTTGATTTTATTACATATTATCACATTCCTAGGATTTCTAATCATGTATCTGATGCCTATGCTAATTACGTTTTAGATTAGCATTTGTCACATTAATAAAGAAAAGAAAACCATTAAATCAATGTACATATTATAAGATATAAGTAAAGTCAAAGATTCCTTTATATATATTTCAAAATATGGTGTTTATATTACAAAACTAGGGCTAAAACCCTAAATACACATATACAACCGGTATACATATCCCACGACATCTACGCCTATGGCGTCAGATGTGTGTCATGGTAGAAAAACATGACGTTTAGGAGACACCGAAAGAGTCATACCCACGCTCTAGGTACACCAACCACCTGTTGTTGCATGGCTTCAGGTAGGTCCTCTACCTGAACCATATGAATTCTCTGTGTCAAACGAGACAGGTTGCCATGCACTTTTTGTAGGACCCTCTTCGCTTCTCCTCCTGCCATCTCATCTCCCTGGATCCTCCGTCTATGTCAAAGAAATCCCTCTAACATTCATGGACCCACATCTGCGATTACACAAGTATCTAGTTAATATTTAAACACCATCCAAAATAATAATAATATTTTTGTTCCTTAAATACAAAAATACAAAAAAATGAAATATTTAAAAACTTGTTACCTATATCACCATAGGTGGCCCCTAGTGGAAGTGGCATATCAGGATCTCCTCTGAAATTGATCTCTGCATAGGGATAGTCATCTAGAGAAATGAATTGTTGTCGCCACTAGAAGAAAAAATCATCATTGTAGGGTGTTGATACCCTACCTCCCCCCTTTCGTCTCATGACCTCGATCCACCGCGCCATGTATGGATCACGTGGTTCTCTAGGAAGGATCTCCACTCTAGGTCCTAGACCTGGAACCCACTTGAAAAATAAACTGCAAAGAATAGAGGCAAACCCGAAGTTTCTCTTCCTCCCCTATTTGCACTCTATGAGATGACCTTTCATATTGGCCAGCAGTGAGGTACACTAATCATAGACAGTGGGTCTAGCACACTCTATTGCATAAAACATAAGAGGTATCGACACTTGATGCAACAAGGTTGAACCTATGATCCTGGAAAGCATGAGCATAATGATCTTCAAACTGAGGTTACTTATTTCCTGGATGGGGACTTGGCTTCCCACCTTGTGAGTCCCTGCTACACAGTGGGCATCGATATACTCCTCGATCTTCATCCCACTCCCTGATCCACGTGACTTGAGGTTCACACCCTCCCCTTGGTGTGATAGACCAGTCAAGAAGTAGATGTCCTCTACTTCAATCCTGAATGGTTGTCGATCAAGGATAAATCTCTCGCTACCAGGCTCCCAATAACCAACTAACATCTCCAACAACCTCACTTGGGCCCTCATTCCTCTGAGAGCCCAAAATTTGTACAATACACATCTTTTTAGAGCTGCTTGAGCCACTAGATCTCGATCCACAACTACATATACCTCCTCATGCTCTCACTCTCTCCATTCCAAGACCATCCTACAAAAAACAAATCAATTTTTTGAGTTAGAATCCCTCTTTTGGCCATTTTCATACCTATACGCGGTTTTATTTGCACAGAGTCGCACATAGGGCTTAATGCATGCTCCCTGTGGTTCACACAGGGGTGTATACCTCATCGTACACACGACCTTAACAAAGGCGACCCACGTATACCGAAAATCCTAATTTACACCCTCAAAATCTAAAAAATAGAAACCTAATTCAAAAATGTAATCCACTTAATTTGAAGAGAATGATATGAAGAGTTACCTGATCCAGACGGTTCGTGATTTCATTGCCTGACCCTCCTGCAATCACCGTTTGAATCTTGGAGGTATTTTGGTCCAAATTACACTGTTTGGGTAAAAATCAAAATGATATAATAATTTTTTATTTTATTACTATTTATAAGCTATTTTTACCCACTTTATATAGTTTCATGCTATTTTTTAACCTAATGGACTAATTCAAGAGTGGTTTTGAGTTGTTTTTGTTTTTGTAGTTTTGACTCAGTTTTCTTGTGGATTTCCACGTCATGATTGGTCGTTCGTCCCCTCAGGTAGGTATTTTCATAACCTAGCATATAGGATAGGTATCCACTCCATCATGCATTTTTGCATTATCCTTCGACTACGGATTTTTATGCCTTAGGAACGAACCCATTTGTTGCAACACAGAACCTCCCATCTGCTATAAATAGTGTTGCTAATAAATGGTAGAGACTTACCAAAAATGGGCATCCTAGTTAGATCCTCTTTGTCATTTGGTGCCCATGCCAAGTTTTTCCTTAGGACCGGGAGTCCATTATAATTCAATACATGAACTTATGGTGAGCCTCATTTCTCATTCATGCACATGCAACCTTATTCCCCGTGGACTCCCAAAAATGAGTCTTAGTTAAGCTCTTTTCCGACTCGTCTAAAAACCGAAAAGATTTCCGAGTGATTTGTCCCTTTCACACTCATTAAATTGGATTTGAAAGGTCATGAGTCTTAGTTAATCTCTTTTCTGACTCGTTATCAAAAATAGAAAAGGTTGTCGAGTGAACTTGTCTTTTTCACACTCGTAAATACGATTTGAAAAGACATCTATTTGGCATAGGTTTACTCCTTTTTCACACCAAGTAGACTACAAGACATAAAAAAGAATATTTTTTGGTGTTAAGTTTTTATTTCATCTCATGCCCTCTCTTGTAGTATTGAGCCTTTAGCCGGTTCTCGCTTTGCGTTATAAACTGGTGCCTAAGCAGTTTTTCCATCCTCAACTAAGCAAAGACTTGTTTATATCCTTCGCAGTTTGACACCCTATATCCTGGAGGGAACATCACCCAAAGTGTCCATATCCCGCATGCATTTCCTTGCATTAAGCATAGGTTTGTTCCACTGCTGGAACTTGTCTTGCTTACTTGCGACACTCGTTTCCTCCTCTGTATGATAGCATTCATTTGTTATGAAAAACAAAAAAAGACGGGCAGGAAGGGAGTACTATATTATAATTGGCAGCAATCGTGTCACCTTTGAATAGAGAAAAAAATTATTGAGTCCTTGTGTCATCATAATTTTGGGTTTAGCATGGCCTTACGAAGCTAATCTTGTCACGGAATTTTCTCTACCAACTGGTTACTCTTCTAGTCCCTATAGAGAATGTTATTGATGCCTCCTACATCTAATAGTCACATCATTGAGTATATGTTGTCGGAGTCCACCATATGTCTCATGCTCTTGTTCAAAGGAAGTCTATCAACGTGTGTCGGCCACTCCTCAGAAATCTTGACTTTGAATGTCAGCCATACCCTCAGTTTGTCTCAGAATCACATGATACTATGGTCTTATCATGCACCCTAGCCATACTTGCATCATCAGTAGGTCAACTTGAACCCTTAAATCGACATTTCATCATTGGTCGTTGACTGGGTGGTTTCCCTTGTGTTTGACGACAAGACATCTATTCAGACATTGGGATTCATGTAGTGTCTTGGATGCCATTAGCCCTATTGGTGGTATACTCGCCTTTGTCAACAGTTTTCATCATTGGTTGTTATTCAAAGGGTATTTTTTGTATACCACTTGCTTTTGGTACACACGAAAGACACACAATGTCGTTAGTTCGTGAACATTTTCTTTGTCCGATCTCCACCAAATCATGAAGCTCCTGCTTTGTTCCTCGTGCTGACTTATGATAGATGCCTTAAGGATCTCCTTTTAGTGGGTCTCTTTCCATTGACTTTAGCTCATTTTTTCTGGATACAAGACCTAGAGTTTTATGAGTACCTTGAGGCTTTCAGTCATTAGTGGTAGGCCCTCTCGCCATTGACATATGGGAATAAATCAATGTCTCATGATCAATGGATTTCTCAAGTGTTCGACACTGACTCCTTTATTCACAATTGTAGGAATGTACTCGGTGCCTTGATACCTACTTTCATTATTGGTAGGTTGTCTCGCATTTGTTAACGATATACCTCAATGACCGATAATCAAACAATGTCTCATTGTGTTCGACCTCAACTCCTTTATTCACATGATGTAGACTTGCACCCTTGGCAGATAGTGTACAAGACTTGAAGACATCACTATGTGGCTGCAGCTTTCCTGATTTGTTGCTTCTCTTTGACTGGACCAACACCTATTCGACTTCAATGATCATGGGAGATCAGATTGTACTCCATGGTATACATATATCTTCAGATTTATTTTGAGATTGGTTTCACTGGGCCTTGTTCATGACTATGAAATATTTTAGCATATAACCGCATTTGTATTTGCCTATTTATGGACACAAGCACTTATTTTATATATTTTCCACATGGATCTGCATTGTATTTTTGGCAGTCGTGTATGCAAAGTCAGTACAGAATGTAATGAGAAATTCATCCAGCTGATTCTCTACCACTCCACTCTTGGGTTATTTATAATGTATTTCGGCCATCACATATACTCCTCTGATCTCACAAATTAGGGTGCATCTGTTATAGCAAGATTTTCCCCACCATTGCTATCTTTCATAGAGGGCCTTTTTTCCATTTCCCTACACAGATTTGTCATCCGTTTTTTATGAATCCAAAGCCAAAAATACACATTTTTCCACATATACATGCCCTATCTTCTATACAGCATGCATATACATAGTCTTCTCCACTACAGCTCATGTACATAGGAATTTGTGCCAAAAAATACAAATTGGAGTCAGGTTTCCATGTCACGATAGGAGATCTCTGATCCTTGACATTCCACATACTAGAAATGTTTTGATTCGGCCCTTCAGTTTCATTTTGAAGACTATAAAAGCACAATTCAGTGTTATGGAAAAGAGGAGAAAGTATTCAACATTGAGAGAAAAGTTACTCTGGAGAAATTACTTCATATTGAGTCTACATCCTTTTGTCCCTCAAGTCTGAACACAGTTTTCATCCCCCAAGATATTTCCCTATTGTTCAGAGAACCTCATTGACTCTCTTCTATGAGCTTGCCTTTGGTGGAGGATTGAAGTGGTGGAGGCCTAGTTGGAAGGAACTTGGTTTCTTGGTTTCGAACCGTGATGACATGGAAGTCTGTAATGTTGTCACTTCTGTTGATCAATTATTAATAGAAATACTCCTTTCCCTTCCTATTGGTATTGTGAAAATATATGATCATTATCCATGGGCATGTTTGTAATGTTTATTAATGGATTATGTTATCTAATGTGCTAACCCCTTTATACTATCACCATGTACTTTCTATGCTCGTTTGTTAAGAACTTATTGCAGGTATAAAGCTTTGGTTCGAAGTGTTAAATGGAAAAACATCATCGAACGTTGGCTCGAGGTAGGCCTATTTCTTACCTTGCACATTAGTTTATATAACATACAATGGAATTGAGTTTATTTCTGTAGTCATACCTGTCTGTTGTGGTTTACCCTTGGCCATAAATATTTTTTCCCTCATAACAAGGTTGGATCAAGTGGATATTGGAGGTAAGGGTCTCATCACACATGAAAATTAGACTCATATCAAAATCATATCCCCACACAGAATGTGTATGTATAATACAATCTGGAAAATATTTCTAAAACTATGCAAATTTATATTTTCATAAATCCCAATATTGTGGAAAATATTGCAATTTGAGTTGATTATTGTCCTAATAATGTCCAAACCCATACAAAATGTTTTAAGGAATTTTACAAAATATTTTCTTGGTCTTACAAGGAAATAGGAGGCATTTTTCCCCAGATCATCGAACATGAAATCAATAATTAAAATAATGATAAGACTATTGTGATCCAATTTTGTTATCAGATAAATCAGTAGGTGCGAACACTAACAGATCTCCCTATATCCACTTGGATCTAGAACAAAACAGGACAGGACATGACTCTTTCCCTAAGTTGTAGTCATTAAATCTATTGATAAGAAGGAATGAGTGACATACCTTCTTATCACTTCCTTAGGTCTCTGTTGTTCCCACTTCGCTTTGGTGCTCTTGTGAAATCAAGTCCAAGACAACACAAACCAACCAAAGTGAAGATGACAAAGTATATTCAATGTCAACCTATGCATATGATCAAGGAGTTATGCAATAAAATAAGAGTAATTTTATGGGAAAGGGACATGCCACTATATTATATTAATTGAAAGTAGAGATACAACCAGATCGCCTTGATGTTGCAAGATTCCTTTCAGTGACCCTTGGTTCCAACACACACAATTTCTCTGCACTTGCATGAAGAAGATCCAATACCACTTGATAGACCAAATAGAGTCTTCAAGATTTTGTCCAAGTAGTCTTCTTCACACAATTCTTTCACCAATTCTTCATTCAATCTTGCTTAACCTTTTCCATGAGAAACCTTTCAATATATAGGAGAAGGAGGGATGGTTACATGGATGAGGATGATCCCACCAAATCTGAGAAGTCGGTAGGATCCCAACCATATGAATACCAACTCATTTTCTAGAAGATCCCCTTCTAGAACCTTCATGACCTATTCTCCTTTCCAAGCTTAAAAACAGTTCGCACCCTATCTATGCAGCAGACTGTGAACAAATCACACCCAAAGTGTGGGTGTTCTGTGAGAATGAGGGATTTTTGCACCCTATAACATAGGCAGCCTATGAACTCATATTAAAAATGTATTTTTTGGAAGAAGACAGTAGTCACTTTTCTCAAGAAAAAATTCCTTGTGGGAGACTGAATACAACATTGTAGAGACATAACCAGAGTGACCAAAATAATGTGTAACAAAATGCCCCCCAAAGCATGAGGCTGGAATCTGTGACAGCCGAAATACTTTGTAAATTGTGTGTGTGTGTCAGAAACCAAGAGCGCACCTAATCGGAAACCTGTAAACAATGAAGCATCTGCATAATATAATACCAATTCTGAGGTAGGCATTCCCATGCTTAGATCACAAATGAATGGAATCATAAACATAAGTCATGACCATCAATCATACACCTTGGATCCATGTCATTCAAAATGATACATAGCCACCAGGAATACACTGTGGATATATGTGAGAAGACTTGAATTAAGACAACATAGCCATGTGACATACAAAGTGGATCTATGCACCGGCACAAATCATACATACTCAATAGAAGCCTGGATAAAAAATATGAGACCCAGGGTCTTCAATCCCGTCACCCGAAAGTACGAATCTAGCCATGCGATTACATGTCCTGAAGTCGAACATGGTAGAAACCGCTTGATTACCAGCCATTGATGAAAACCATTAACAAGTGTGAGGGAAATCACCATTGATGTCAATGACTCCCAAGGTATCGAAGTACAATCCGAACGAATGCAAATGAATGAGTTGAAGTCAAGCACTCAGCGGAATCTCTCGATCATAGATCAATGATGTGAAATCCCTATCAAAAGTGAAGAGACACGCCATTAAGGCATGAAGGTTCCAAGGTACTAAATGATTTCTAAGTCTCATTTCTGGATAATGAGTTGGAGTCAATGGAACAAGACTCGTCACAGGGGGGCCTTGATGTATCCCCCATCAATGACACAAAATAAGTAACGGATTTTGAGGATGAGATAAAGTATGAATACGGGTCGAAACATACATAGGGAAGGCCGACATAGTAATAATGGACAACTGCAGATGGCCGACTCAATAGAGGGCTCGTGTGAACTTCTCTTGAACATATGAACAACATGACCAAGGACTTGGCAGCACTGACTCACAGATGACCCAAGATATGACCTTGTAGCAAGTCGAACAAGAGACAAATGGATTTCCCAATCCGGAGTCAAATGACGAATAGGGGGTGTCATGTTCAAGAGAAACGCTTACTACCATTAATATGAATACGAAAACACATCCCTTTCCCAAAATTTCCCCCACCATTTCTGGCGAGTACCTCTTTATTTTTACGCAAGCTTGAGGAGGATAACATATGCTTGTTGATGTAAGCTCATCCTTCGGATGAGTCCCTCGGAGTATATTTAATGATCCCTAGGAAGGAGTGGCTTGGTCCCATTACGGGTCTGTCGATGTTTGTTTAACGAGTCCAAGGATAGAAAACTCGGGGGGTTTTCATGTTTAGAGAGTCTGAAAAACACTTAAAGAGAACTCTCTCAGTTCCTTTTTTGTAAAGTAGTCTGATGAGACCGAAAAAGAGATAAACTATCGCTCAACAGATTTTTTCTTCAAATACTTTAATGAGCGTAAAAAGAACAAGGTCGCTCGACAATCTTTTCATGTTTAGAGAGTCTGAAAAGAGCTTAAAGGGAAATCCAATGGGTTCCTTTTTCGTATAATCTTTACAAGTCCAAAAAAGTGATAAAAGTATACTCGGTTGCATTCTCACGTATTTACAAGCACGAGAAAGAACAAATACTAAGCTTGGTAACTTATTCTCATGTATTTACGAGCATGAGAAAGAAAAAAGACTAAGCTTAAGATTGTTTTCATTTTTACGCAAGATTTAAAACAAAACAAAACTATTCTTGGACCTGGTTTCATTTTTACACAAGCTTGAACCAGAGGAAACTATGCTTGGACCTAGTTTCATTTTTACACAAGCTTGAACTAGAGGAAACTATGTTTGAGGTAAGTGGTTTCATTTTTACACGAGCTTGAACCATAGAAAACTATGCTTGGACTTCCCAATGCATAACACATGGATGGTTGGTACTTAGCCCCCAGCTTAAGAAACTAGCGGCTCTACTTCAACATGAAGTCCAGAGGCTAAAAGTATTGCCCCCCAAGCTTCATTTCATCCAATGACAAAGGCGAAGGAAATGAAGCTTCAAATACTAGATGAACGACTTGACTCAAATAGAGAGGGGAAAAACTATTTCATTTTTTAACGAGCTTGACACAGAAACAAGAACTATGCTCTAAGACCTTTGTTTCATTTTTTAACGAGGTTGCCTCAGAGATGCAAAAACTATCCTTGTAACCTTTGTTTCATTTTTTAATGAGGTCACTACAGAGATGCAAAACTTTTCTTGAAATATCTCTTCTTAATCATGGATTCCAAGAGGACAATGCTCTGGAATGACACCATGTCAAGGGACAAAACTCAGTCATGGCTTCCAAGAGGTCTTCACTGGAAGGAAGAAACACACTCTAGAAGGACACTATGTCGAGGGTTGCGATAGGAGTAAAGAGATCAGGCTCTAACAACCCTATCGAAGATATCACCATGTCAACTATTGGATCTAAGTCATCAGAAGTTGAAGCCATGGGCGACAACGCCACATAATTCACCTGTGGCGGGGGGATACCGTCTGCATATAAGAACCATTTAGGGAGGCAATCTAGTCGGGGTCAATGAATGAAAGTTGATCAAAAGTCACAACTCATCCATCGTGAGGGAAAGATATCACACAAAAAAGAGTAGACACAATAGCTTTCATGGCATAGACATAATCTCACCCAAGGAGTAAAGCGAAATCCAAGGGGTCATGGACTACCATGACATCAATAAAGACATTTTTCCTTCCCAAAGTTACAGGAAACTGAGGAAGGGTCCCTAAAGTTTGAATGGTTCTTCTATTAAAATCTAACAGATTCTACGTAACCAGCACAAGTGGAGGACAACCCAAAGCTTTCCAAGCAAAAGAGGACAAAATACTAATGGATGCACCTTCATCTATCAGTGTCTAAGAAACATCTCGACCACAAACCTATACTGTAATTTGGAAAGGTATGTGAGAGGGAAGATGAGGTCCAGTTAGCACACCCCAATCAAAATGGATGGCCTCATAACTTGGAGGGGGTTCCACGGGAGAAGGAGTAATATCCCCCGCCATGGTAGATTCTGTATCAATGAGAAAAACATGGGCAGTATCGGGTTTACTCTCTAGCGGGAGAGTAGGATCGACTGATGGAGAGATCAGATTGACCACTTGGGTTTCATTCTTTAAGGGGAGAATGGGGTTGATAGGTGGAAACAGATCGACTGCTTGGGTTTCACTCTCTAACGGGAGAGTGGGATCGACCAACGATGGGATCGGATCAACCACTTTGTTAACACTCTCTAAGGGGAGAGCGGGATTGACCAAGGATGGTATCGGATCAACCACTTTGTCAACTAGTTCAATTAAGGATGTGACAAAATTGATGACATGATCAATCAGATTGACCAGTGAAGGGACCAGAGTGATCATTCCATCAACTATTGGAGGGTTGAGAGAAAGCTTACGGTAAGCAACTGGAAGTTAAGGTTGTGAAATAGTCATGTCTTCTAGTAATTTCGAGGCTTCGTCCATATGAGGACAAAGGTGAGTGAGATGACTCCCTTTGCATAACATACACGGGAACTTGACTCTACTTTTCTTCTTCCCAACCATATCATGACTGGTTGACGGGGGGTCGTCAGCATGTTGTTCAGAGGATGACGACATGGACTGGAAAGGAGATGTAGACCATGTTTCTATAACCTTGGATAGACCAGGGAAATCCTTAAGAAGATGGCTACTCTTACAAATCTTGCAAGGGTACTTGGGCTTATGGGTTGTTTGGGTGATCTTGACATCATCAACACTCCCAGCACGAGTAACCGTAACTAGTTGTTTTCCAACATGTTTAGCAATGGTTGGAGTTTTTGACCCTTGTTTATCTGTCTTCTTCTTAATCTTTCTTTTCTTCTTCTTCTTATTCACCAGGTTACTAGCTTCAGAACTTTCACTCGATGAAGAAGATGAAACGGAAGGAGACCTTGCAAGCGAAGAAGGAGAAGAAGATCGTACTGGTGAAGAAGGTGAAGGATCAACTTGAGGTTGATTCTCTTGGGGGGAAGTTCTTGCGACTAAAGCACTAACTACATTCGAGATTACCTGAGTGGAAAACAACCATACTGGTAATCCAATTGTGAGACCTGGAAGGCTCAAAGTAGCGATATGAGGAGGACTAATGTTTTCGTAAGAAGGAAAAACAAAAGGTTCCCCTGGAGTAGGGATTCCTTCATTGGTCATTCCGGGAACTAACACCATTAAATAAATATCCAATCTAGAGTCCTCTAGGGAAAACAAACAGCACATGCTAAAAATCTAGCAAGCAAGCAAACAAAACCTTCTCACAATGAACGCACTAGTTGGTGATGAAATCCAATGTCATGAGAACAATGTAAGAAGGGGATGAGATAGAGCGGGTGGAAAAGTTACGTTGATGACCTGCTTAAGGGACTTACACCCTGGTGCAATCTCCCACACATAATCATGGGTATACCCTCTAAGGAGCCCGAGTGAGTTCGACTAACATCGATTCCGGGTACCGTGAAGACTTGCCCCTCCATAGTCACCTTGTGTAAAGACCCTAAAGATATAGGTCACTAAGGTTACCAATCACTACAGCGATTCCTGGGGAAACATTCGACAATCCGATCCACGTGCAAGGGTACGGTATCTAGCCCGAAATCAATTTGAAAGGCTTCCACTCATCATTGTGGGTATACCTCTCAAGTGACCCCCATAATACACGTAATCTCTACACCAAGACCAACAAAGCAGGGTGAGTAACTCTGCCAGTCTCAATGCGACCTCGTGATTGACCCTTGTATTAGAAGGGCTTCCCAGGACAAAATGTAGTAAGTGGATTTAACTCTCCCTATCACAAGATACTATGTTTGTTTGCAGCTTTGGAAAGTTATCTTTCACACCTATTCCAAATCCCTATGACTAATCTAATGTAGGTTTGCTACCAGAAAAGATAAAAATGTCTAATCAATTTTTATAAGCGCTTTATTTTATGGTTGTTGTTACTCAAAAGGAAAATGGCATGGACAATATGGTGTTTTGACTGACTCGAAAGTTATGCAAAGAGATGAAGATGCAATCTTTTCATTTCGATGAAAGCTATGCTATGAGAAGGAGAAAACATTTATCATTCCCATATACACAATGTCCAAAAATATATTAAACTCATCAATATCAAGATTCTCAAGAAATGAGAAAAAGGTACTGTACACCAAAAAATGCCAAGAATCATGCAATTTCGCTACTTCAAATGCAAGGATGCCTCCAATCTAATATAAAAAAAGAAATTAAATCTTTTTGTTTCAAAATTTTCACTAAAAGCAATAATGAACTTTGTTAAAACAAAGAAACCCAAACCAAAAGTTTTCTTTTAAAGCGAACTATTCAGAAGAAATCTGATCTTTCCCTAAACAATTCTAAAGAAAACACACACTTTGTAATTGAAAGACACTCAAAGAAAGAGACTAATCCTTCAAAACCAAACAAAACAAAGATGGCTAAAATCAACTCAAAGAATGTCAAGCAGACTATAAATAGATCAATATAGGCTCCAAAAGCTCAATCTAGCTGATCAAAGCAAAACTGGGTCATCAAAAGATGAAAAGACCCAATCAAAAAAGGTTTACAAACAAGTTCGCAGCCTAGCAGTAGAGTACAGTGCGAGAATTAGGTATTCTCACAGGATAGACACTGGTAGGGTGCGAGAAGTTCAGACTGGATCTAACAGCAGGTTGCGAAAATCAATGGTTTTCGCAGGCTATAGAGAGGTACAGTGCAAGAATGTCTGTAATCAAAGAAAATTTTGAAAAAGGACCGGGAATCTAAGTGAACTTATAGATCCAGAGAGTCTGGATGGATGTCCCACAGACTCAGAAACCAGAAAACAAGCAATCAAAGCAAGGGAAACTAGACTAACTAGGAAACAATCCATCCCCAGTGCAGTCGCCAATTTTGTTATAGGATAAATCGGTAGGTGTGGACACTAACTGATCTCCCTAGATCCACCTAGATCTAGAACAAAACACACCAGAACATGGCGCTTTCCTTAAGTTTTAAATATTGAATTTACTAACTAAAGAGGGATGGGTGACATACCATTTAAATGTCGCTTCCTCTCACCATTGCCATCCTAGCTCCATTCCAACGCTCATACAATGATGAACCTGCAAAAGAACACAACCAGCCAAAGTGATAGTAATAGCATAAACTCAATATAAACCTATGTATGTGATCAAGGAATCATACAATAAAACAAAACAAGCTTTATAGGAAATAATCATATTACTGTATCATATTAAATGTGAAAGAGAGATTACAACCGTGGCCTTGATGTCGTAAGATCCCTTCCAACTGTCCTTCATTCCCCACACACTTCCATTCCAAGAATTTTGAGAGCACGGATCTGATAATATTCACAGTCTATCTTGACAAAGGCAAAACTCAAAGACACTCCACCCAAGCTAATAATTCCAAGCCAAATCCAACTTAGCCCTTCTCCATGAGATCTCCTCTCCTTTTATAAGATGAAGAGGATAAGGTGAGGAGGTTAGGATGATCCCACTAAATCATGAATGTGAGTAAGATCCAAACCATTCAGATGCCACCTCACCATGGAATTTTCTCCTTCTAGAAGATTCGAGAAAACGCTCGTTTTTCCCACGTGTAAGCATTCTCACACCCTGCCTATAGAGCAAACTGTAAACTCCTCGCGACCTAGCTATGATGCAGCCTGCGAGAATCAGGCATTCTCGCACCCTAGCTATAATGCAACCTATGAACTTCCTTTTTATAGGGTTTTTACAAAGTAAAATGCAACTTCTTTTCTCAAGAAAAGTTCTCCTCTCTTCTCTCTTTAGGAACTTAGGCCACTGACCCCTCTGAAGGCAAAAGATAGGTTTACATCATTAATGGTCATAGTGATGACTAAAATAATGTGTAACAACTATTCAATCAAATATGTAACCAATTACTCTGAGAAAAGTAGCTAACATCAAGGAAGAAGTAGAGAATTTCTTGAAGGTTGGATTCATCTACCGCATTCCCTTGGTTGAGTGGTTGTCTACCCTAATTTTTATTAACAAGAAGCATGAGACTATTTGTGTTGATACTAATTTTATAGATTTTAACCAAGTGTGTTTGAAAGACATTTATCCCACACCATTCAATGATTAGATTATTGACAAATAAAATGGAAAAAAAAAATATTTTCTTTCATGGATGGACTTTTTAGATATAATAAAATTTAGAGCCATTAAGAAGATCAATGTAAGATTGCATTTATCTTACATTGAGCCTTGATCACTTATAGGAAAATGTCGTTTGGTCTAAAAATGATGGAGCCACATTCTAGCGATCCATGTCATATGCATTTCACAACATCAAACATATCGTTGAATCCTATTTAGATTATCTAGCCACCCATTCAAAGAGAAGGGATCATCATCCATCTCATCTTCACAATGTATTCGAAATATGTTATTATTATATGATTTAGTTGAACCCTAATAAGTGCATTTTTTTTTTGTTTGAGTTATTACCTACTTTTATCATTTCCAGATTTAGGATCATGGTAGACCCATTTACGATTGAGTGAATACTCAAGTTTCCTTCCTTGCACAATATTTTCTAGATTCAAAGCCTACAAGGGAAATACAACCTTTTTGCAAGTCATGACAAATTATGTTGAGATAAAGAAAGGATTCGTGCATTTTTTGAAGAAGGGAGTCCCATTTATGTGCGATAATCAAGTGCAATGGTCCTTTGTTATTTGAAAAAAAATCTAATGTTTTCCCCACTACTGAATCCCCATGACTCTAGGAAGGATTTCCTAATATATCTCATGGAATTTGAATAAACCATTCACATGGTTTTGGTTTAGGAATATGAATCACATAAGGAGAATGTGATTTATTACCTAAAAAAGGGCTTGCTAGGCTAGAGTCGTGATATTCCCATGCGGAGAAGTTGGCCTTGGAAGTAGTGCATATTGTCTAGTGGCTTTGAAATTATATCCTCCTTAAAAAAATGGTTTTTATTTCATATACTAATTCCATGCAATACATATTAACCCAATGAATAATGGGTGGAAATTACTCCTAAAGTATTATTATATTGCAAGATTTTAATTTAGAATTTCCATCCTCCAAGTCAAAAAAGTT
Organism: Picea engelmannii; assembly: GCA_009831015.1. Classification (NCBI taxonomy): domain Eukaryota; kingdom Viridiplantae; phylum Streptophyta; class Pinopsida; order Pinales; family Pinaceae; genus Picea; species Picea engelmannii. The sequence continues at coordinate 495,364 of ML781842.1, forward strand.
TCTCGCCCTCATTGAGATGATGTTGAAGTTTCCCTGAGATAATTTAGAAGCCATCAATTTATATGATGCCCCTCACCCTCCAAAATCTATTTTACAAAGGTACGCACACAAAAGAAATGTATAAGCTTCCTCTTATTATAATATTGTAGACGATTTAGCCCAAGAACCTTGCACCATGTCCACGTTGTAATTACTTCACAATTACCCACTATAGTAATAGGAATTATTAAGTGTTATTGGTGGGATCAATACCTTTTATTCTGATTTAATAAGCTTTGTCTTGGAGTAGTCTATGCCTAGGCTTCTCCACCATGACACTTTTTAGATTCAAGTATTTTCATGTGGTGCAAATATATTCAGATATGTGGCAAACAAATGTCCCAATGATATTGGATATCCTTACGTTATCCTAAGATTGGTTTTTCATCCACAAATTTGAAATAATTTAATGGTCATTCATTCAGACCCAATGGAATTATTATAGCCTTCCTAGTTAAATTCGGAGGTAAAACTATCTCAATAGAAGTTGAGATTTTTTATACTCCTTTAAACTAAAATATTTTGTTAGCACATAGATGGATGGATGTAATGACATATTTTGTGTATTTAGTGTTTTAAGGAATTTGATTCCCTCACCGGGGATAGATTTTCACTATCGACTAGTTTTCTTATTCTACAACTATCCTTCTTCCACTATTGGGCTAAATGTCTTGATGGTGGATAATTCCAAGGGAAAGTATGAAAATATTGATGTTGGGATGTTCAAGGACTCATCCTTGATGGGTACTTTTTCCCTTCCTCCATATTTTTTTATATAGACTCTTCACCTATATCTGTGATCCCTTAAGTTTCCACTAACTCCATGGTTTCTTTCCAAATGTCTTATTTTGAGGAGAAAATTAATCCACCACACATGTTTCCTTTGAAACATTCATATCTTGGAGAATAGATATCGAGCATGTCAGACCCATCCACATTTTTTTCAAGGACTAGATATGCAAGTTTAGTAGAGGTCACTTATTAATCCATTCAAAGGGATTCTACTATCCCTTATCATTTATCACAATCTTACACCTCATGAGGAGTATGATAAAT
>ML781843.1:14729-50555 GCA_009831015.1 Picea engelmannii
ATCAGATCTATGCTCTCAGAATTCTTGGAGTGGAAGTGTGTGGGGAACGAGGGACAGTTGGAAGGGACCTTACGTCATCAAGGCTATGGTTGTAATCTCTCTTTCACATTTAATATGATACAGATCATCATTGTATGAGCATTTGAATGGATCTAGGATGGCGATGGCGAGAGGAAGCGGAGTTTAAACGGTATGTCACCTACCCCTCTTTAGTTAGTAAATTCAATATCTAAAACTTAAGGAAAGCATCATGTTCTGGTGTGTTTTGTTCTAGATCTAGGTGGATCTAGGGAGATTAGTTAGTGTCCACACCTACCGATTTATCTAAGAAGAATAAATGAAATAACAAGAAGAAGAAAAATAAGTAAGGATCCAAACTTCCAACCACTGTCAAACATGTTGGAAAACAATCCGTTAATGTTAATCGTGCTGGGAGTGTTGATGATGTCAAGATCACCCAAACAACCCGTAAGCCCAAGTACCCTTGCAGGCTTTGTAAGGATAGCCATCTTCTTAATGATTTCCGTGGTCTATCCAAGCTTATAGAAGTATGGTCTACACACCCTGAACAACCCATGTCGTCATCCTCTGAACAACATGCTGTTGACCTCCCGTCAACTAGTCACGATACCGTTGGGAAGAAGAAAAGTAGAGTCAAGTTCCTGTGTATGTTATGCAAAGGGAGTTATCTCACTCACCTTTGCCCTCATATGGACGAAGCCTCAAAATTACTGGAAGACATGATTGTTTCACAGCCTCAACTTCCAGCTTCTTATCGCAAGATTTCTCTCAACCCACCTGTAGTTGATGGAATGATCAATCCGATTCCCCCGTCGGTCAGTTCGGTTGATCAAGTGGTCAATATGGTCATGTCCTTAGTTGAACTAGTAGACCAAGTGGTCGATCCGATCCCATTCTCGGTTGATCCCACTCTCCTGTTAGAGAGTGAAACCCAAGAGTTCAATCCGTTTCCACCTGTTGACCCCATTCCCCCCTTGGAGAATGAAACCCAAGTGGTCGATCTGATCTCGCCAATGATTGATCCTACTCTCCCGCCAGAGAGTAAACCCGATACTGCCCACGTTTTTCTCATTGATACAGACTCTACCATGCCGGGGGGTATTCCTCCTTCTCCTGTGGAACCTCCTCCAAGTAATGAGGCCATCCCTTTTAATTGGGGTGTGCTAACTAGACCTCGTCTTCCCTCTCACATTCCTTTCCAGATTACAACACAGGTTTGTGGTTGGGACGTTCCTCAGACGTTGATAGATGAAGGTACATCCATTAGTATTTTGTCCTCTTTTGCTTGGAAAGCTTTGGGTTTTCCTCAGCTTGTGCCTATTACGCAAAATCTATTAGCTTTTTACAGAAGAACCAGTCAACCTTTAGGGACCCTTCCTCAGTTTCCTGTAAATTTGGGAGGGAAAACTGTCTTTATTGATGTAATGGTCATCCAAGACCCCTTGGATTTTTCTTTACTCCTTGGGCGATATTATGTCTATTCCATGAAAGATATTGTGTCTACTCTTTTTCATGTGATATCTTTCCCTCACGATGGACACGTTATGACTTTTGATCAACTTTCATTCATTGACCCCAACTGGATTTCCTCCCTAAATGGTTCTTATATGCAGACAATATTGCCCCTGCCACAGGTCAATTATGTGGCATTGTCGCCCATGGCTTAGATCCAATAGTTGACATGGTGATCTCTTCGATAGGGTTGTTAGATCCTGATCGCTTTACTCTTGTCGTGACCCTCGACATGGTGTCCTTCCAGAGTGTGTTTCTTCCTTCCAGTGAAGACCTCTTGGAAGCCATGACTGAGTTTTGTCCCTTGACATGGTGTCATTCTGGAGAATTGTCCTCTTGGAATCCATGATCAAGAAGAGAGACTTCGAGGATATGTTTTTGTCTCTGAGGAAACCTCGTTAAAAAATGAAACAGAGGTCTTTGAGCATGGTTTTTTGATTTCAAGATCGTTAAAAAATGAAACTAGCTGTGAGGATAGTTTTTTGCGTCTCTGCGGCAACCTCGTTAAAAAATGAAAGAGAGGTTATGAGCATAGTTCTTGTTTCTATGTCAAGCTCGTTAAAAAATGAGATAGAAGTTTGGGGATTATACTTAGAGTCACGAGCATAGTTCTTCGCATGTGTCAAGCTTGTTAAAAAATGAAACAACTTCCGCCTCTCTATTTGGGTCAAGTCCTACGTATAATATTTGAAGCTTCATTTCATTCTCCTTTGCAGTTGGATGAAACGAATCTTGGGGGGCATTTTTCTCAGCCTCTGGACTTCATGTTGAAGTTAAGCCGCTAGTTTCTTAAGCTGGGAGCTAAGTACCAACCATCCATGTGTTATGCTTTGGGAGGTCCAAGCATAGTTTTTTATGGTTCAAGCTTGTGTAAAAATGAAACCAGCTACCTCAAGCATAGTTTCTTCTGGTTCAAGCTTGTGTAAAAATGAAACCAGGTCCAAGCATAATTTTGTTTAGTTTTTAAGCTTGTGTAAAAATAAAATCTATCCCAAGCATAGTTTTGTTTTGTTTTAAATCTTTTGTAAAAATGAAAACAACATCGATCTTAGTCTTTGTTCTTTCTCATGCTCGTAAATACATGAGAATAAGTTACCGAGCTTAGTATTTGTTCTTTCTCGTGCTCATAAATCAATGAGAATGTAACCGAGTATACTTTTGTCGTCTTTTCGTACTCATCATGGTAACACAAAAACAACGAAAATTAGGGAGTATCCTTTAAGCTCTTTTCACGCTCCATAAAAATGAAAATATTGTCGAGCGTTCTTGTTCTTTTCACGCTCATAAAAGTATTTGAAGAAAACGTTTGATGTGCGATAGTTTATCACTTTTTCGGTCTCTTCGAACTAATTTGCGAAAAAGGAACTAGGAGAGTTCTCTTTAAGTGTTTTTCAGACTCTCAAAACATGAAAAACCCCAGAGTTTTCTATCTTTGGACTTGTTAAACAAACATCGAAAGGCCCTTATGGGACCAAACCACTCCTTCCTAGGGTTCATTAAACATACTCCAAAGGAATCATCCGAAGGATGAGCTTACATTTCAAGCATATGTTATCATCCTTAAGCTTGTGTAAAAATAAAGAGGTACTCGCCAGAAATGGTGGGGGAAAAATTGGGAAATAAATGTGTCTAAACCTGTATTCTATGGAAGAGTCACTTTTGAATATGACACCCTTTCACTTGCTTTGTGTCTAGGTTGGAAAATCCGCTTGTCTCCTAATCATACTCCTTTATAAGATAAAAAGTTGGTCTGTGATCCCTGTTGTTGAGTCAATGTTTCCAAGACAGTTGTCGTATCGTCAATATGTTCAAAAGAGATGTTCAACCCGAAAAGCCTTCTATTGCGTCGGCCATTTCTACAGTCTGTAAGCCTTCTATTGCATCGACCATCCCTGAGTCAGTCCTAAAGCACTTGTTACTCTGATATACCTCAAATCTTTTGACCCGTTTCGTGTCATTGATGCGGGATACATTAAGGCCCTCCTGTGACGAGTCTTTTCCTGTCGACTTCAATTCATTATCTAGGAATTAGACTTAGAAAATAATTGTTACCTTGGAACTTGCATGCCTCAATGGTAGGTTTTCTCGCTTTCAAGAATGGGCTTTCATTATTGACACCTGATCGAGAGATTTCGCCGAGTGTTCGACTTCAGCTCATTAACTCACATTCGTTGGATTGTACTAGAGTACCTTGGGAGTCATTGACATTAATGGTGATTTCCATCGCACTTGTTAACGATATACACTAATGACCGGTAATCAGGTGGTTTCTACCATGTTCGACTTCAGCACATGTATTCGCATGGTTAGATTCATACTATAGAGTGATAGAGATGAAGACCCTGAATCTTTTCTAACAGATTCAGGTTGCATTGGAGTATATTCGGTTTGTATTGTTGCATAGATCCACATTGTATGTCTGGTGGCTATGTTCAAATTTGAATCTTTAACACATAGATCCACAGTGTATTTTTGGTAGATATGTTAAGATTTGATTCATAATGGCATGGATCCACGGTGTATGTTTGGTGGTCATGACCTTGTCTTACTTGATAAATCCCCAGTGGAGTTGCCAATTTTGTTATTGGATAAATCGGTATGTGCAGACACTTCACGACCTAGCAATGGTGCAGCCTACGGAAACTAGGCATTTCCGCACCCTAGCTATAATGCAGCATGCAAAAATCCTTTTTAATAGGGTTTTTACAAAGTGAAATGCAACTTATTTTCTCAGGAAAAGTTCTTCTCCCTTCTTTCTTCAGGAATTAGGCTATGGACCCCTCTGAAGGAAACATATAGGTTTATATCATTAACGGTCATAGGGATGACGAAAATAATGTGTAACACTGTGTCTTCTTTCACAATGCTTTCCTTCTTTTTTGATGATCTAGTGAAAGGTCTCCTAGCCTTAGATTTATCTGCAACATATGGTGAAGAGAAAAGTAACCTCCTTCCTTTCGAGCCTGTGGCTCTGGTTGATGGAGTCTCTACTGACTTTGGAGTTGGTTTAGGTGAAACCTCTCTTTGTGGAGAGTGATAAGATGCTCCTTCTCCTTCATGTTCCTTAGTTGTTTCATCATTTTTAACAATACCTATGCTCTTCCTGCTCTTGTTTGTCTCTGTATGTATAGTCCTATCATCCCAAAGAGGGATTTGTACCTTGGATTGTGGAGTAGGAGAAATATTTAATTGAAAGTGTGAAGAAGTAATGAATTCCTCCCAGTAAATTTTTTTCTTCTTTAATTCCTCCATCAGAAGTATTTTAATCAACCCTGAATGAAAAAAACTTGTATCAACTGCCTTAGATTTATCCTGGACTTTGTTAGCAATTTTTCCAATACTCCTAAAAAAATAACAAATGAAGATTCATAGAATCTTTGCCTGTGAAGTGCAGTAGAAGTCTTATGTGGTACTAATAAATCATTTTGAATCTCCCTTCATAGGTAAAGTATCTTTGGATTACCCTCAACATCTTATCAAAAACTTCAAACATATGTCTCTTGGGCACTCCTTTTGATAAGTTGTTTCCTTGATATTCTGGTTTGAGGAATTATTTGGAGAAGGTTGCATTTAGTTTCATGGACTTAAACCATATTTCCCCAGTATTAGGTATTTCATTAGCTACTGTTATGGTCGCTTCAAATACCTCAAATTCTAGTGCCCCAACCTTGGTTTGGTTCCATCAAAGTTCAGGGCAAATTCCCTAGCCACCTCAGGGTGCCCCCTCTGCATTTTCTGACAGAAATTAAAATATCCCACTCTTTTGAAGACTCCCTTGATCATGGGATAAACAACAAACAACTACATGTCATAGGGCTCAGTCCTCACAATTCCCCCTCCTTTGTGAGCTGCCAAGAACAAGCAGTTTCAATGTCTTATCCAAGGGCTATGGGGTCATTATTTAAAAGAAAATAATAATAATAATAATAAATGAAATTGATATTTACAATAACAAGAAACCACTCAGGATTTATGAAAAATATTTCTTGAGAAAATGCCCATTGATTGGGCCACCAAAAAATTTAGAGTCTTCCAATTTCTGCAATTTATAAGTGTTATTTTGAAAAACCTCAGAAATATTGAAAGGACCAAACCACAAGGCTTTGAATTTACCATGTTTTCCTTTGTCTTGATTTTCTGCATCCCACTTGAGTACTAATTCCCCCAGATGGAAATATTCTTTCTTTACATTCTTATCAAAAGATTCTTTAATATTGTGTTGATGGCCTTGAGCTCTATCAAAGAGTTTCTCTCTATTTTGTTGTACCTCTACTAGCTAATGCATTCTTCTGACCATATCATATGGTTCTCCTTGTTGGTCCAGAAGAAACATTTCCACGGGCAAGGCAAGATGAGTAGGAAAAACAACTTCAGTCCCATAAACAAGTTGAAAGGGGGAAATACCAAGTGATCTCTTTGTAGTTACTCTATCTGCCCATAGAGAAATTTTAAGCTTTGAGTCCCATGATTTCTTGTTTTCCTCCAGTAACTTATTAATAATATTTACTAGGCTCTTGTTAGAAGACTCTACTAAACCATTACCTTGGGGGTAATAAGGGGTAGAATGAACTAGTTCAATCCCATACTTCTCACAAAATTTCACTAATGGTTCAACTTTGAAAGATGCATCATTATCAGTAACAATCTTGCTTGGGAAACCAAACCTTGACATAATATCTTCAAGAAAACCAATAATTACCTTATTTTTGGCACTCCTTGTAGGAATGGCTTCTATCCACTTGGTGAAATAGTTAGTTGCAGTCAAAATCCAATGATGTTGACCACTTGAAGTTGAATTAATTTCCCTAATAAATTCAAGCCCCCATTGCTGGAAAGGACCAGAAACCACTACAGGCTTCAGGGGAAAAGATTCCAGTTGTTGTTTGCCTGAAAATTTTTGACATTTATCATGGGATCTAATCTTTGCACATACATTAGTAAAAAAGCTAGGCCATAAATATCCATCTCTGAGTATTTTATATGTTATGGTCCTCCAAAAATGATGACCTCCACACAAGATGTCATGAAAAACAACCATGGTATTTTTAGCCTCCTTTGAATCCAAACATCTCAAAAGAACCCCTAGAGGATCTTTCCAATACAATATGTCATCAATGAGGAAATATCTGATTTCTTTAAGCTTCAAATATCTCACCTTGTTCTTATCAAAACCATCAGGAGGCTACAACTTTTGCAAGAAATGAATAATGTCTTTGTACCAAATACATTCTGCCAACTTTGGATTGATATGTGAGCTATTATTAGAGATATCAATTTGTTGGTTTTTAGAGTTCAGGTTCATGAAATTAACCCCCATTTCTTTACAATTTGATTCAGCTAGCAACCTAGCTAAGCCTTTCCATTTCACCAACTTGGTAGGCTTCATTTCAAGGTCAAACTCCAAAATGTTGGCAATCCACTTGCTCCTCTTTCCATCTATGTCAAGCTGGATTAGTATTTCCTTCACAGAAGTTGATGGGACATAGGCAATAATTCTAGATTGAAAAATATATACTATGAAGGATTTGAGAGCTTTAACTAAGGCATAAGCCTACTTTTCCATAATATCATACCTGACCTCAGCATCCCTTAGAGCCCTGCTGAAAAAGGAAATGGTTTTCTCCATCCCATCTGTGTTTTTCTAAAGAAGAACAATAGCCAATGTATCATTTGAAGCAAAATTAAATATCAAAAATTCTTTTGAATAGTCAGGGCTGATGAGAACAGGTGCCTCAATCAATGCTCGTTTGTTTTGTTCAAAAGAATTCCTTGCTTCCAATGTCCATTTTACCTCATTTCCCTTCCTCAACATGGATGTGATAAATTTAACCAATTCAACAAAATTTGATATGAACCTTATCAAAAACTTTATTTTGACCAAGAAAGATTGAATCTCTTTTTTGGACCTACGGAGAGACAGAGTCCCGATGGCCTCCACCCTACTCTGATCAATACTTACACCCTCTGCTGAGACTATGTGTCCCAACATCTTACCTTATTTCATACCAAACAAAGACTTCTTGGGATTGAGTGATAATCCAAACTTTTTGCATTTTAGGAAAAATTTCTCCAAATGATGATAATGCTCCTTATCAGATCTTGATAACAACATGATGTTATCCGGGTAGATGACTATAAATTTTTCCTTTTCTCTAATAAAGGAAATATACATTGTACACTGGAAGGTTTCTCTTGCATTCATGAGACCAAAAGGCATCTTGGAATACATGAATGTGCCCCAAGGAGTAGTGAAAGTTTTTTTCTCTCTGTCTTCAAGTAAAACCGAGATTTGATTATAGACTGAGAAGCCATCAATCATAGACATCCTTGTTGAACCTGTCACCCCATATAAAATATGTTCCATCTTAGGCAAGGGATAGCTATCTTTCTTAGAACACCTATTTAAATTTCTGAAATCAAGATAGATTCTGATTTCACCATTCTTTTTTCTAATAGGTACTAGATTAGCCACCCACTCTGACTACCTCAAGGGTATGATAATTTTAGCATCCAATAACTTCTTGACTTTCTTTTCCATTATTGGAAGCAACATGGGATTAATCTATCATAGTTTCTGACTAAATTGTTTGATCTCATCCTTCAAAGGAATTTTGTGTTCAATGATATTTGTATCATAAGTTTGTAGATCCTGATATTTCTAGGAAAATACATCAACAAACTCCTTTAATAACTTCGCATACTCAAACCTTTGTTCCTCTGACAAACTGCTAGACAACTTGACATACTTGGGATTTTCCTCAGTACCTAAATTGCATTATGTCACATTAGCTTCTTCATTTGAACCCTTAACCTTCACAGCCACATCATTTATGTCAAACAATCTCTCCAAAGGGACCAATCCTTTGGGAATATGGTTACTGGGCAATTGGACAATCTTGTGGTCTGCAATTTTGCTTAGGAAAATGTTAGCATGAGGTTTTTTTTCATCATCTTGATATTGATCAATGTGAAGAGCAGAAAACTCTTCCACCGTTTCCAGAAATCTCTTAATCTCAAGATCATCCTCAAAGACCTTCCAATGTTTAACATTGTCAAGTATAGAGGTGTTACGAGGAAAATCTCTCTATGGCTAGGGTAAACCACAACAGACGAAAATGACTGCAGAAATCAACTCTCTTGTCAAGTATGCTATTGAAACAAATATGCTAACAAGACAAGATAAAAGGCCTACCTCGTCCAGATGTTCGATGAAGTCCACCATTGAGCACTTGACCCAAAGAAATATACACGCAACTAGTCCTCAACAACCAAGAAAAGCAAGCATATGGTGATAATAAATGATGTTAGCACAATCAATAGCATAATCCATTAATAAACATGACAAATATGCCCATGGAATAATAATTCAAATATTTGCAAGATATCAATTGGACAAGAAAAGAGTATTTCTATTAATATATGATCAACAGAAGTGAAAATGTTACAGACTTCCATGTCGACACGGTTCAGAACCGAGAAACTAAGTTCCTTCCATTTGGGCCTCCACCACTTCAATCCTCCATCAAAGGCAAGCTCATAAAAGAGAAACAATGAGTTTCTCAATTAATAAGGGAAGAGCTTGGGGGTTGAACATTTTGTTTAGACTTAAAGGACAAAGGCATGCAGATTCAATATGAAGTAAATAATTTCTCCAGAGTAACTTTTCTTTCAAAGTTGAATTCTTTCTCTCCTTTTCCATAGCTCAGAATTGGCCCATTTATAGCCTTCAAAATGGAACTGAAGGGCTGATTCAGAACGTTTCTAGTATATGGAAGGCCAAGGATCATAGATATTCTGTCGTGACATGGAAACATGACATTAATTTTCATTTTCTGGCACAAATCTCGATGTACGCGTGATGTAGTGGTGCAACCTGCGTATACACATGTTGTATAGTAGAAAAGATGCGTACATGTGGAAAAATATTATTTTTTAGCTATGGATTTTATAAACATGGATGACAAGTCTGCATAGGGAAATGGAAAAAGGCCCTCTGGGCAAGATTGCATAGGGTGAGGCAAATCTTGCTATAACAGATGCCCCCTAATGTGTGAGGTCAGAGGAGTATATTCGATGGTTGAAATACATTATAAACAACCCAGAAGTGGAATGATGGGGAACCAACTGGAAGAACTAGTTGATCATTACATTCTGTACTGACTTTGGATACATGGTTGCCAATAGAATTACACTGCAGATGCAAGTGAAAATATACCAAACAATTCTCTGTGGCCATGAATAGGAAAATATAAATGTGGTTACATGCCAATGGTTGTCATAGTCACGAACAAGGCCCAGTAGAACCAGTCTCAAAACCAATTTGAAGATATTTGTATACAATGGAGTATAATTTGATCTCCCATGATCACTGAAGTCATATAGGTACTGGTCCAATGAAAAGGAAGCAACAACTAAGGAAAGTTGTGGCCACATACTGATGTCTTCAAGTATTTTACACAATCCGCCAAGGGTGCAAGTCTACATCATGTGAATAAATGAGTTGAGACCGAACACAATGAGACATCAGTTGATTACCAGTCATTGAGGTATATGGATAACAAACACGAGACAACCTACCAATAATGAAAGTAGGTATCAAGGCACTGAGTAAATTCTTACAATTGTGAGTAAAGGAGTTGGTGTCGAACACCTGAAGAATCCATTGATCAGGAGACATTGATGTATTCCCAACTGTCGATGGCGAGAGAACCTGCCACTAATGACTGCAAGCCTCAAGGTACTCATAAGACTCTCGGTCTCGTTTCTAGAATAGATGAGCTGAAGTTGATGGAAGGAGACCCGCTGAAATAAGAGCATTAAGGCATCTCTCATCAGTCATCACGAGGTACAAAGCAGGAGCTTCATGATTTGGTGGAAATCAGATGAAGAACATGTTCATGAAACAACAACCCTGTGCGTCTTTTGCATGTTCCAAGTGCAAGTGGTACACGCAAAAGTCCCTTTGAATAACAACCAATGATGAAAACTGTTGACCAAGGCGAGGAAACCACCAATAAGGCTAATGGCATCCAAGACACTACACGAATCCCAATGTGTGAATAGATGTCTTGTCGTCGAACATAAGGGAAACCACCCAGTCAACGACCAATGATGAAATGTTGACTGTTGGGTTCAAGGTTGCCTACCAATGATGAAAGTAGGGCCAGGGTGCGTGATAGGACTACAATATCACATGACTCTGAGACAAACTGAGGGTATGGATGACATGCAAAGTCAAGATTTCTAAGGAGTGGTCGACACAAGTTGATAGACTTCCTTTGAATAAGAGCATGAGATATATGGAAGACTCCGACAGCATAGAATTGATGATGAAACCATGAGATACAGGAGCATCAATGAAATTCTCTATAGGGACTGGAAGAGTAACCAGTCGACAGAGAAGACTCTGTAACGAGCTTAGCTTCCTAAGGCCATGCTAATCTCAAAATTATGATGAAAAATGGACTCGATAACTTTGTGCTCTATTCAAAGGCGACACGACTGTTGCCAATATGAGATAATACTCCCTTCCCTCCCGTCTTTTTTTGTTTTTTCATAGACAAATGAATGCAATGATATAGAGGAGGAAACGAGTGTCGCAAGTAATCAAAACTAGTTCCACCAGTGGAACATACTTATGCTCAATGCAAGGAGATGCATGTGGGAGATGGACACTCAAGGGAATGTTCCCTCCTATGTATAGGGTGTCAAATTGCGAAGGATATAAACAAGACTCTGCTTGGTTGAGGATGCAAAAAAATACTGAGGAAAATGGTTTATAACGCAAAGCGAGAACCGGCTATATGATCAATACTGCAAGCAAGGGCATGAGATGCAATCACAACTTAATGCCAAAAAAATGTCATTTTTTATGACTTTTAGTCTACTTGGTGTGCAAAAGGGATAAACTTGTGCCAAATAGACATCCTTTAAAATCCAATTTACGAGTGTGAAAGAGACAAGTTCACTCGGAAATATTTTCACTTTTTGAGAATGAGTCGGAAAAGAGCTTAACTCAGACTCGCAACCTTTCAAGACCAATTTAACGAGTGTGAAAGGGAAAAATCACTCGACAATCTTTTCATTTTTTGAACGAGTCTGAAAATATATTAACTCATACTCGTGGATGTTGTTCTAAGAAACATGTAATGGGGGAGGCCAAGGATCCTGTGCATGACTTCTATGAAAGGTCAGCAACTTACGAAGATCTAACACAAGATTGGGAAAAAACAAATCTTTCCAAGTCGACGAGGATAAAATACTTGCAGAGGTTACCTTATATACAACATATCGAATAATTCCCCTTATCTAGAAGGGTGTAGAAGAAGGAAGTCGAGGCTCTACAAGATCATTCCAATCAAAGGAAACCACCTTAGGACTTGGAGGGATCATACTCAAAGAGATTGGAATTCTCCCTAGTGAAGAAGGTATAGAACTAGAAATGCTAAGGAAATTTTCGAAGGACGCATCACCCTCCAAAACAAGAGTGGGATTGAACGAAGATTGCATCGTCAATATCACTTCCTTAGGCTTCTCACTCTCCAAGAGAAGAGTGGGATCGATCGAAGATTGCATCATCATGGCCACTTCTTCAACCGTTGGTTGAATAGGATGCGAGACAACAAGGTCAAGAGATGAATCATCCCCTAAAGGAAGAGGGGTGTCAGCCAAAGATTGCATCGGCATGAATTTTGTATCAACCAAAGAAGGTTGGGAATCCAAATACGACACAGAACCCGAAGGGTCCCCATGAAAGTACCACGCTTCTTGTACGACATCAGTAGCAGGGCACAAACGAGTAAGGTGATCTCCTTTGAAAAGCCTACAAAGGAACTTGGGCTTACGTATTACACGTCTAGTCTTCTCAATTGTATGAATGTCCCCAACACGACTTGCAGTGGTTGGTGACATGTTCCTAGCATGACTTGTAGAGGCTAGTAGAAAATCTCCAACATGACTTGCAGAGGTTGGTAATGAATGCTCAACATGACTAGCAGAGGTTGGTGATGAATCCCCAACATGACTAGAAGAGGTTGTTGATGTATGTGCAGTGTGAATAGAAATGACTAGACTTGTGCCCACAACATGATTTGCAATGGCTGGTTGTTGGTCTTCAACATGACTAGCAGAGGTTGTCGACCCATCTCCAACATGACTCATAGAGGTTGGTGATATAATGCCAGTATGTGGCTGACCCTCACAAGACGAAGTCGAGGAAGGTAGGGTCCAAGGATCACTAAAATAGGAAGTGCGGAAAGGAATGGACCTCCTTGTCAGAACGGTCTTACTGGACATGGCGTAAACGTGATGGCTCGGTGTCGTGAAGTCGAAAGTACCCATAAGAAAAGAATACAATCCAACGTCGATATTCACAATTGTCGGCTGAGAATTGTCGATCACAAGGATCGATTGTCCAACAGATTCATTGGGACTAGCGTACGTAAAGGATAATTGGTCGATCGTCAAGATCTTCCCTTCATGAGGAAAAAAAAGAGTACAGAAGACGAACGATATGATGACGACCATAGCATAGGTCCAATTGCATCCTAGTAACAAGTTATAATCAAGAGGCTCATCAACTACCTCTACCTCCACCTCTACCGTCTTGCCACCTAACTGGACTGGAAAGGCATAAAAAATATCGTGAGGGTGGAACGAATGACCGTCAAAATCATTCAACATGTTCGATGACTTAGAAAGAGTCGAGGAACTGAGAGATTTCCAACAGGTCAGGGACATCACACATGTAGTAGCGCCTTCATCAACAACCGCAAGTTGATGGTATACTTTGAGTACTCTGTGTGGATTTGGAATGCCACATGGTAAGGCAAGCGAGGCTTCACATCTGTGACGTCAAACTTGATAACTTTTGAGCCACTGGGTTCTATAGCTCCTAACGCAGATAGTAAGGCATTCCTCTGTTAAGGACATGTCTGAAGTACCTCCAAATCCGACATCGCACAAGGGGTTTGACCCAGATCCTCAACAATGGAGTAGTTATGGGCGACTCTAGCATTTGGATTGTGGGTAGAGTGCTTGAGTACTCCTTTCAGAATACGAGGTGGTGGCTCTGGTTTTTCAATCTGTAAAGTCATTTCCGAAGGAGGAGAAGAATATTCTAGACCAGGAATAGCTTGTGAAGAGATATAATCTCGAGATCGAGTGGCTGCATTAACTTTCACATCAACCATATTGATACACAAATGATCGTCATCTTGCAACGATTGGTTTTGACTCCCACCAACCGCATTTTCGGCATTTAAGGAACTCGAGGCCATGTGATGGTTATGTGGGAAAGTATTTGTCAGCACGAAGGGCGGTAGACATAACAGCCTCGCAGCTTCTGCAAGTTTGGGGCATAAATGGGTAAGGTGGTCATCTGTACAAAGCTTACAGGGAAATTTCACCTTATGTTTTTCTCGTTTTCCCTCCCCAACATTATTATTCGTCTTCTCATTATTACCATTTTCCTTGGGTTTATTATTATTTTTCTTGCCCTTACGATTATTACGTCCATTCTTCTTATTCCCACCTTGTTGTTGGTTACCATTTGGGTTGGCTGACGATTTCACGGATGTACATCCATTGACTGAGTGGGGTTGGAAGACACAGACAAAGAGGGCCCTTTTGCAGACTAGTTTAGAGACAACTATTTCAAATGGCTTGTCATCGAGTTTGCAGACTTTACATTGGCAAAACCTACAATTCCATCGGCATGAGGTCTGGGCTTTTGTCTAGGGTCATAAGTTGACCATGGTGTGTCCGGAAGAATGTGGTATAACATCCCAAACTGAGCATATATGAGATCGAACTGTTGGGATTTAAATATCACTTCTTCCTCAGTGGTAACCCCAGATGTTGCAACATCCTTTGAGATAGGAGGGTGCAAAGACTTGAGGAACCATTCTAAAAGAAAGGCTGGGGGTATGGAGGTCTTGATCAACCTCTTCCATCTATGCCACTCCTGGATATGATCCAAGATATGAGTGGTGGTATCCTGGCATAAAGTCGATAGAAGTTCTAGGCCAACATCATAACAAACCCACAACTGGAAGTGGTTAAGGAAGACCAACACCAACTGATTAAAAGTCCCATATGCCCCCCTAGGTAGCTCGATATACCACTTCACAACAACCCCAATGAGGGTGCGTTGAAATGATCTTAATCGAATAGAATCGACATTAAGGGAATTCAAGGAGCACCATAGGTGAAAGGTAGTAACGTGATCACCAGGATCCTCGCCATTCTTACCTTCGAACTTCAGAATGTCTGAACGAAGTTTGGTGGGGACGGGGGGCCATGTAGGATCATGACTCACATGGTCATTCATTAACTTAGACAAGTCTGGCAGATTAAGTGTTGCCAAAAAATGGAGACGGGGTTGCGGCATCTGGCCCCAAGCTCCTGGGAAAGATTATGTTTGAGGAACTGTAACCCATCTAGGGTTCTGGTAAGAACCATGGCCTTGTTCAGGATTATAAGGCCCTCCTCCGAGCTGATTCATAAAGGGTTGGTTGGGCATAATTCCAGTAGGAATGTTATGATAAGGGTTATAAAAATTGCCCCTAGCCGGATTGGATTCAGGTTGGGGGTTTCCCAAAGCATGAAACTGACCTCCCCCGGGTGTGAATCTGGAGGATAGAGGTGGATTCATCATCCAAACATGTTGGTCAGAATTGGCACCAAGGAGGTAGGGGTGTAGGACATAACTTGAGCAGAAGTGTGTCTGCCAGGTTGGTTGTTCCACCCAGAAGCAAGAGGATTAGACCCAGGGTTAAAATCAAGAATTCCTCCCATATTAGGAGTCGTTTGAGGGATTTGAGAACCACCAAACGAAAATGGAGTGTAAGGAGGTGTAGTGCCCCCAAGCCCAATGCTAGCATTAGAGCCAACATTTGGGATGGCATTCGAAAAATGCAAAGTAAAGTTGGACATACCATAGGAAAAAGGACTAGAGGCCATAGGGATGGATTGAACATTATAGCCCGGTGAGTGACCAAGAGACCCAAAAGGGTTCGAGGCAAGAGATTGAGCATTCACTATAAGCCAAGCCATAGTAATGATAGGTGCCTCCAGCACTACAACCATTGTTGTTACAGGGGTTGAAGGGGTGCCATTAACTATAGTGGGTGTGGGAGTCGAAGGGCTCCCTGTGTTCTGAACACTAGGTTCAGTACTCATCCTTGTAGAATCACAAGTCTGAACGGTGGAGGTGTGTGTACCACGTCTAATAACTCTACACCTTTTAGAAGAAAAAGACTCGAAATTCGGTGGTAATTGTAACAAGCAATGAGACCGGCGAGAACGCTGGTCCGAATCCACGATGACTTAAGACTCTAAAGACGAAAAATCAATCCTAAGGCTAACTAGTAATCAAAGATCACACCAAAATTCAAATGGCCAATATGCACACAAACGGGGTAAAGTGGCTGAAAGTGGCCTCCCTCTCTAGAAAAGGTATGTCTCGCCCAAGAGGGGCCTGGGACTCCATACTAAAGATCAGAGTTAACATAATCAATTATAAGGGCCCTCGTGGGCTTAACAACCAGTCAGTCAGATCCCCCCGGAGATGTAATCCTCCATAAAGGTTGTGTGTTGTTCGACCCTTATCTGACCCAGGGTACCTGCAGAATAACCCCTACAAGTAACCTATGTGGCACCTAAGTCAAGAAACTAATAAACCACTATATAACTGATGCACAGGTGAGTAATTGTAAGTCAGGTCCATCGTATGGGTAGGGTAGAAAAGCCTGAAACCTTGAAAGTACCACCTCTCACGGAGTTAAAGGCACTAGCAAGATCCCCAAATATGAATATATCCCCAGAAATATCTCTGATGTTGAGAAGGTATTGAGGGGATATACCTTCAACCAGCCTCGCACAACCTCGTGATTAACTCCAGTGTGAGCGAAGCCTCCTGATATTACCAACTATACAATGGATTTCTCCACTCCCTTTGTCAGACACATATGTTGATTTAATTGCCTTGGAGAAATTTACTCTCAAAATCCTATTCCAAGGCACTAAATCCTAAGCTAGTTTGTGCATGCTAGAAAATAAAATCGTGAGTAATCAATTTTAAATTATAGCGTTAATTTTAGTGGTCGTGATTACTCAAAAAGGTATGGTAGTGAAACTCATGATTTTATGACTCTGCAAGAAAAGTAAATAATGCAAAGTCCTAACTTCAACTTTCGACGAATAATATGCTTCTAAAAACCAATGCAATTTTCAATTTCAACTCTACAATTTTGAAGTAAAAATGCAATCTTTCATTACATGCACTAAGCTAATGACAAGGACTCAAAATACCAAAATTCCAAGCAATGCAAAATGACTAATATTTTTGTATTTTTAGTATAATAAAAAATGAAAATGCATGGATTGAAAAGCAACTTGATATATAAACTCTATTGTGTATAGAAAGAGATAACTCAAGTAGTATACCAAGAAACAAAATACCCAACCCAATGTACAAGGACAATCAAAATGAAAAGATGATGAGAAAGACTCCGCCCAAAAAATTCAACCAAAGACAGGTTTCCTGTCATCCCACAAGCACTTAACAGGCACTACAGAGACCCAAGAAGATTCAGCAAACATCAAATCTCACCCAACAACCACCATACCTAGCAAACAAGAAAGGAAAGATGATGTATGCGAATGTTTAGGAAAACAGAGCGTATGTACACAGCTTGCAGAAGGACAGGCCACGTATGTACGCGATTGTCAAGGTAAAAAGCGTGTATATGTTTCAAAAAACAAGGCCAGGCAAGGGATAAGGCTGAAAACTCAGACCCAGAGTGAATAGAGGCTGTCAAGCAATGATACAACAAGAAAAACGATAGGAACGAGAGCAATCTAAGGAGAAAAGTACTCCAAGCCCTAAGAAAGCAGATTCAATCCCTAGTATGGTCGCCAATTCTGTTATGAGGAAAATCTATCTATGGCTAGGGTAAACCACAACAGACGAAAATGATTGCAGAAATCAACTCTCTTCTCAAGTATGCTATGAAAACAAATATGCTAACTGTAAGTTTTAAACCTGTGAAGTAAAGCAATGAAAATAGATTCTTAAGAAAAACATAAATTAATCAATGGTTCATACACATAGTACACAGATATTTACACTGGAAACCCTTAACCGAGAGAAAACCAACCTTCCTTGGTGCCGCACCTTTCAACTCTTTATTGTATTAATTTCACCATTCACCATACAATATATACAATGTTTTAGTTATTCTGTAGCTACCAAAACCCTAATCCCTTAATCTGGGATTAATTTAGAAAACCGCTAAAAATAGCAAAATCCTCTAAAATAGCAAAAACCACCCAAAAACAAATTTTGGGGCGTTTCCCCGAACGTTGCGCGTAACCAGGGGGGCCATGCCTGACCCCCCCTGGGACCCCCCTAGGAAAGCGTCTGATGCACACGACACAAAGCGTGAAGGAAGTTGGGATTGTTAGACGCAGTTGTCAAATTTGATGCGCCCACACACACACATGCAAAGAATATAACACATACCCAACATTCTCCCATTTGTTTTTTTCTTTGCATCCAAGGGTCCACA
The DNA here is from genome assembly GCA_009831015.1 of Picea engelmannii. NCBI lineage: Eukaryota > Viridiplantae > Streptophyta > Pinopsida > Pinales > Pinaceae > Picea > Picea engelmannii. The sequence goes on from ML781843.1 coordinate 32,834, forward strand.
TGATTATATAGTCAACAATCCAGGGCAGCAATGCCCATTGTTACTCTACACAAGGAGAACTTTTTTGTGCTCACAGACTTTGTCAATGAATCTGCAACATTCTTCAAAGTGTCAACCTTTTCTAGCAACACCTTATTTTCTTCAACCATGTCTCTCACAAAGTGATACTTAACATCAATATGCTTTGTCTTTGAATGATAAGCCGAGTTCTTTTCCAGGAAGATTGCACTCTGACTGTCACAATCTAATCTCACTGATTGTTGTACCAAACCAATACCTGAACACAATCTCTGTAAGCATACTTCCTTGCTTGCATGAGTGGTTGAGTTAAACTTTTTTTCCTTCTGCATTAAACTTCTTCTTAAACAACCATTTTCTACCAATAGATTTTCTTCCAGCAGGAAACTCAACTATATCCCATGCCTCATTATTATCCAAGGCATCCATTTCTTCAACCATGGCCTTCTTCCAGAGTTTACTATCCTCTAAATTCACTGCTTCCCTGACAGTTATGGGATCATCATCAGTAATAGATAAAGAAAAATTAGAACAAAAATCAGGTGGACTATACCTTTCTGGTTGCCTTCTTTCCCTCACCGATCTCCTCAATACTGGGGTATGAGGTTCTTCTTCTACTACTTTATCTTATTCAGATGATTCATATTTTGCATCATCCAACTCAAACTCTATTTTCTCAGGTTCTTATGGCCTTGGTAGGAATTCCTATTTGGAAACATCTTTTACCTCTCTGAAAACAACATCTCGACTGTAAACAGTCTTCTTAGTTTATGGGTTCCAAAGCATATAACCTTTCACACCATCTTTATAACCAATAAAGATACACTTTTCATCTTTTCTATCCATCTTACTCATATTTTCCTTTGGAACATGTACATAAGCATCACAACCAAACACTCTAAGATGTTCAAGAGATGGTTTCTTTCCATTCCGTACCTCATGTGGAGTTTTATCATCCAGCATTGATGAGGGTGATCGATTGACTAAGTAACATGTTGTACCCACTGCCTTTGCCCAGAATTCATGTCCTAACTCGACATCGTTGAGCATGCTCCTTGCTTTTTCCATCAGTGGCATGTTCATCCTTTTTGAAAATCCATTATGTTGAGGTGTGTATGGAGTAGTCTTATGCCTTGCTATACCACACTTCTTACAGAATTCCTCGAATTCATTTCCGCAGAATTCTCCACCATTATCTATCCTCAATACCTTTATTTTCTTCTCTATGTGATTTTCTACCAGAGCCTTAAACTCTTTAAATTTATCAAATACCTCGGATTTATTTCTAAGAAAATAAATCCATGTGTTCCTTGAGAAATCATCTATGAATGAAACATAATACACAGATTTACCTAGTGTTGGAACAGGCATAGGTCCAAACACATCACTATGTATCAACTCTAAGATCCCCTTTGCTCTTATAGCACCAGATGGAAATCTTACTCAATTATGTTTTCCATATATGCAATGTTCACAGAAATCAAAATCCAGAGTGCAATTAGACATACCTTCAACCATACCTTTACCGTGTAGTGTTCAAAGGCCCTTTTCTCCAATATGCCCCAGTCTTTGATGCCACAACATGGTCTTCTTTCCAGGGACAGTATTGGTATTGTCTTATTTATTTTTCTACTCAGGGACAACAGAACTGTTACACCCATTAGTATAAGTGCTTCCAAACAACTTGTACAGATTTCCACATCGAACTCCCCTCATCAACACCATTTCTCCTCATACCATCTTGCAAGTGCCCTTTCCCAATACAATATCCACTCTTGCATCATCCAACTTTCTTACATATATTAGGCTCGTGGTTAGTTTTGGAATGTGAAGAACCCCAGAGAGAGTTCTAATCCTTCCATCTTTTAACAACAACTTAACCCTTCCACGTCCCATGATTTTGGCAGTCGAGTCATCTCCTAAGAATACATCACCACCATCATATTTTTCATATTCACATAACCACTCCCTATGAGGATTCATATGGTATGACGCACCTGAGTCAATCAACCATACATAATGGTCTGCATGTGTACCTGTAGATTCCAGGTAAACATCACCTCGTTCTTCAGTGGATGTTTTCGCCTATGTGGAAGAGGTACTAGCAGATCCCTTTGGTTTATCAACCTTCTTAGACTTGCAATCTTTCTTATAATGCCCTGTTTTACCACACTTCCAGAATTTCCTCAAAGATTTTCCTGGAGACTTAGATCTACCTATAGATTTAGATCTCCCCCCCGGAAGACTTACCAATATTCTTGTCTTGGGTACGACCTCTTACAAATAAATCATTTGTGCTATGACCATCCATGCTTTTCCACCTCATCTATTCAAATAACAAGTATGCAACTACATCCTCATACTTCAATGTAGATTGAGTGGTACTACCAATTGCTACAACCAGATTATCCCAAGAGTCTGGAAAAGAACATAACAAAGTAATACACTTATATTCTTCTGCAATCGTAATATTAACAGAGACAAGTTGACTTACCAGAGTATTAAAGGCATTTATATGTTATGTCACATAATCTCCATATTCCATCCTAAGTTGATACAACTTCTTTTGAAGAAACAACTTGTTTACCAGAGAATTTGATTGATAAAAATTCCCTAACCTATCCCATAGTTCCTTGGCTGTAGATTCTCCCGAGACATTCAACAACACTGAATCTACCAGGTAGAGTCGAATAGTACTCCTTGCTCTTCTGTCCAACTTCTCCCAATCTTCCTTCGACATACCAGTAGGTGGTGTACTAGTAGTTTGTGTACTAGTAGGTTGTGTACCAATCGACTGTGTGTCAGTAGGTTGTGTACCAGGATCCACAACGATCCATTGTTCTTCGTCTACAAGAAGGTCCTCCATCTTGAGCTTCCATAGCTCAAAGTTTTTACCATTGAACTTCTCTATATCGATTCTAGAAGAGCTCGTTATTCCTCTTTCTACACTCGAATCACCACTGCAAAAGCTCCCACTAAACCCAGGTTTATCACAGACCCAAGATAAACTTGATCTATCAAGACTGAGCCAAACCCTCAACAAAAAAGGCGTCCTTCTGAAGCCAAAAATGAGCTCTGATACCACATGTAAGTTTTAAACATGTGAAGTAAAGCAATGCAAATAGATTCTTAAGAAAAACAGAAATTAATCAATGGTTCATACACATAGTACACAGAGATTTACGCTGGAAACCCTTAAACGGGAGAAAACCACCCTTCCTTGGTGTCGCGCCTTTCAACTCTTTATTGTATTAATTTCACCATTCACCATACAATATATACAATGTTTTAGGTATTCCGTAGCTACCAAAACCCTAATCCCTTAATCCGAGATTAATTTAGAAAACCGCTAAAAATAGCAAAACTTGCCCCAAAAACCATTTCGGGGCGCTGCCTCGAACGCTTTGCATAACTAGGGGGGGGATACCTGGTCCCCCTGGGACCCCCTAGGAAAGCACCCAGTGCACACGACACAAAGAATTAATAAAGTTGGGATCGTCAGACGCAGTTGTCAAATTTGACGTGCCCACACACACACACATGCAAAGAATATAACACATACCCAACACTAACAAGACAAGATAAAAAGACTACCTCATCTAGATGTTCGATGAATTCCACCATTGAGCACTTGACCCAACGCAATATACCTGCAACTAGTCCTCAACAACCAAGCCACGAAAGCATATGGTGATAATAAATGATGTTAGCACATTCAATAGCATAATCCATTAATAAACATGACAAATACGTCCATGGAATAATAATTCAAATATTTGCAAGACATCAATTGGACAGGAAAAGAGTATTTTTATTAATATATGATCAACATAAGTGAAATTGTTATAGACTTTCGTGTCAGCATGGTTCAGAACCAAGAAACTAAGTTCCTTCCAGTTGGGTCTCCACCACTTCAATCCTCCACCAAAGGCAAGCTCATAAAAGAGAAACAATGAGGTTCTCAATCAATAAGGGAAGAGCTTGGGGGCTGAACAATGTGTCCAGACTTAAAAGACAAAGGGATGTAGGCTCAATATGAAGTAAATAATTTCTCTAGAGTAACTTTGCTCTCAAAGTTGAATTCTTTCTCTCTCCTTTTCCATAGCTTGGAATTGGCCCATTTATAGCCTTCAAAATGGAACTGAAGGGTTGAGTTGGAACGTTTTTAGTATATGGAAGGCCAAGGATCATATATCTCTTGTCGTGACATGGAAACCTGACATTAATTTTCATTTTCTGGAACAAATCTCGATGTACGCAGGCTGTAGTGGTGCAGCCTGCGTATACGCATGCTATATAGTAGGCAAGATGTGTACATGTGGAAAAATATGTATTTTTAGCTCTAGATTTTACAAACAGGGATGATAAGTCTGCATAGGGAAATGGAAAAAGGTCGTCTGGGAAAGATTGCATAGGGTGAGGTAAATATTTCTATAACAAGAAGGTCTATACTTAACTTCTACATCATACTTGAGTTTGGGGGGCAAAGGGATATTAAAGTTACTAGCAGAAACAACCAAAGAATCTGCCATAGAATTATCTTCCCTTAGAACAAAAGAGATGTTAAAAGCTAAGAAACAATTGTCAATAAGATCCCAAAATTCATTTTTGTAAGTCCTGAATCTAGGATGTTTTGCTTGATACATATTTTTAACCTGATGCACAATTACTTCAACATCTCTGAAAATTGCTAACTCCTCAATATTCATATCTTTATCATCCCTCAACCCCAAAACTAGAGCCTCATACTCTGCAACATTATTTGTGGTTTCAAACTCCAACTTATAAGACAAGGATATGATTTCTTGAGGTGGGGAAATAAAAACCACTACAGCACCAATACTTTCTTTAGAAGAGGCCCCAACAAAAAACATCTTCCAAACTGGGGTATCTTGAGGAGGTGTCTCACATGTTTTTATAGGTTGTTTTCTAATTTCCATGGGTGGTTGGGGAGCATCAGTAAGTTGTAGAATATTGAATCTCGTAGCAGTGTCAACTGCATAAATTGGATGGTTTGTGGGATTATCTTCATCATTGATGATGTAAGCTAGTTGTGCTTCCTTGTACAGCCTTCTGTGCTCTCCTCCAAACAAAAGAATAGTGGCATATGAAAGATCCATATGCAATGTTCCCCCAGTCTCTTGATCCAATATCTTGAAAGTAACATCCCAAACTTAGGGGGGACATCAGCCACTACAATATCCATGACCACACTCTTCATGGGCAGTTGAAACAGGGTAACAACCATGTCTTTAATCACTCCAAGGCATTTCACTTTCTTGGAGTCAAAGGAGTATAGGTCATGATAGGTTTTAGTAATTTATAGACCTAGCTCATCCATGACGGATTTAGGCATAAGGTTATGAGAGGCACCTGAGTCCATCAAAAAGTTGTGCAAAATTTTATCATGAATATTTAATGATGTGTAAAAGGGAGGAGAAGATCCATCCCTATCTTCTACCAGAGGCCCCAATATGATTGTTGGTTTTTCATCTTGTAATTTCACTGAATCTGTGGAATTTGAAGAAGACTCAGGTTGCAGCATCTTGGAAATGTACCTTTTAAATTCTTCATTTTTAATCAGTTCTAAAAATGGGACTGGAATTTTGATCTTTGAAATTTCATTCTCAAAATTGAAGGAAGATGGAGATTTCAGAATCTCCTTAATTTCTGCAATAGGGGTCTTAATCACTTCTTGATTTTTTTGTTCCTCATTTTCCTTGCTGCTATAAGCCACAGCTTTAGCAGAATTTTCTGTTTTCTTGGGCTGATTAGATGTAATAAAATTTCCCTCCTTCTTTTTCGACCTCAAGTTGTATTTATTTTGGTTTTCATTTGTTTTATCCCCTTTACTCAATTCATTCAACTGACTATCCATAAGGGACTCTTCATATGCAAACTGAGTTAAATGATGGGAGGGGGATGTATCACCCAGACAATGAATTTCTGGGTATGTTTCTTCATCCTCTCCTACTTCATCATCAACCATGTTATTTTGAAGAGGGGTATGAACTTTGAAGGATCTGAGGAGAATTATTTTGTCTCCTGAAATTACCTATGTTACCAATATCTTGTGTGCTTCTGTTATTTTGTCTTCCCTCAAGTTTCATTTTTTCCATTTCTGCAGAAAGTGATTTAACCAACTTAGTTAGTTCATCTACCTGAGGGTTGACACTAGAAGAATCAAAAGTTGAAGTTTCATCCCTATGTTTTCTCTTGTCTCTATCATATTTTCCTCTTAGCTTATCAGCTGCCAATATGTTTGATTCTACCTCCAAGGTTGCATCTTGCATATGAGCTAATGATGTAGATCTCCTCTCTCTCAACAGGAGGAAAAACTCAGGGTCAAAAGAACTGACATAGGTTATCTAGGAAGAGGTTTCAGTAGGTTTAATCTCTGTGGGAATTTAATTGTACATTTTGTTAAACCTTTTGGGAAAATATGAAACTAATTCCCCTTCTTTTCTCTTGAGTGACCCAAACTCTGTAATATAATACAAGAAATCTTTCTTATCGCCCCAATGCCTCAGAAAGGAATCATCCAGGGCTTCAATTCCAACAATTGATCTAGGAGTTAAACCCCTAAACCATTTTCTGACGTCACCATCAAGGCTTTGTACAAAAACTCTCATCCAAACATCCTCATTTTCAATATTAAGATTGTCAACATAGCTATAAAAAGTTGCAAGATGATCCTCTGCAGTTATGTTCTCTTCTCCTATAAACATGGGCATGCACTTAAGATAGTATCCAATTGGGACAACATTCATAGGTTGAGGCAGCACAAGAGGAGCATACCTAGCATCCACTATGGTATCCATCCTATTTCTAGGAGGGTTTGCACCTACCATTTGATTATGAAGAGGAGGATTATAAAATCTAGGATAATTAGGGGAAGACTAGGTATTGATTGGTACAACTATAGTATGAATAATGGGTAGCTTAAGAGAAGGATGAGTATAGGATGGGGAAGTTTCAGTTTTAACAAATAGAGGCTGAGTCTTGGAAGAGGATGGTGTAAATTACAAGGGAATTGAAGTTTCTTCTTCTTTGGTCATAGGAAGTTTAAGAGAGGGAGGAGAAAGAGAACCTAGGGTAGGAAAATCCTCTAGACTCTCAAGTTTGAACCAACTTACAACATCAAGTAAGGCAAGCACTTCAAAACTTTCAAATATTTCTTCTTTCAACTTGGGAGAAAAAGAGGAATACTCTACATGGAAATCTGCTAGATTTAAATTTCTATGAGTTACAACAAAAGGTAAAAGAGGAGCACTAGATACATCTACTGGTGTTTTAAAAGTAGAATCAGAAAAATTTCCAGTAGTACCTGAAACAACAATTGAAAATCCTTCTTGAGAAGCTTTTCCTTCCTTGATGATCTTCTTTGGGTCATATTTAGGTGTAGCCAGAGGTAAATGTGCAATAGACCTTGTGTGTCTGCCTTTAGGAGTCACAACTAAAACAATGGAGTCGCCAAGTGCAAACTGCAGTCTTCAATGTACTTATTACTGTGCACCCTCAGAATCAGTATTTCTTTGTCGTTCAATCCCAGGGAAATGTTTTCAATTTGTTCCCTGGAAACGATGCCAAAATTGTTAGCACTGAAAGTCACACTTTGACTGCTAAAGTGTAAGCTCAGTACCCGTCAATAGGTTTGTAACGTAAGTTTTAAGATAAAGTTTCAAATGGATAAAACTCAACCCAGCAATGTAAATCACAGAAAGTTCTAGATACGATGCATAAACAAATGAGGTCTTGTCTAACTTAGCTCAGAGTTTTAAAGAGTAAGGTGGATAGAAGGAATACTTTAGTGAGAAAGATGAAGTAAGTCTACTATTAGCATCAGGCATTACTAGCAGACCAACGAAGAAAAATCTTTAGACACAAGAACTTCTTTAATCAAAGCTTAAATTCTGAGAACAATTATAACAACATCACAATCAAACCTCCATTTTAATACAACTATAAATTATCAATTGAAGCATTCAATGACAATAAATTCAGAGTAAGAGAGAAGCAAGATGTAAGGAAAGAATTTGACTTCTATTAGACAAAAATTCTAAAGTCTGATACATAAAAATCCAGGGTTAGATCTGTTACATCAGTACATTACAGAAAGAGTCTCATATCAACCATTCGAACCTTTACAATGATTTCTAATGCCTATATTATAGCTTAGGCTATGATTGATAGTTGTACAATTCGAAATCCATCCTCTTAGCATAAGATTGCCACATCATGAATCTAGAATAACTACAGTTGTTCAACAAATATAACTAATTGCTAAAAACTAGGCTTAATGTTGGAAATTACCCTAACATATTTAATAGTCTTGATGAAGTGTCTCTTGAGCGCATATTCCTCTGTCAGGTGTCCATCCAGCTTTCAATTGTCTTTCTATCAGTTATCATGTACTCCCCTAGCCATCTAGTAACCATTCATCCTCATGAAATCTTCAAAACAGGAGTTCGCAACAAATTTTGTAGCGCCAACTGTATCATCCATTTCACAGCGAAGTTCGCAGCGCCTGGCTGCATAAACTAGTTCGTAGTGCCAGGTGTTGTGAACTATCATGTAGCTTCTTAATATATCTATTAGATCCCAAAAACACCCAAAAAAAAACATTTTCAGAGCTAGAGATGTTGTAAAAAATCATTATCTTGTGTATGAGTGAAAAACTTAATCATAGGCATCATACTTCACCAAAATCTCAAAAATGAAAGAAACAGGCACTGTCCTAAAACTGATTTTTTTTTTTAGGGCATTTCATCTTTTTTACTTTCCGAGTCTGGAAATCCTTCTTGTGGCAACTTGGGCCAACACATCCAAATTCCTCTTGGCTATCTCTTCCTTAAAAGGTTGCAGCTACATTTTTAGTTTTTTTATTTGGGCTTGGTGGGCTCTATTTTTCTTATAAAGATTTTTAATCTTCCAGTGAATAGGTAAAAACCTTATTTCCAAGAGGTTATCTCTATCAATGGTTTCATGATAGGTGTCTAATATTTCATTTATCTCTATCCTACAGTCTATATCTCTTTTTCTCATTTCTTCAACTTCATCCTTGGCTTCTTTAAGCTGCTTCCTTAATCTTTTAAAAGTAGGGTTTTCTGGAGGGGTAGTTATGTCTATAACCTCGATGAGCTCCTCAATAGGTACAGTTTTACCTTTAACTTTTCTCTTGATTGGAGCTTCCACTGTGTCTTCTTTCACAATGCTTTCATGCTTTGTTGATGATCTAGTGAAAGGTCTCCTAGCCTTAGCTTTATCTGCAACAAATGGTGAAGAGAAAAGTAACCTCCTTCCTTTCGAGCCTGTGGCTCTGGTTGATGGAGTCTCTACTAACTTTGGAGTTGGTTTAGGTGAAACCTCTCTTTGTGGAGAGTGATAAGATACTCCTTCTCCTTCTTGTTCCTTAGTTGTTTCATCATTTTTAACAATACCTATGCTCTTCATATTCTTGTTTGTCTCTATATGTACAGTGCTATCAGCCTGAAGAGCGCTTTGTACCTTGGATTGTGGAGTAGGAGCAATATTTAACTAAAAGTGTGAAGAAGTAATGAATTCCTCCCAGTCAATGTTTTTCTTCTTTAATTCCTCCATCACAAGCATTTTCATCAGCCCTGAATGAAAAACATTTGTATCAACTACTTTAGACTTAGCCTGGACTCTGTCAACCATTTTTCCAATACTCCTAAACAAATAAAAAGGAAGATTCATAGAATATTTGCCTATGAAGTGCAGCAGAATTCTTATGTGGTACTGATAAATCATGTTGAATATCCCTTCACAGGTAAAGTATCTTTGGATTACCCTTAGCATCTTATCAAAACCTTCAATCATATGGCTCCTGGGCACTCCTTTCGATAAGTTGTCTCCTAGATATTATGGTTTGAGGAATTCTTTGGAGAAGGATGCATTTAGGTTCATGGATTTAAACCATCTTTCCCCAATATTAGGTATTTCAGTACCTCCTACTATGGTCACTTCATATACCTCAAATTCTAGTGTCCCAAACTTGGTCTTGTTTCCATCAAAGTTCAGGGAAAATTCCCTAGCCACCTCATGGTGTCCCCTCTGCATTTTCTGATAGAAATTAAAACAACCCACTCTTTGGAAGATTTCCCTAATCAGGGGTTAACCAACAAATAACTACATGTCATAAGGCTCAGTCCTTACAATTCCCCCTCCTTTGTGAGCCTTCCTTTGATGTGGAGTATTCATTAATGTTGTATGAAGAAAACCTTACCACAAGTTTTAATGATGCTAGAGGAAAAATAGAGAAAACATAGGACTAGGGTTTTAATGGATGAACTTTACCAATAAGGTTGGTTCTGTATAAAAATTTATTTTTTTATCAACCCATTTGACCTCCAGGAATAAGACAAGGCAGCTTTCAGTCAGGAAGATGAAGGAATACTACAAAAGAATCATGAAGGAATAAAGAAACAACTCATTGCAAGACAGGTCTTGTTCACCACATCACTATTCTCTTGCAAAACTCAAAACGACTTCACAAGTGAACGACTTTTTATCGCAGACCAGATAGGAGTGTAATTGAAAATGAGAACTTGATGAAAACAAGCTTTGTAAAAGGTGTTGGGATAGGGGATTCACAGCACCAAGTTTGCTTCACGGAGTTCACAGCACCAGAACAGAGGGTTTGTAGCGCTTGGGAAAGTAAGCAAAGCAGCAGAATGGATGATGGGAAAGGTGGCCTGAAACAAAGATTTCTTAAGTCTTAATAAACAAGGTTCATATCACATGCAATTGGGTTGGGAACGTGTCAACAAGTAAGTGAGACAGCTTGCAGTGTGTATCACCAGTTTGCAGTGCCCAAAAGGGAAAACAACTAACAAATCCTTTCATGTCCTTCAAATGAGATAAAAATACTCATGGAGTACATGGTGGCTTTGACTTGAAAACTGATATCTTTGAGTTTGAACAATTTTGTCTACAAGTAGACTAACCTCCAACTCACCTTCTCCAACCAATTCATAGAAAATTTTCTAGCACCTATCTGAAACACCATATTTGCAACGCCGAGCTAAAAATGATTTGAATACTTGGAGAAAACAGTTAGAAGCCTTTATGACAAAACCCCTCTCTATAATTTAAAATATCAGATCTGAAAATAAGGAGATCTTCATTGACACGACTCATGAACACAATGATGGTAATGACTACATGATGTACTTTTGGATGCATTGCGAACTCTCTAGTGAGTTGGCAACGTACAGATCAAACTTGATTTGACATCCTAACGGGTAAAGGTGACACAAAGGAGGGGTCTAAGTACAACATGGACAAGGTGACATGTCATGGTGATAATGGACAAAAGAAAGATGTGACAGATGAAGGTTTGTCCAAGTTATCATGATAATCGAGATATAACCCAAGGACTATAGACCAAAGCCAACACTAACTTTAGTTTATTTGTGTCAAGAATGAAAAATGACTATAGGAAAAGGACAAAACCTAAAATTTAAACAACACTTATGACTCAAAATCAAAGACTAAAGGACTTTCTTGACCCAAGCAATTCTATGTGATAACAATTCCAACTCTCATGCATCCCGTAGCTTGAAATCCCTATTTCCCTTCTTTGTTGGCAATGCATAATATAAGAAGAACTACAACTTGGGTGTGAATTTTATATGGTGCGTTTGATGGATATTTAATCAACAATTTTGTTGGCATCCAATTCATAATTACATTATGCATATCGCGTTGAATCATTCTTCCCCTTGATAGAAGAACTAAGGGCTATGATGGGAGTGAAATGATAGTGTTGTTATTATATTGGATTGAACACATGCACAATATTGGGTTTTGAAATCTTGATATGGTAGCTCGATTGTAGCTTCCTTGAAACAGATTGAAACCAAAGTTTCAATATGTGCATTGAATTCACACTTGATAAAGATGTATGCGCAAGATTATAATAAATGTTTCTTATAGTATGCATGCACGACTTTAAGTGCATTCAATTTTGTAAAAATAATGAAGTTTGAATCTTGTTAGTTATTGGTTTAATGGATATTCACTACTAGCATTAAGTGGTTTATGGATTTGAATGACTTAGAATAAGATTTAAACGGTAGCATGGGTGTTGGGTATCAAACCCAAGAATAATAAAAGTGTTATGTTGATTGTTTCACTAGTCCAAGACCTGTGAAAGGTAACCTTTGAGAATGAATTGAATATATGAAACTTGATCCAAGTTAAGAACCTGGAGTGTGATTGTTAGGGACCTAACCTCCCTAACCCCTAACGTATATAGAATAATATATTTCCATGTAATAAATTCATACATTAGTTAATAAGGCCTATTTAATAAATTGGAATAAGTCAATGTAAGAAGACCTAATAGAAGCCTTTACTTCTAGAAGGATCTTCCTCTAGAATGATCTTTAGAAGATAGAATTAGTATAAATAAGAGTAGGAGTTATGAGAATTTTTGTCTTGAGAATTATTGTAATAGAGAGTTTCTCTATTGTCGGCTACCCCATCGAAGAGGAAAGTGAACATTGTTTCCTATCAATAAAGGTATTATTTTGGTGTTGTGGTTTCATCTATTGTGTTGCTCCATTGTTATTCTCTGCAATATTTTTGTTTTCCTCTATTATAATAGATATAGTACCTTATAAGTGGTATCAGAGCACTTTCCTTGGCAAGAAATTTTGGGTTATTTTTTCAGGGTATAGATGTATTTCGACGTCTTAAAGCTACAAATATTTGTCGTTCAACACATAAATCCACAGTCGGGGAAGCATACACGCATGAACTACAAGTGGTACTTAAGCACACATTGTTGACCACCCTTATAAACCCTGTTGGTACCCCTTTGAGTGGTAGCGCATCAAACAACACCTGTGTACGAATTAACCTAGATATCTTGAATCCTTCCATAGATAAACCACTCGGACACCTGACTCTTATAGTGCCACCGAGAACGACACTCGGGAAGATACTCTCTAGTACCTGGGTAGTCGGGTAGTACGGTTAAGGGCATAGTCTAGCCTCCTTAGATGGTGCCCTGAGATATTGGGCCGAGTACTACTGTTGGACCCCGCACATATATCATAGAGCTATAGAACATGGAAAACCCTTGTTTATAGAAACCCTAAATACCCTAACGCTTGGGACAGACACCGAAACAAAACAGATAAGATCTATTTCTGTGCAACTTCACCTCTTTCATTCTGGTTGAAAAATTACTACATATTTTTTCTTGTTAACAATTTAGGCCTATCAACACTGCAATATTCTTCAGATCGGAGTATAACTCCGCAGGAGTAAAAAAAACAAAAAATGAGTTTGGAGCCTACCCGCACCCTTATTTGAGACCTATCCCATTGGAGTCCTATTTTCATCCTGATCACAGTGATACCTATCAATTTTTATCCTTTTTTTCCCTGTGGTCTTGACCCCCTTTCTAACACCCCTACTTAGGACCTATTCCCTTGGATTCCTCTTTTCATCCTGATCATAGTGATATCTATCATTTCTTATCTTTGTTTTTTCATGGAACCACCCAGCCTTTTCACCCACCTCTTCTTGTGGTATCCCCTCCCCATGGCCAACAATCACAACCAAGACCTTGAAAACTGAATAGATACCCTCATTGAGTCCAAAATGGACCACCTAAAACAAGAATTAAAGGACATCAATTCCCACCTTGCCAACCAGCTTGAATCCCACCTTGAATCTCAAATTGACTCATTTGCTTCCAAGGTCCTAGAAAAAATCCCCATTTCTGGAATCCATTCCTCATCTGATCAAAATTCTAACATCGAAGGTATTGCTTCCTCCAATTCCCAGCAATTTCAGTCCAATCCTTTTCATCATGATCTGTGTCTTCCACGAGTGGAGGTGAAAAAAATTGATCGCTCGGATCCCACTAGTTGGGTCACTCAAATGTAACATTGTGTCTCCTTGCATGGCATCACTGATGACTTGGTCAAACTTTGTTATGGTGTCCTCTATTTAGACCATGAACGTTGGCAATGGTGGAAATGAAATCGCAAATCACGCCAAGGATATGTGGCTTGGACCCAGTTTTTGGTTGAACTTTATGACCACTTTGACATTGATACACACTCCCTGGGTCGTCTGACCAAATTGAAATAGTCAGGTACAATGGAAGAGTTTATAGTTTCATTTGATAAATTATCTTTCATAATAGAGGGCATGTCTGATACATTTTTTTGAGAATGCTTTATCAGTGGCCTCAAGGATGACATCTGAGACCAATTCCTCATGAATTTCCCCTAGACTTGGTTGGAATCTACTCAACGTGCCAAGGGAGCCCAACAAGTTGTTTTTTACCAACATCACAAACCTTCTTTCCCTCTAAGCCCTTGCCCTTCCACTCCTTCCCCTCATCCCACCCCTCTCAAGATCCAAAAGTTAACCCAGGAAGAAATGGTTGAACACCAAGTCAAAGGTCTTTGTTATAATTGTGATGAAAAATATTTTCTGGGGCACACGTGTAAGGAACATAAGTTTTTCATGGCCATCTCTGAGGTTGTTGTTGAATACGAGATCGAGGATTCTCATGCAGTTGAGTTACCTGAGCTATCTCTTATCACTCTGCTATCTGATCCACCATAAGTTGAACCGGTCATTTCCTTGAATGCACTCAGTGACTTCTCTGCTCCCCAAACCCTCAAGCTAATTGGCTACATTAAAAAATGGAAGATCATCATCCTAGTTGGTAGTGGTAGCACTCATAATTTCATTCATCGATGCATTTCTCAAGAAACCCATTGATATATCTATGCAGTCAACAATTTTCAAATCATGATTTCCAATCGAGGTTCCATGAAATGTGGGGGGCATTCTGAAAATGTGTCTCCAAATTGGTGAGTACAACCTAAAATATCATATGTTCTCTATCGACATGGGTGGTTGTGATATTGTGTTAGGTGCATAATGGTTACGCACTATCGGTCTCATCCTCATGTATTTTAAGGAATTCACCATGTAGTTTCAACAGGACAACCAGTAGTATAAATTCCAAGGCATCACAATAGGCTCCTTGAGATCATAGTTTCCATCGAATGGTAAAGCTCCTCAAAAAGGCCATTCCAACTTTATTTTCCAACTCAATGTCACTCAAGAAGTTGATACATCGTCTATGCATCCTGGCCTCCAATCTATACTTTTCTAAACACTACACTATTTTTCCACGCCGCATGGCCTTCCCCCTTCCCGCGGTGTTCATGATCATTCTATTCCTCTAGTTTTGGGAAGTCTTCCTCCCAATGTTCGCATGTATCTTCATCCCTTTGCCCAGAAGAATTAAATTTAGAAAATTGTTCAAGAATTGATCAACACGGGTGTCATTTTCCATAGTACCAGCCCCTATTCTTATCATGTAGTCATGTTCCTCAAAAAAAAGTCACGTGGTGCATTTTTTCCAACTTTCGTGCTGTCAACAAACTCACCATCAAAGACAACTTTCTCATTCATGTCGTTGATGATCTATTGAATGAATTGAGTGGTATTCACTACTTTACTAAACTTGATCTTTGTTCTGGTTACCACCAGATACCTATGAAATAAGTTGGCATTCCCAAGACGACCTTTCGAACTCATAAGGGCCACTATGAGTTCTTGGTCATTCCCTTTGGCCTATGAAATCCCCCCTCCCACTTTCCAAAGTCTCATGAATCATGTCTTCTATCCTTTTCTCCATCATTTTGTCTTAGTTTTCTTTGAGGATATTCTCATCTATAGTAAAACATGGAAAACACATATTTTCCATGTGGATCAAGTTTTCCATCTCCTTTCTCAGTACCAAATTTTCCTCAAACAATCCAAATGTCCCTTTGGTGCCTCAGAAGTGGAGTATTTGGGTCATATTGTTGGAAAAGATGGTGCCAGGGTGGATCCTAAGAAAATTGAAGCTATTCAGGATTGGCCTCGCCCCAAAACTCTCAAGAGTTTGTGTGGTTTTCTGGGTTTAATGGGCTATTATCACAAATTTGTTAAGAAATTTGGCAAAATTACAACCCCTCTCACTGCTCGCCTTAAAAATAATCCTTTCAATTGGAATCCTACAGTTGATCAAGCATTCCATACTTTGAATGAGGATATGTGCACAACTCATGTCTTTTCCCTTCCCAACTTCAAAAAGACTTTGTTCTGGAATGTGATGCATCTAGGAAATCAATTGGAGCAATTCTCATGCAAGAAGGATGACCGATGTCATTCACAAGAAAACAACTTTCAGAGCACCATTTGGGCCAATCAATCTATGAAAAGGAAATGTTGGCTATTCTACATATTGTGGATCTATGGTGTCGTTATCTCTTGGGACAATGATTCCAACTTAAAACTGATCATTGGAGCCTCAAACATTTTTTGGAACAACGAATTTCCTCCCTAGAGAAACAAAAATGGGTCACCAAGCTATTTGGATATGATTATGAGACAATTTACAAGAAGGGAAAATAAAATGTAGTTGTTGATGCTCTTTCTTGGAAGTATGAAGATGAAGGATCCCTTTTTTCTCTCTCCTTCATTGTACCATATTGGATCCAAGCTTCTCACCAGGAATGGCTGCAAGACCCAAACATTTATGGCATTATCCAATAATTGCAATCTAATTCTCCAGTTTCTTCAGAGTAATCTTGGCACAATAACGAGATTCACTACAAATTTCGTTTGTATCGTAACAAACAGTCACAACTTAAATCTCAGGTGCTTTCAAAGCTTCATGCTTCCTGCACAGTCGAGCATTCAAGGTTCACCAAAACATATGAAAGGGTCAAACACTCTTTTTTCCGGGATGGTATGAAATAGGACATTTGAACCTTTATGGTTGAATGTGATGTATGTCAACGGAATAAGGGAGAAACAGTCAAGACCATGGGAACACTCCAACTCCTCCCGATTTCGTTGGCTATTTAGCAGGATTTTTCTATGGACTTCATTGTTGGCTTACCTAAATCGGGCAATAAATCAGTGATCATGATGGTAGTTGATTGTATTTCCTAATATGTTCATTTATGTGCTCTCCAACACCCATTCACAACCTCCACAGTGGCTCAAATTTTCATGGATAATATCTTCAAGCTTCATGGCATGCCTCATTCTATTGTCTCTGACCGAGATCCCACTTTTTCCAACAATTTTTGGCCAGAATTGTTCCGTCTCCAGGGCACCCAATTTCATATCAACACTCCTATCATCCCCAGACTGATGGCCAAACTGATGTTGTCAACAAGTGTTTTGAAACCTATTTAAGGTGTTTTTCATCTGAACAACAGAATCAGTGGACTCAGTGGTTACCCCTCGTTTAATGGTGGTACAACACATCTTACCATACAACTACTCACATGGGTCCTTTTGAGTAGTCTATGGACAAAATCTACCACCGGTTCTCTCCCACATGCCAGGTGTATTGAACGTTCAGGAGGTTGACAACAATCTTTCAGTTCGTGAGGCCATTCTCTGCACCCTCAAAAAAAATTTGGCCATGGATCAGAATTGCATGAAGCAACAAGAAGAACAAGGCCATTTCAAACGATAATTTATTGAAGAGGACCATGTGTTTCTTCGTCTGCAACCCTATAAGTAGACTTCACTCAAAACATACCATTGTCAAAATATTTCTCCCAAATTTTATAGTCCTTATACAATTCTCAAGTGAGTGGGGCATGTGGCTTACCACATAGCTTTGCCCAGTCATTCTAAG
>ML781843.1:50655-68974 GCA_009831015.1 Picea engelmannii
TGGTTGATGGAGTCTCTACTAACTTTGGAGTTGGTTTAGGTGAAACCTCTCTTTGTGGAGAGTGATAAGATACTCCTTCTCCTTCTTGTTCCTTAGTTGTTTCATCATTTTTAACAATACCTATGCTCTTCATATTCTTGTTTGTCTCTATATGTACAGTGCTATCAGCCTGAAGAGCGCTTTGTACCTTGGATTGTGGAGTAGGAGCAATATTTAACTAAAAGTGTGAAGAAGTAATGAATTCCTCCCAGTCAATGTTTTTCTTCTTTAATTCCTCCATCACAAGCATTTTCATCAGCCCTGAATGAAAAACATTTGTATCAACTACTTTAGACTTAGCCTGGACTCTGTCAACCATTTTTCCAATACTCCTAAACAAATAAAAAGGAAGATTCATAGAATATTTGCCTATGAAGTGCAGCAGAATTCTTATGTGGTACTGATAAATCATGTTGAATATCCCTTCACAGGTAAAGTATCTTTGGATTACCCTTAGCATCTTATCAAAACCTTCAATCATATGGCTCCTGGGCACTCCTTTCGATAAGTTGTCTCCTAGATATTATGGTTTGAGGAATTCTTTGGAGAAGGATGCATTTAGGTTCATGGATTTAAACCATCTTTCCCCAATATTAGGTATTTCAGTACCTCCTACTATGGTCACTTCATATACCTCAAATTCTAGTGTCCCAAACTTGGTCTTGTTTCCATCAAAGTTCAGGGAAAATTCCCTAGCCACCTCATGGTGTCCCCTCTGCATTTTCTGATAGAAATTAAAACAACCCACTCTTTGGAAGATTTCCCTAATCAGGGGTTAACCAACAAATAACTACATGTCATAAGGCTCAGTCCTTACAATTCCCCCTCCTTTGTGAGCCTTCCTTTGATGTGGAGTATTCATTAATGTTGTATGAAGAAAACCTTACCACAAGTTTTAATGATGCTAGAGGAAAAATAGAGAAAACATAGGACTAGGGTTTTAATGGATGAACTTTACCAATAAGGTTGGTTCTGTATAAAAATTTATTTTTTTATCAACCCATTTGACCTCCAGGAATAAGACAAGGCAGCTTTCAGTCAGGAAGATGAAGGAATACTACAAAAGAATCATGAAGGAATAAAGAAACAACTCATTGCAAGACAGGTCTTGTTCACCACATCACTATTCTCTTGCAAAACTCAAAACGACTTCACAAGTGAACGACTTTTTATCGCAGACCAGATAGGAGTGTAATTGAAAATGAGAACTTGATGAAAACAAGCTTTGTAAAAGGTGTTGGGATAGGGGATTCACAGCACCAAGTTTGCTTCACGGAGTTCACAGCACCAGAACAGAGGGTTTGTAGCGCTTGGGAAAGTAAGCAAAGCAGCAGAATGGATGATGGGAAAGGTGGCCTGAAACAAAGATTTCTTAAGTCTTAATAAACAAGGTTCATATCACATGCAATTGGGTTGGGAACGTGTCAACAAGTAAGTGAGACAGCTTGCAGTGTGTATCACCAGTTTGCAGTGCCCAAAAGGGAAAACAACTAACAAATCCTTTCATGTCCTTCAAATGAGATAAAAATACTCATGGAGTACATGGTGGCTTTGACTTGAAAACTGATATCTTTGAGTTTGAACAATTTTGTCTACAAGTAGACTAACCTCCAACTCACCTTCTCCAACCAATTCATAGAAAATTTTCTAGCACCTATCTGAAACACCATATTTGCAACGCCGAGCTAAAAATGATTTGAATACTTGGAGAAAACAGTTAGAAGCCTTTATGACAAAACCCCTCTCTATAATTTAAAATATCAGATCTGAAAATAAGGAGATCTTCATTGACACGACTCATGAACACAATGATGGTAATGACTACATGATGTACTTTTGGATGCATTGCGAACTCTCTAGTGAGTTGGCAACGTACAGATCAAACTTGATTTGACATCCTAACGGGTAAAGGTGACACAAAGGAGGGGTCTAAGTACAACATGGACAAGGTGACATGTCATGGTGATAATGGACAAAAGAAAGATGTGACAGATGAAGGTTTGTCCAAGTTATCATGATAATCGAGATATAACCCAAGGACTATAGACCAAAGCCAACACTAACTTTAGTTTATTTGTGTCAAGAATGAAAAATGACTATAGGAAAAGGACAAAACCTAAAATTTAAACAACACTTATGACTCAAAATCAAAGACTAAAGGACTTTCTTGACCCAAGCAATTCTATGTGATAACAATTCCAACTCTCATGCATCCCGTAGCTTGAAATCCCTATTTCCCTTCTTTGTTGGCAATGCATAATATAAGAAGAACTACAACTTGGGTGTGAATTTTATATGGTGCGTTTGATGGATATTTAATCAACAATTTTGTTGGCATCCAATTCATAATTACATTATGCATATCGCGTTGAATCATTCTTCCCCTTGATAGAAGAACTAAGGGCTATGATGGGAGTGAAATGATAGTGTTGTTATTATATTGGATTGAACACATGCACAATATTGGGTTTTGAAATCTTGATATGGTAGCTCGATTGTAGCTTCCTTGAAACAGATTGAAACCAAAGTTTCAATATGTGCATTGAATTCACACTTGATAAAGATGTATGCGCAAGATTATAATAAATGTTTCTTATAGTATGCATGCACGACTTTAAGTGCATTCAATTTTGTAAAAATAATGAAGTTTGAATCTTGTTAGTTATTGGTTTAATGGATATTCACTACTAGCATTAAGTGGTTTATGGATTTGAATGACTTAGAATAAGATTTAAACGGTAGCATGGGTGTTGGGTATCAAACCCAAGAATAATAAAAGTGTTATGTTGATTGTTTCACTAGTCCAAGACCTGTGAAAGGTAACCTTTGAGAATGAATTGAATATATGAAACTTGATCCAAGTTAAGAACCTGGAGTGTGATTGTTAGGGACCTAACCTCCCTAACCCCTAACGTATATAGAATAATATATTTCCATGTAATAAATTCATACATTAGTTAATAAGGCCTATTTAATAAATTGGAATAAGTCAATGTAAGAAGACCTAATAGAAGCCTTTACTTCTAGAAGGATCTTCCTCTAGAATGATCTTTAGAAGATAGAATTAGTATAAATAAGAGTAGGAGTTATGAGAATTTTTGTCTTGAGAATTATTGTAATAGAGAGTTTCTCTATTGTCGGCTACCCCATCGAAGAGGAAAGTGAACATTGTTTCCTATCAATAAAGGTATTATTTTGGTGTTGTGGTTTCATCTATTGTGTTGCTCCATTGTTATTCTCTGCAATATTTTTGTTTTCCTCTATTATAATAGATATAGTACCTTATAAGTGGTATCAGAGCACTTTCCTTGGCAAGAAATTTTGGGTTATTTTTTCAGGGTATAGATGTATTTCGACGTCTTAAAGCTACAAATATTTGTCGTTCAACACATAAATCCACAGTCGGGGAAGCATACACGCATGAACTACAAGTGGTACTTAAGCACACATTGTTGACCACCCTTATAAACCCTGTTGGTACCCCTTTGAGTGGTAGCGCATCAAACAACACCTGTGTACGAATTAACCTAGATATCTTGAATCCTTCCATAGATAAACCACTCGGACACCTGACTCTTATAGTGCCACCGAGAACGACACTCGGGAAGATACTCTCTAGTACCTGGGTAGTCGGGTAGTACGGTTAAGGGCATAGTCTAGCCTCCTTAGATGGTGCCCTGAGATATTGGGCCGAGTACTACTGTTGGACCCCGCACATATATCATAGAGCTATAGAACATGGAAAACCCTTGTTTATAGAAACCCTAAATACCCTAACGCTTGGGACAGACACCGAAACAAAACAGATAAGATCTATTTCTGTGCAACTTCACCTCTTTCATTCTGGTTGAAAAATTACTACATATTTTTTCTTGTTAACAATTTAGGCCTATCAACACTGCAATATTCTTCAGATCGGAGTATAACTCCGCAGGAGTAAAAAAAACAAAAAATGAGTTTGGAGCCTACCCGCACCCTTATTTGAGACCTATCCCATTGGAGTCCTATTTTCATCCTGATCACAGTGATACCTATCAATTTTTATCCTTTTTTTCCCTGTGGTCTTGACCCCCTTTCTAACACCCCTACTTAGGACCTATTCCCTTGGATTCCTCTTTTCATCCTGATCATAGTGATATCTATCATTTCTTATCTTTGTTTTTTCATGGAACCACCCAGCCTTTTCACCCACCTCTTCTTGTGGTATCCCCTCCCCATGGCCAACAATCACAACCAAGACCTTGAAAACTGAATAGATACCCTCATTGAGTCCAAAATGGACCACCTAAAACAAGAATTAAAGGACATCAATTCCCACCTTGCCAACCAGCTTGAATCCCACCTTGAATCTCAAATTGACTCATTTGCTTCCAAGGTCCTAGAAAAAATCCCCATTTCTGGAATCCATTCCTCATCTGATCAAAATTCTAACATCGAAGGTATTGCTTCCTCCAATTCCCAGCAATTTCAGTCCAATCCTTTTCATCATGATCTGTGTCTTCCACGAGTGGAGGTGAAAAAAATTGATCGCTCGGATCCCACTAGTTGGGTCACTCAAATGTAACATTGTGTCTCCTTGCATGGCATCACTGATGACTTGGTCAAACTTTGTTATGGTGTCCTCTATTTAGACCATGAACGTTGGCAATGGTGGAAATGAAATCGCAAATCACGCCAAGGATATGTGGCTTGGACCCAGTTTTTGGTTGAACTTTATGACCACTTTGACATTGATACACACTCCCTGGGTCGTCTGACCAAATTGAAATAGTCAGGTACAATGGAAGAGTTTATAGTTTCATTTGATAAATTATCTTTCATAATAGAGGGCATGTCTGATACATTTTTTTGAGAATGCTTTATCAGTGGCCTCAAGGATGACATCTGAGACCAATTCCTCATGAATTTCCCCTAGACTTGGTTGGAATCTACTCAACGTGCCAAGGGAGCCCAACAAGTTGTTTTTTACCAACATCACAAACCTTCTTTCCCTCTAAGCCCTTGCCCTTCCACTCCTTCCCCTCATCCCACCCCTCTCAAGATCCAAAAGTTAACCCAGGAAGAAATGGTTGAACACCAAGTCAAAGGTCTTTGTTATAATTGTGATGAAAAATATTTTCTGGGGCACACGTGTAAGGAACATAAGTTTTTCATGGCCATCTCTGAGGTTGTTGTTGAATACGAGATCGAGGATTCTCATGCAGTTGAGTTACCTGAGCTATCTCTTATCACTCTGCTATCTGATCCACCATAAGTTGAACCGGTCATTTCCTTGAATGCACTCAGTGACTTCTCTGCTCCCCAAACCCTCAAGCTAATTGGCTACATTAAAAAATGGAAGATCATCATCCTAGTTGGTAGTGGTAGCACTCATAATTTCATTCATCGATGCATTTCTCAAGAAACCCATTGATATATCTATGCAGTCAACAATTTTCAAATCATGATTTCCAATCGAGGTTCCATGAAATGTGGGGGGCATTCTGAAAATGTGTCTCCAAATTGGTGAGTACAACCTAAAATATCATATGTTCTCTATCGACATGGGTGGTTGTGATATTGTGTTAGGTGCATAATGGTTACGCACTATCGGTCTCATCCTCATGTATTTTAAGGAATTCACCATGTAGTTTCAACAGGACAACCAGTAGTATAAATTCCAAGGCATCACAATAGGCTCCTTGAGATCATAGTTTCCATCGAATGGTAAAGCTCCTCAAAAAGGCCATTCCAACTTTATTTTCCAACTCAATGTCACTCAAGAAGTTGATACATCGTCTATGCATCCTGGCCTCCAATCTATACTTTTCTAAACACTACACTATTTTTCCACGCCGCATGGCCTTCCCCCTTCCCGCGGTGTTCATGATCATTCTATTCCTCTAGTTTTGGGAAGTCTTCCTCCCAATGTTCGCATGTATCTTCATCCCTTTGCCCAGAAGAATTAAATTTAGAAAATTGTTCAAGAATTGATCAACACGGGTGTCATTTTCCATAGTACCAGCCCCTATTCTTATCATGTAGTCATGTTCCTCAAAAAAAAGTCACGTGGTGCATTTTTTCCAACTTTCGTGCTGTCAACAAACTCACCATCAAAGACAACTTTCTCATTCATGTCGTTGATGATCTATTGAATGAATTGAGTGGTATTCACTACTTTACTAAACTTGATCTTTGTTCTGGTTACCACCAGATACCTATGAAATAAGTTGGCATTCCCAAGACGACCTTTCGAACTCATAAGGGCCACTATGAGTTCTTGGTCATTCCCTTTGGCCTATGAAATCCCCCCTCCCACTTTCCAAAGTCTCATGAATCATGTCTTCTATCCTTTTCTCCATCATTTTGTCTTAGTTTTCTTTGAGGATATTCTCATCTATAGTAAAACATGGAAAACACATATTTTCCATGTGGATCAAGTTTTCCATCTCCTTTCTCAGTACCAAATTTTCCTCAAACAATCCAAATGTCCCTTTGGTGCCTCAGAAGTGGAGTATTTGGGTCATATTGTTGGAAAAGATGGTGCCAGGGTGGATCCTAAGAAAATTGAAGCTATTCAGGATTGGCCTCGCCCCAAAACTCTCAAGAGTTTGTGTGGTTTTCTGGGTTTAATGGGCTATTATCACAAATTTGTTAAGAAATTTGGCAAAATTACAACCCCTCTCACTGCTCGCCTTAAAAATAATCCTTTCAATTGGAATCCTACAGTTGATCAAGCATTCCATACTTTGAATGAGGATATGTGCACAACTCATGTCTTTTCCCTTCCCAACTTCAAAAAGACTTTGTTCTGGAATGTGATGCATCTAGGAAATCAATTGGAGCAATTCTCATGCAAGAAGGATGACCGATGTCATTCACAAGAAAACAACTTTCAGAGCACCATTTGGGCCAATCAATCTATGAAAAGGAAATGTTGGCTATTCTACATATTGTGGATCTATGGTGTCGTTATCTCTTGGGACAATGATTCCAACTTAAAACTGATCATTGGAGCCTCAAACATTTTTTGGAACAACGAATTTCCTCCCTAGAGAAACAAAAATGGGTCACCAAGCTATTTGGATATGATTATGAGACAATTTACAAGAAGGGAAAATAAAATGTAGTTGTTGATGCTCTTTCTTGGAAGTATGAAGATGAAGGATCCCTTTTTTCTCTCTCCTTCATTGTACCATATTGGATCCAAGCTTCTCACCAGGAATGGCTGCAAGACCCAAACATTTATGGCATTATCCAATAATTGCAATCTAATTCTCCAGTTTCTTCAGAGTAATCTTGGCACAATAACGAGATTCACTACAAATTTCGTTTGTATCGTAACAAACAGTCACAACTTAAATCTCAGGTGCTTTCAAAGCTTCATGCTTCCTGCACAGTCGAGCATTCAAGGTTCACCAAAACATATGAAAGGGTCAAACACTCTTTTTTCCGGGATGGTATGAAATAGGACATTTGAACCTTTATGGTTGAATGTGATGTATGTCAACGGAATAAGGGAGAAACAGTCAAGACCATGGGAACACTCCAACTCCTCCCGATTTCGTTGGCTATTTAGCAGGATTTTTCTATGGACTTCATTGTTGGCTTACCTAAATCGGGCAATAAATCAGTGATCATGATGGTAGTTGATTGTATTTCCTAATATGTTCATTTATGTGCTCTCCAACACCCATTCACAACCTCCACAGTGGCTCAAATTTTCATGGATAATATCTTCAAGCTTCATGGCATGCCTCATTCTATTGTCTCTGACCGAGATCCCACTTTTTCCAACAATTTTTGGCCAGAATTGTTCCGTCTCCAGGGCACCCAATTTCATATCAACACTCCTATCATCCCCAGACTGATGGCCAAACTGATGTTGTCAACAAGTGTTTTGAAACCTATTTAAGGTGTTTTTCATCTGAACAACAGAATCAGTGGACTCAGTGGTTACCCCTCGTTTAATGGTGGTACAACACATCTTACCATACAACTACTCACATGGGTCCTTTTGAGTAGTCTATGGACAAAATCTACCACCGGTTCTCTCCCACATGCCAGGTGTATTGAACGTTCAGGAGGTTGACAACAATCTTTCAGTTCGTGAGGCCATTCTCTGCACCCTCAAAAAAAATTTGGCCATGGATCAGAATTGCATGAAGCAACAAGAAGAACAAGGCCATTTCAAACGATAATTTATTGAAGAGGACCATGTGTTTCTTCGTCTGCAACCCTATAAGTAGACTTCACTCAAAACATACCATTGTCAAAATATTTCTCCCAAATTTTATAGTCCTTATACAATTCTCAAGTGAGTGGGGCATGTGGCTTACCACATAGCTTTGCCCAGTCATTCTAAGCTCCATCATGTTTTTCATGGCTCATGCTTAAATAAGGTGATTGGTACTAAGTGCCAAACTCAAATCAGTCTCCCTGAGTTGGATGAAGAAGGTTCCATTTGGTTTCATCCACAAGCAGTATTGGACTAACACGAGCGACATCTCCATCATCGCACCATCAAGGAAGTGGAAAGATGCAACTCCCGAAGATGCCACTTGGGAGCCAGCTGCCATTCTACAACAGTTTCCTCATCTCAATCCTTGAGGACAAGGCTCTTTTTCAAGGGGGAGGGCATGTTAGGGACCAAACCTCCATAACCCATTATGTAGATAGAATAATATATTTCCATATAATAAAGGTTGACATTAGTTAATAAGGCCTATTTAATAAATTGGAATAAGTCAATGTAAGAAGACGTAACAAAAGATTCCACTTCTATAAGTATCTTCCTCTAGAATGATATTTAGAATATAGAATTAGTATAAATAAGAGTAGGAGTTATGAGAAGTTTTGTCTTGAGAATTATTGTAATAGAGTGTTTCTTTGCTGGAGGTTGTCCCCTTGAAGAGACAAGTGAACATTTTTCCGTATCAATAAAGGTATTATTTTGGTGTTGTGGTTTCATCTATTGTGTTGTTCTGTTGTTATTCTCTGCAATATTTATGTTTTCTGTTATTATAATAGATCTGGTACCTTACAGAGATTTGTTACTTAACGTTATATGATGTAGAGATGTGTGATGAAATTCCTATTGTACTATACACTAATTATTTTAGCAACATTTTATTATGAGATTAATGAAGGAATATGAAGGAAAAAAATAAAAATGATCTTTAGTTGGTTACCTGCTAACAAAGGTTCCCATCCACTTTCCTTTCACCTTTTCATCATTTCATTCATTAGAATCCTTTTGCACAGTTTAGTTTATAGTTTTATACTAGTTGCATTGAAATTGTTTTCCTATATCTTTCATTGTGATGAGTATTGATGCATGGTTGTTGAGATTTGATTGATTGTATGAACTTGAATTTGCATCAATAATAATTCTAGAAATTAGATGTCAAGGTAGGAAGTCTCCCATTGCTTTTACTTATCAACGAGAAAAGAAAGGCAAGCTCCCTTCTAGTTCAACATGTGTAATGATCTCATTACAGGTTAATGGTGTTCCTAAGTGGGCTCAACTTTTCACTCATAATTATAAGGGGTGTGTTATGTTCCTTACATAGTTATCACCATGTGTTTTTCATATGTGTCAATGGATTGAGGGAAGATCCCACAAAAATAAATTGGGTTGTTTTTTGGTTTGTTTTTTTTTTTTTCGGCCAATGGTTTTTTTGACCCATTGTAATATAATTTTGGTTAAGGAATTAGGGTTGGAATCTAATCTGGGTTAACATATTAGGGTTTTGTATGTTGCAAAATACCTATATATTGTATTGTAAATGATGAAGTTAATATAAGGAGAGAGATATAGGTGTGGCTCTAAGGTTTGCTAGTTTTCCCAGTTAAGGGTTTCTAGGGTAAATCTCTATGTACTGTGTGTATGCCATTATTGTTTTTTCTATTTTGTTTAAGAATCAGTATGCATTGTTTCACTTCAAAGGTTTAAAACTTACAATAATTGATCCATATTTTATGAGAAGAACAAAATGAATACAGATTATTAAAAGATGCTTAACAAAGAATAATAAATATACAGTAAAATTGGTTTTCTATTCAATAAGGAAATAAGTTGAAACTATAAAATGCAACGGAAAACAAGCTTGTTGGAATGGTGGCGGATTATCTCTGAGAAGAGATGTGACGGTTGCGCTCATTCGCAAGAAGATGATTACAATGATGCTTTAAAGTCCTTTTTACAATAAACATGAATGTCAAAAACCTTAGACATCCAAAAACATAACCCTAGGAGATGAAGTGTCGAAAGTCATGTGGGCCCCGTTTGGGTAAGTTAGTACATCAACTTCCCATAGGCGTAACTTTGGCATACGATCTCTATTTGGGGAACACGATAGCTCGTTGGAAAGGTATCCTTGAGGAGATTCATTTAGGGGGCTCAATCAAAGCCTTTGGCTCTCATTGAGAAGCTCGATCCCGAAAAACCTTCATTTAGGCCCTCAAAATGGCCCAGGAAGTTAAAAACTGCTAAAAATAGTAAATTGCCAAATTTGCCAGAAAACTGTTTTGAGCCAATTCAAAAAGGTGGGTGGCCACCGATATCCACCTGGATCAATCCTCCCTCCTTATTAAGCAATGGTCTCCATTGTTTTGATTTCCCCCATCAAATGAAGAAATTCCTGTTAAATTTGACCCCAGGTGAGCCACTTCCCTTAGTGCAAGAGTTGTCGTGCTTTGACGACTTGATAAAGTTGGATCCTTTGTTGTCGAGTGCCATTGATATGTGTGTCTAGAATATGATCATTGGATGCATGTTTCATGCAGTTAGGGTTGAGATCTATTGGCTTCAAGTGTTCTGTTATCTCTGAGGTGTCCAATAGTGGTGGGAAATATGGCCAAAGGAGAGCCACGTTGAAGACTGGGTGCGGGCCAAGGAAAGGGGAAATGTTGAGCTCAAAATAATTGTCACCCATAGCCTTGGTGATGGTGTATGACCCATAACAGAGTGGGCGAAGCTTCCGATGGGGCCCTGTAGGGCATTCTTTCAGCAAGTGCAACCAAACTTTGTATCCCACCTGAAACTTATGTGGCGCCCGATGTTGATCATGGCAATGCTTGTAATTGGAATTAGACTTATGTAGAATATCCTTAACCTTTTTGCAGATGCATTGGATTCGCTCGATGAACTGGGTGTCTTTTTAAGCATCTGGTGGAGCAGGGAACGAGCCGGCCGAGGTGGTCACCAAGGGTAGTGAAACATCCATGGGGCCCAATGGTTGGAATCCCAACCCCACCTGAAAGGGGCTGTGGCCAGTTGAGCTATGCAGGGCTCGGTTGTAGCTATGCTGGACATAGGGAATACTCTCATCCCATGTGTGGGGGCATTTTTAATTATACATGCACAGGATATGTACGATCATCCGATTGACGACCTCAGTTTGACCATCTGTCTGGGGGTGGAACGCAGTGGATTTGGTGAGCTTGGTATCCAGCAGTGACCAGAGGCTCGAACAGAATGTTCTGATGAAATGACTGTCACGATCTAAGATAATGGTTTGTGGGATCCGAAAACGTACCCATACTCGTTCAAAGAAGATCTTGGCAGTGGATTATGTTGTGATGTTCTTCTTACAGGCGGCTAGAATCGCCATCTTGGAAAAGAGATCAACAACCATAAAAACACAATCATTTCCCCTCTTGGTGGATGGGAGGCCCGACATGTATTCCATTGAGATGGATTCCCATGGCCTGTCAGGAGTAGTAAGAGGGGTGTACATGCCCTGTTTCTTAGTGTTTGGTTTGGCAATAGCATAGGCAGTGCATGACCTAATATACTTGTCGACATCCTATCGAAGTTTCGGCCAGTAGAATTTTTTTTGCAGCACTGCCTTTGTCTTTTCGATGCCAAAGTGTCCTGCCACCTGACTGTAGTGAGCTTCCCAAATCAGCTTCACATGCTCGTTGGATGGAATGCAGAGATGGCCCAGACGGCACAACAACCCATATTGAAGATGGAAATTAGCAACCACTAAGTTGGCACCCAACATTTGGTAGGTAGTGGAGAAGTTAGGGTCTGTCTCGTAAAGGTGGAGCCATCCGGAGGTCTCATGGATGAAAGAGTCTAGCACCGTGGTGAGTGTCACGACTGGAGGTCGGCTGAGGAAATAAACAACTCAGTTGGTACTTCCTATTTTATACTTGATGTTGAGGTGGAAATATTGTAAGTATGTGTACCACTTCTGATGGTGGTCATTCTGCATTTTTCCTTGGGTTTGCATGAACTGTAGTGGCTTGTGATCAATGTGGATGATTGTCTCCTTTCCAAAAATGTAATGTCTCCACTGGTGATAGTCTTTCACAATGGATTACATTTCTTTGTCGTAAGTAGGGTACTTACGGACATCATATGATAGTGTCTCACTATGACATGCCACGAGGTGGTCGTGTTGAGTGAGAATGGCACCCACAACATAGTCTGAAGCATCTATCTCGATCTCAAAGGCATGTTGCAGGTCTGATAATGAAAGTACTGGGGATGAGCACAAACGCTTCTTCAAGTCACCGAAGGCTTGTTGTTGGGACAGGCCCCACACAAATTTTGTCTTACCGCCACCCCTGGTTACTTGGATGAGGGCCCATGCGATATGAGAGAATCCAAACACGAACCTGGGATAGAAATTGGCGAGGCCCAAGAATATTCGAAGTTCAGTGAGTGTGGTTGGGTCTGGCCAATCACGGATGACATAGATCTTGGCTGGATCCACATGCACACCATGTCAATCAACGATGTGTCCTAATTAATGGACCCTCTCCATGCCGAAGGAGAATTTTTCCAAGTTTCCATATAGTTTGTGTTGTCGCAGGGTGTGCAAAACCTGTTGAATATGAAGCAAGTGTTCTGCCCAAGTCTTGTTGTAGATGAGGATGTCATCCAGATACACCACTACAAAATTATTGGTGAAAGTTCGTAGGATATCATCCATCATCCTCATAAAAGTTGTTGGAGCATTTTTCAAACCAGAGGGCATGACTAGCCATTCAAAAAGACCTTCTTTTGACTTGGAGGCGATCTTCCATACATCTGTATGTTCTATTGGGACCTGGTGGTAGCCAGACTTCAAATCAATCTTACTGAAGTATTTTTCCCCCGTGAACTGATCAAGGAGGTCATCGATTTTGGGAATCGGGTACCGGTTTCATACTGCGATTTTATTCAAGGCCCGGTAATCAATGTAGAGTCGTCAAGTCCTGTCTTTCTTCTGCACCAGCACAATTGGGATGCCATAAGGCAATGAGATGGGAAGTATGTGCCCCTTGTGGAGCAGTTCTTGGATCTGCCTCTTGATCTCCTCATTTTCTAACAAAGAGCAGCGATAGACTAGCCCATTGGGTAGTGGTGCACCTAGGGTCAGATTGATGGGATGCTTGACCTGATAGTGTAGAGGTACCCCGGTAGGAGAGGAGAAGATATCTGAGTATTCTTCCACGACCTTATCCACTTGATTTTGTTGTGTGGAGAGATTGGTCGTGGAAGCCCTGGATGTGGCTGTGATCTTTCGCTCACTCTGAGAGAGAATCACGAAGAAGAAAAATTTCCTGGTTTGAGAGATGACCTTCCTACATTCCTTGGCAGAGATCAAGGAAATAACACTAAGAGGGATTGCCTTGGGTATCCTGTACAATTTCCTGTTCAAGGTAATAATAACACTACGAGGCCTAGAATCATATACAACATGACGTTTCCATAAATAAGGTTGTACCAAAACAACATTACAAACTTCGAGAGGAGCAACATCACACAATACCTCGCCTTTGAAGGGATTGATGTTGTACGATAGTCAACACTGTTGGCTGACACGGAGATCACTTCCTTGGAGGAGCCATCCAATGGTGTAGGGTTGTGGGTGCGACATTGTCGGTGGGGCCAGTCACTTGACGACCTCTGTTGAGATGAGGTTCTTCTGGCTACTGCTAACAATGATGAAGTGCAGCGGGGTGCCTTTTACCCAAATCTGTAAATAAAAGAGGTGTTCTCTTTCTTCTGGCTCGTCTGGTTCACCAAGCTGGAGCTTAGTGGTAGAAATGGTGGCACTGGGTTCCGCATCAATGATCTGTCTTCCCCTTTTTGGTTCTGACTCGGAGTCAGAACCTGCATATGATTCAGATCCTTTCACTTCATCCACCAATGACTTCTTTGAGAGGCAATCAACAATGTTATGCCAAGGGATCTTATGGAAGTCGCACCACTTCCCGGTATATTTCTTTGTCTTTATAGTGTCATTCTTTTCTTGCGGCTTGGACTGGTTGTCCTGATTCTTTCCTTTGTTCTGTGGGTTGGGGCCACCCCTTCTTGGCTTTTGCTGTGAGGGGTTCCCAGGCCCAAATTGTCATGTCTTTTGTTTGAGATTCTGCTCGATTTTGATGGCACATCGGTAGGCAGTGCTCAAGGACGAGATTTCCATAAATTCCATTTCGGTCTGGATGTATCTATGCAGAGCACCGCGATACTTGAGAACCAGATGTAGCTTTGAATATTTGATACCCAGCTTGGTGCGCAAGGTATGGAATATATTTGTGAACTCTGGCACATCTTGGTCTCTTTCTTGCTGCAGTGTGGTCCATTTGGTATACAATTCATCATAACTTCTGAAAAGGTAGTATTGTTCCTTAATATCATCCCTGAAGGATTCCCAGGTGGTCGCGACTGTAAATAATGGGGGTTCCTCTGTTTCCTTTTGCTCACAAAAGGTTTCCCACCAATCTTTGACATGGGGAACGACTTTGAGGAGTGCAAAAGTAATATTTTCTCTATTCGAAAAGTTGTGGATAGAAAAATACCCTTCTAGTAGATTCAACCACTTGTCTACAACATCTACGTCTATCTGATCTTTTGTTGGCACTTGGGTATGGAAGTAAGCGAAGATTAAGGAAAAAAATATGTAATGTGAACTGCGTGGAAGACACAGTGACTGATATTGGGTCGAAGTGAGAAAAAGAGCATAAAAGACGGATCAAAGTAAGAGAAAGCAATTCGTTGGATGAGGAGATCAAGGATGACAGATAAGCAAGTAAGATGGATCGTGGACAACTCAGTAAGCGGAAAAAGCCACCGTTGGATGCTTTGGAGCACCGCGTGAGAAGGAAGGAAAGACAGGCTAGCAAAGCCCTGAAAACGTGGGTCAAGTTGACCTAGGGTTTTAGACACCTAGGGTTTTTCTATCTAGGGTTTTGACACTTAGGTTTCGGCCTAAAGTTGTCGATGAGTCATTGTAATGTATAAATAAGAACCTAGATGAGGGAAGATGGTTCAGTGAAGAGTCCCAAGTTTGTTATTGTTATGAGTGATTATTGTAGTGAGAGAGAAGCATTGAGCAGTGAGACAAGTATGTTTTGTAATATCTTCAGTTGGGTGTGAAGATCAACCTTGCAGTTGGGTGCGTAGCGAGGGAAGACAGAGAGAAAGAGAGAAGATCTGCTAGCTAAGAGCGCATATAAGAACTGTATGTTTTCATCTTAATATATTATAAAGCACAGTTTTGTGGACGTATCCCTAGGGAGAGGGTGAACCACGTATATCTTAGTGTTGTGTCTGATTGATGTGGTGTTCTCTTGTTATTGATATAATGTTATTCCATTACTGTGTTAGATCTGACAGATAAATGTGCAAGGTAGGACTAAGTTGATAACTGACATCTAGATGTTGTGTTGTTCTTGTATTGGATCCACTTGGCATTCCCTTTGGTTGTAGACATCTATGTCCTGCAACCCCCCATAGCTACTCCAGGTGAGACTGCATCTTCCTCGCAGGTGTTTCCAAAAGGCCTAGTAGTTAGGGATTGTTGGTGCGCTCTTGGAGTTGAACCATGGGTCTGCCCCTATGCCAATAAATGGTTCTGTTGCCAGGACAAGGATCTTCTTAAGGGAATGTCAAGGTGGTTTCCATCAAAGACAGATATTCAGAAGTGGATAGAAGACCAAGAAAAGGACTTCCCAGAAGCCCAAAATAAGAACCCTAAGCTTAGCACCGAGGATTGGTTGGGAAGGTATATCTTTACTGATATACATGAGATTTTCTTTGGAGGTTAGCAGACACCCAGTTTGAGATCAGATCTAGAACACCTGTGGTTTGGATGTCGGCATTGATCAAGACGATCAAGAGAGTTGATAATGTTGTGTCAAGAGCAGTAGATCACTAGTTAGATAGCACCATTGGAGGAAATATCATTGATTTTGTTGCTGATAGAGTAGAATCGTATAATCAAGCAGAGATATACTTCTTCAAGGGGCCTAGAGGAAAATTTTTACAATTTTTGAAGTTGAGGATCAAGATGTTATCACATGAGAAGAACATCTTGAAGGTACAATAGTTGGTCCGATCGAAAAGCTAATGTTCAAGAATTCAGACAGTGACAGTGATGTAGAGGTGGGACATACACACAGTGGAAGAATCTTCAGAGAGGTCCCTTTGGTGAACTTGTTCTAACAGAACCACAAACCACTGGTACAAGACGAAGGGTTTTACAGTAGAGAGGAAGAAAAACTGGTGAATGAGGAACATTCAGAATCTGGTAGGGATGAAGAAGGAAAGATTGAAGAGCCTCGCCGAGAAGAGTCACAAACTTCAAGAACTACATAGGTCATTGAAGTAAGTATTATTACTCCTCCTGTTGTTTTAGCAACATTAAGCAATCAAAGTAATCATAGTCACCAGAGCGCTCAGAGCTCTGTCACTAGCAGTCCACCACATACTCAGTCAAGAAACCTAGGAAGATCTATGGTAGATGAGATGAGGTTACCCACCTTTAAAGGAGATGGATCTAAAGATCATGATCAACATTGGTTTCTATGTGAAGCTGTGTGGAGTATTAAGAATGTCACCGACGAAGTTGTTAAACAAGCTTAGTTTAGTACTACCCTGAGAGACTATGCACTAAGATGGTACATGAAGTTTTTCCAAGGGGTTGTCCAGCCAAAACCACTGAATGAGATCAAGATTGCATTCATTTCAGAATTCAAGAAACCCAAGTCGGAGTCGCAATGCATTACAGAATTGAAAGAAATCAAGCAGAAAGTAGTTGAACCTGTTTGAGAGTTTGATCAGAGGTTTAAGACCTTAACAGGCCATTTGAGTTTTCAGATACCAGATGAGAAGAACAAGGAATGGTTCATTGCTGCCCTCTTACCACACATCAGAGTCCCTCTGATGCAACAGAAGATTTCTTCGTGGGCTGAGGCATTGGAGATCGCCATGAAACTAGAATCAAATCCTATGGCAGAATCCATCTTAGGTATGAGTCAAATCTTGAGTCAGCTAACTAGTTTATCTTTGCAAGTCGAAGATATGAAGAAAGATAAGGGAAAAGGTAAAAGAGAAGATATCTGGTGCATTAGATGCAAATCAAAAGGCCATGACAAGGAGAATTGTCCCCTATTTCATGATTATTTGGCATCTGGAGCCCCGAGTCCTTTAAATCAAGTTACCTTACCATGGTGAGAGGTATGTAGAAATAGACATCGCCCTGGTGAATGCTATTACATGCAAAAATATGTTCAGACACCCACAAATCTATATTTCACATTCTGTAAGTCAGTAGGGCATGATGATAGGGAGTGTAGGGCCTATGACCTCATGCATGAAAGTTCAAGGGATATATACAAAATTCAAGGAGAAGTACAGCAAGACGGAAACACTACGCAGTATAATTCTAAAGGAAGAGGAAACTTCAACCCTCGCGGTGGATTCAAAGGAAGAGGAGGAGGAGGTATGGGCCGAGGTAGAGGCCAAATTATTTGTTATAACTGTGCACAACCTGGACATTTGGCAAGTGATTTCCAGAACCCTTGTACCACTTGCAGTTACTGCAACTCATTTGAGCATGTCATTGAAGATTGTCCTGTGTTGTTGGCCAAACTTCAGGAAAAATGAGGAGGAAACCAACAAGTACAACTCATCTCAGCAGAACCTCGCGGAGAATACCCCAGAGTCGTTGTAATCACTAGAGGAGGCATTGTTATAGGATAAGACATAGTGACTCCAAGAAATACTACAGAAGAATCAGGGGTGCGAAAAGCTACAGAGAAGACACAAGTGTTTGATGCGAAGAAAGAAAAACAAATATTTGAGGAGGCAAGAAAAGAATTCGGGAGAGACCAGGGTTCTTCATCAAAGACACGTCCAGAAGTAAGAGAATGTGGAATTGATCCAGGTGGATATCGGGGGCCACCCACCTTTTCCAAATGGCTCAAAACAGTTTTCTGGCCATTTTGGCAATTTACTATTTTTAGCAGGTTTTCACTTCCGGGGCCATTTTGAGGGCCTAAATGAAGTTTTTTCGAG
>ML781843.1:80961-93905 GCA_009831015.1 Picea engelmannii
TTTGTGATCACAGGTAGAGGAGAATATTCAATGAGGCTTTTTCCTATTCTTGAAGTGTGAATGAGGGTTGATACAATACATTTATACGGTATGTGTTTGGGAGGTGCGAAGTAATAGTAGTGTTAATGTTGTGAACTTTAAATGCCCAGCTCTGAACCCACGAGCCTTATTTTATAAATTTTGTTTTGGGGTTTATGGAATCGACCAGCTCTGAATAAACTATAGTTAATAAAGATTCAAATGACTATATTGCATAATTTGAGGTGAAGGAGGGTATTACGACATGGGTAGGTCTCGTTAGTGAAGAATAGAGAGAGATTGTTCAACTGAGTCGTGTTGCATTGATTTATGTTTTGTCTAGTGTGTTGGATTACTGAGAGTGGGGGTGAATCAGTAATAGAGCAATTTAATCCCTTTTCACCATAAAATGCAAGTGTTGTATCAATGTAGCATTATCATCCAATAGTTGCAGAGTAAATAAACAATGAAAAAATGAGCAATCACACACGTACACAGTACAACAGTGTTTCACGTGGAAACCCAAAGTGGGAGAAAACCACAGAATGTTTTTTTTATATGTCTTTAATAATTACATTCATTGGAAGCACCAACTTCCTTTGTTTTCCAGCTGCAACTGGAAGGAGGCTCCAACCCCCTAGTTTCTCAGGCTACAACCTTAGGGAAGCTCCAACTCCCCAATTCTCTTGATACAACCACAAGGAGGATACAACCCCCTATTTTCTTCGACTACAACCGGAAGGTGGTTACAACCACATGTCCTTTCTCCATCCAACCTCCTTGACATATAAGTAGAATGATGGAACCACTGTGACACTATCACTGTGAGATATATTGATGTAAACCTGTACCAATCAACCTGGACCAAACAACCTAAACCATGCATCAACCTGTACCTCAACCTGTAATCAACATGTACCATAAACAAATGCATCATCCATGCACCCACATGTACCAAACAACCTGTAATCAACCTGTACCATAAAAAAGTGCATCAACCATGCACCAACCTATACCTCAACCTGTAATCAGTCTATACCATAAACAAGTGCATCAACCATGCACCAACCTGTATCTCAACATGTAATCAACCTATACCATAAACATGTGCATCAACCATGCACCAACCTATACCTCAACATGTAATCAACCTGTACCATAAATAAGTGCATCAACCATGCACCAACCTGTGCCTCAACCTGTACCATCAACGAGTGCATCAACCATGCACTAAATATGTACCAATCATGCATCAAATATACATAAACTATGACTCATCAAGATGTACCAACATCATCAACTATACACCTCATGTATGTGCCAACTCATCAACTACTTGTCTCAACCATGTACCCAACATGTACCTCAACCAAAATCCCTCATCAATTTCATCATCCAAATCTAATTTGTAACCTTATAATATACCTGGTGTATAAGCTCACATACCTGCAAACCTTCCTTAACTTTAACAACAAGAGACTAGCATTTTCATCAAACTTTACTTTAGTCTCACATGACTAATTTTGAATTAGTCAAAAACCCTAACTTGCAATAATCAGAACTATGTACATGTAATGAACAAAGATCTGAAAATGGTACACAATGTTATTCAATGTCTTTTATTCAATTCCTCCAAACTTCACTACTTGGAACCTCTCAGAAAAGGAGTTATAGCAAAAATGGCATACCTTGTTGAATTCTAGATTATTCTAGATAGCGAACTTGTAGAGCATGCCCCACACAGAATATGTGTTGTATGGATATGAAAATGGTACATAGAATATTAAAGATTGAACCCTAACCAACACATTTGTTCTTAATG
Source organism: Picea engelmannii (assembly GCA_009831015.1). Taxonomy (NCBI): domain Eukaryota; kingdom Viridiplantae; phylum Streptophyta; class Pinopsida; order Pinales; family Pinaceae; genus Picea; species Picea engelmannii. The sequence goes on from ML781843.1 coordinate 82,802, forward strand.
AATTTGTATCTGTTATGAAGAAGCTATGATGTTTTGACCCGAAACACATGTTTTAGACTAGTTTCAGGACTAGCCACAAACTCTATTTTCCACGGCGTGTAACTCCAAAAATACAACGACCCACAAGATGAAATTTGTATCACAGCTACTTGGATATGTTTCCTCAATGGCCTACCAATTTCACAATCTGAATGATTCTATAAAAAACATTATGGCGAAAATGGTGAGATTACCTGTAAATAACATACCTTAGAAAGCATAATCACAAGAATTTATCCTCCCTTTAATTTTGGTCTTCTTTACTTCACCTTCCCTCTAAAATTTGGCTTAGATATCCTTTGGTTACCTCAGTCACTTGTAGATATTCAATATGTTCAAGTGTAATTAAAATGAGAGAGCCTTGCCTTTTATTTATACTTTCATGTAGCTTCCTCAAGGGGTTACCTTTTAACCATCTTAACCCACTTTCCTTATTTTAGGGTTAACCCACTTCTAATTTCTCCATTAACTTTATTATTTAAATAATTTCTTTTGTATTCACTTTGACTTATAGTACACTCATAACTTCACTTTATTATTTACCTTCTAAAATATCTTAAACCACTTTGACTACTTTGACCTTTTGGGGCTTCTAGATGACTCGTGAGGGTTCTCCAATTTCACATGGCCATAACTCTCTAACCGTGAGGATCTATGTGACATTCCACATACCACTGGAAATGGCATGACATGTACTATCCATCTATAATATTATTGCCTACAAATATATCAAAACTCATACCATTATCCATCAAACAAACTTGGGTCCATTACCCAAACCTGGGTTCTCCAACTTCTCATGGAAATAACTCTCTAACCGTGAGGAGTTATGCGGTGTTCCACATATCACCAAAAATGGAATGACATGTAATATACATCTAGAATATTCTTACCTTCAAATATATTAAAACTCATACTATTATACATGAAACAACCTTGGGTCCATTACCCAAACCTTTGTGCTATTGAAATTCTCTACCGGAATTTATCCAAGGGTTGACATCAATCTACAATATCACTCTCCAATGGTTGACATCAATGAAAACCAACAATCCATACCAATTGTCCATCAACCTAAGTCAACTATATGACAATCTCTCCCTTTGACATTGATGGCAACACTTGGTCATGATAACATTCATGCTTATACTCATCGTCAATGTTTCTATATCTCCCCCTTTGACATCAATGGAAAATGGTATCTCCCTTTGGGGATGCTCCCTCTGACTGAACTTTCCTTGGGGTTGCTCCCCCTGTCTACATGCCTTTGATTTTTCTTTGTGTTTATAAGCCTTTGATTACTCTCTCTCCCTTCATATGAATAATATCTCCCCCTTTGACAAAGGGTACCACTCTGAAGTCATATCACCCATTCTTTCCTTGAGACATTCACTCCCCTTAGAAACATGCCTCTATGCTCTCTCTCCAAGCATTTACCTTTGCATATGATAAATCTCTCCCCCTTTGTCATCAATGGAAAAGGTATATTTCCATACGAGGTTGCTCCCCCTAACATAACTCTTCCTAAAACTGATCTCCCAGCCTGAATTGTCTTATTTATGGTGCTTCCTTGTGTTTATCTAAGACATATAAGATAAGCATTCAAAAGCATTCATTTTGGAGTAGAAATTACTCCTAGTCTCTGGCGAAGATACTCAAAGGCTTCCCGTGGAAGCGGTTTTGTAAATATGTTTGCCACGTGTTCCTTTATGCCCACATATTAAACTTTGAAGTTCTTCTCTACAACCTCTTCCCATAGAAAGTGATACTTGATTGGAATGTGCTTCGTCTTGGAGTGCATCACCGGGTTATTTGAGATACTGATGGCGCTTGTATTATCACAATAGATTGGAATGGGCTCATCATACTTAGCCTGTATATCTGTCAAAGTTTGTTTCATCCATAGAACTTGTGTACAACATGCTTCTACTACAATATGCAATATACTCTGCCTCGGCTATAGATAAGGATATTGATGATTGTTTTTTGCTTAGCCAAGATACTAAACACTCACTCAAGTAGAACGTTGCTCCACTAGTGCTTCGTCGATCATCAATGAAACATGCCCAATATGCATCTATGTAGGCAATAAGTGATAGATCTTTTCCTTTTGGATACCATAATCCAAACTCTTATGTTCCTTTGAGATATCTGAAAATCTTTTTTACTGCTAATACATGTGATTCATTTGGTGTTTCTTGAAATCATGCCACCTTTCCAATTGCCTGCATTACATATGGCCTGGATGTTGTCACATATGGTAAGATACCAATCATTGACATGTATTGCCTCTGGTATGTAGACTTTGAATCATCATCTTTGCTCAACTTGCAACTGGTTTGCATAGGAGTAGTAACTAGTTTGCAATCTTCCATTCTAAACCTCTTTATCATTTCTATGATATACTTAGTTTGAGAAATAAAAATTCCTTGGTTTATTTGACATATCTGAATACCCAGAAAGAAGGATAGTTCTCCAAGTAATGACATTTTAAATTCATTCTTCATATCTTTTGCAAATTTCTGGCTTAACCTGTCATTAGTACTTCCAAAAACAATATAATCAACATAAATTTCAATTAATAAAATACTACATTGAGTTACCTTGATATAGATGTTGTTGTCTGCGCTTCCTTTCCATAGTTCGTAGGGAGTTTTGTCGTTGTTGTTTCTGAGCATTACTCTGTTTTGAATGTGAATTTTTGTATGCATTCCATGTGTCCAAAAAATATCTGTCAATTTGGAATCCATTAGCATTTTTCAAGCCATTTCCTATATAATTATCATCCATTATGATAATGTTCCTTTGTCTCTGAACCACTCTCTGAACCAATCTATGAATCCATGCTCTCATCCACTGTCATATATATGTATAAACCTACTAAGTGTTCTTACAAATCCATCTTTGTCCATACTGTCCAAGACTCTACTTGCGCAACTTTCCATAATGCTGACCCATTTATCACTATACTATCATGAAGTCTTGATTAATATATCAAAATTTACTTCTGCTAATTGACTGCTCTGGATCTTTCTTCTCAAACTTTGCAAGTTTCTCAAAGGATGGTTCTTTGGTCTGTCATAGCTATCACATAGACTCCCTCTCTCTAATATTCATATTACCTGGGAGTCTCTAAGCCGGATGGCTTAGAACAATTCCTTCTCTGATGTGTATTCATCGTCATCTTCATTGGTAGATTCATCATCTCTCTGAGCTCTGACTTCTTTCTTTATGTCTGTGGATTCATCTTTCACTGCAATTCCTGAAAATACAATCTCTTGAACATGTTCCTTATTTACATGTCCTTCTTTTCTTTCAGTTATTTTCTAAACCTTTTAGTATCTGACATCTTTCTTTTTCTCTGTAGAATTTTCTTCATCTCGTTTTATTGTCAATCTTGCAATCTCTGGTGCCTTGTCTTTGTTCACTTGTTCTTCCTGTTTTCTTATCCATACTTTCTTATATCTAATATCAGTGTTCTCTTTCATGGAAGTATCGATCATGCTTCTACAATCACTAGCTATGTGTCCATATTTATGACATTTGTAACATTTAATGTTACGTGGGACCACATACACACTTCTTGCTTGAACATTTCTTTTATAATACCTGTAATTTGCAACCTTATGTCCAAAATTAGTATAATAAAAACAATGATCATAAAATAAATTTGCATACCTGGGAGTGAATGATCTTCTTTGTGGTGTAGTCCTTCTAAATTTATTCCTTGACTGATCATGATCATGATTGAAGCTTCTTTGTGGCTTGAACATGTATGGTCTTCTTGAAGATGTATCTTCAATAGTTTTATTAGATTCTAGTTTACCATGATTCCTTCCTTTGATCACTTTTGCATAACTCTTTCTATTTTCTTCATTATCTTTTCTAGCAACCTATAGTGCTTCTCTTCATTCTCTTTAACTGATGTGGATGTTTCTATCTCTTCAACGTTCGTGTTGAGTTTGACAATTTTATTTCTTAATGTGACAACTTCTTCAAGCTTCTCATCCTTTTCTTCTTTCTTCATTATCTGAGACTTCATGACTTCTTCTATTCTTTTTGCTTCTTCAAGCTGGATTTTTAATGTGATTATTTCTTCTTCAAGTCCTTTCTCTTCTTTACCAAACTCTGTCTCAAGGTGGTTTAGATTGTTATTTCTTTCCTTAAGGTGATATGTCAATATCTTCTCTCTCATTTCTGCTTCTTCCTTTTGTGCTGATATGTTGGCTTTCAAATACTTCTTTTGATATTCAAGATTTTCTTTGGTCTCTCTGGATTCTTCTATTTGAGTTCTTAAGTTCTCGATGACCTGTTGGGATTCTTAAAAAATGTGAACACTTTCCTTTTGTTTCATCAACTTTTTCTTGAGTGACTTGTTTTCTTTTCTTTATTTTCTTAGTTCATCTAAAGCACTAATCAATTCTGTTTCATAATTGTCTTCATTTTCAATTAGTTTTTCTGTCTCATTTCCTTCATGACATTCTATTTCAAGATGTCCACGTTTTTCACAATTAAATGAAAACAACGTACCTCTATTGATTATGTACTCTTCATATTCTGAATCAGTTTGACATGGTGAACATATTTCTTCTTGATCTGTACTTGCATCTTCTTTGGAATTTTCTGAATCTACTATGGGTGAAGAATATATTCCATGTAACTTATCCCAAAGTTCTTTGGCTGATGAACATTTACCAACCTTTTCTCTTACTGGATTAGGTAATCCTTCCCAATTGAAATCCATTGCTATTTTTTTATTCTTCTTCAATTCCTTCTTGGTTGCAGTCTTTGTCCTTTTTGAACTATCATATCTTGTAACGACTGATAGCCAAATATAATACCCCTGTGCTTGTAAAAATACTTTCTTCCTTCCACTCCATAACTCATACTTTAAACCATTTTGACCATTAAATAGTGGTACTCCATTCTCAGAATAATCCATGAACTCCTTCCAGTGGTTAAACTATTTCATGAAGGAACCCGCTCTGATACCAATTTTTTGATTACTGAGAGGGGGGGTGAATCATTAATAGAGAAATTTAAGCATTTTTCACCATAAAATGCAAGTGTTATATCAATGTAGCATTATCATCCAATATTTGAAGAGTAAATAAATAATTAACAAATGAGCAATCACACACATACACAGTACACCAGTGTTTTACGTGGAAACCCAAAGAAGGAGAAAACCACATAATGTTTTTTCTTATATGTCTTTAATAATTACATTCATTGGAAGCACCAACTTCCTTTGTTTTCCAGCTGCAACTGGAAGGAGGCTCCAACCTCCTAGTTTCTCAGGCTACAACCTGAGGGAAGCTCCAAGTCCCACAATTCTCTGGCTACAACCAGAAGGAGACTACAACCCCCGATGTTCTCCGGCTACAACTACATGTCCTTGCCCCGTCCAACCTCCCTAACATATAAGTAGAATGATGGAACCATTGTCACACTACGACTGTGAGATATACTGTTGTAAACCTGTACCAATCAACCTGCACTAAAAAACCTATACCAATAACATGAATCATGCATCAACCTGTACCTCAACCTGTAATCAACCTATACCATAAACAAGTGCATCAACCATGCACCAACATGTACCAAACAACCTGTAATCAACCTGTAACAACCTGTACTAAACAACCTGTAATCAACATGTACCATAAACAAGTGCATCAACCATGCACCAACCAATACCTCAACCTGTAATCAGTTTGTACCATAAACAAGTGCATCAACCATGCACCAACCTGTACCTCAACCTGTAATCAACCTGTACCATAAACAAATGCATTAACCATGCACCAACCTGTACCTCAACCTATAATCAACCTGTACCATAAACAAGTGCACCAACCATGCACCAACCTGTACCTCAACCTGTACCATCAACGAATGCATTAACCATGCACCAAATATGTACCAATTATGCATCAAATACACATAAACTATGACTCATCAATATGTACCAACATCATCAACTATACACCTCATGTATGTGTCAACTCACCAACTACTTGTCTCAACCATGTACCCAACATGTACCTCAACCAAAAGCTCTCATCAATTTCATCATCCAAATCTTATTTGTAACTCTGTAATAGAAATGGTGTATAATATCACATACCTGCAAACATTCCTTAACTTTAACAACAAGAGACTAGCATTTTCATCAAACTTTACTTTAGTCTCACATGACTAATTTTGGATTAGTCAAAAACCCTAACTTGCAATAATCATAACTATGTACCTATAATGAAAAAAGATATGAAAAATGGTACACAATGTTATTTAGTGTCTTTTATGCAATTCCTCTAGACTTCACTACTTGGAACCTCTCAGAAAATGAGTTATAGCAAAAATGGCATACCTTGTTGAATTCTGGATTATTCTAGAGAGAGAACTTGTAGAGCGTGCCCCACACTGAATTTTTTCGTGTGGATCTAAAAATGGTACATAGAATACTACAGACTGTACACTAACCAATACATTTGGTCTTACTGAATTTGGATCTGTTATGAAGAAGTTATGACATTTTTACCCGAAACACTTGTTTTAGACTAGTTTCAGGACTAGCCACAAACCCTATTTTCCACGGTGTGTAACTCCAAAAATACAATGACCCACAAGATGAAATTTGTATCACAGCTACTTGGATATGTTTCCTTAATGGATTCCCTATTTCATGGTCTGAATCATTCTAGAAAAAAAGTTATAGAGAAAATGGTGATATGACCTGTAAATACATACCTTAGAAAGCATCATCAAAAGAATTTATCCTCCCTTGAATTTCGTCCATCTTTACTTCACCTTCCCTCTAAAATTTGGCTTAGATATCCTTTGATTACCTCAGTCACTTGTAGATATTCAATATGTTCAAGTGTAATTAAAATGAGAGAGTCTTGCCTCTTATTTATACTTTCATGTAGCTTCATCAAGGGGTTACCTTTTAACCATCTTAACCCACTTTCCTTATTTTAGGGTTAACCCACTTCTAATTTCTCCATTAACTTTATTATTTAAATAATTTCTTTTGTATTCAATTTGACTTATAGTACACTCATCGCTTCACTTTATTATTTACCGTCTAAAATATTTTAAACCACTTTGTCTACTTTGACCTTTTGGGGATTCTAAATGACTCATGAGGGTTCTCCAACTTCACATGGCCATAACTCTCTAACCGTGAGGAGTTATGTGACATTCCACATACCAATGGAAATGGAATGACATGTACTATCCATCTAGAATAGTCTTGCCTGCAAATATATAAAAACTCATATAATTATCCATCAAACAAACTTGGTTCCATTGCCCAAACCTGGGTTCTCCAACTTCTCATGGCCATAACTCTCTAACCGTGAGGATTTATGTGACGTTCCACATACCATCGGAAATGGAATGACATGTACTATCCATCTAGAATAGTCTTACCTTCAAATATATTAAAACACATACCTTTATACATGAAACAACCTTGGGTCCATTACCCAAACCTTTGTGCTACCGGAATTCGCTACCGGACTTTCTCCAAGGATTGAAATCAATCACTAAGGGTTGACATCAATCTACAATATCACTCTCCAATGTTTGACATCAATGACAACCAACAATCCATACCAAATATCCATCAACCTAAACCAACTATCTGACATAATGTATTTTTTGTTTCTTTTGTTGCATTGGTTTATTTTTCTGAGTTGTATTATCTTACGTTAACCATTACATAACTATAAGGTTTCAACAAAACCCTAAACCCATAATACCAACTTGGATTTAACATCTCATTTCTAACATTTCCCAAAAACGTACAAAAGAGTGTGGCCATGCTCCAATCCAATACACAGAAAAAGAAATGGAAAATACACTCAACATTAAAATACATCCCTCCCACCATATTCAATCTTAGTAAATATTATTTTAAATGATTAATTATTACTTTATTTTAACTCAAGAGTATGTTTTTTATCCCTTCACAAACTATGTGTCTATCAACAAAATGGAAAAACCAGACCTTATATATATATATATATATATATATATATATATATATATAAGCATAACAATTTTCACAATATTGTTACAAACACACCAATTGTTACAAACACACCATTCAACATTCAAATATTATTGTGTAATTACTAACATTTACTAAATATTTATATTGTGCATTTTTAATCTTACTATAATATTAACACGAGGATGTTTTCAATCTTAATAAATATTATTGTAAGATTGATCATGCATATTAATATTTACAATATGCAGTAATATGCTAGTAATATGCTAAGTATAATCTTAATATCATGTTAAGATTATATTAATATATAATGTATATTATGTAATTATATAATAATAATAATTAATTTTTAAGGTATGTTAATAGTATAATCTTAATATTATGTTAAAATTATATTAATATATAATGTATATTATGAAATTATATAATAATAATAATTTATTTTTAAGGTTATGGCTAAGAAAAATACCAAAATGGTGCATGAGACCCCTTGTTAGTAGGACAAGGAACTCTCTCCGCGCAACAATTTAACTACTAAAGTCTACATAAATATACATATATATAATGAACAAATATTATTATAATATAATGCATAATATAACATTATTATTGTTGGATTATTGAGAGGGGGGGTGAATTAGTAATAGAGCAATTTAATCCCTTTTAACCATATAATCCAAGTGTTATATCAATGAAGTAGTGTTATCCAATAATTGCAAAGTAAATAAGCAATGAACAAATGAACAATTATACACATACACAGTACACCAGTGTTTTACGTGGAAACCCAAATCGGGAGAAAACCACATAATTTTTTTTCTTATGTGTCTTTAAGAATTACATTCATTGGAAGCACCAACTTCCTTTGTTTTCCAGATGCAACTGGAAGGAGGCTCCAACCCCCTATTTTCTCAGGCTACAACCTGAGGGAAGCTCCAACTCCCCAATTCTCTGGCTACAACCAGAAGGAGGCTACAACCCCCTATGTTCTCCGGCTACAACCTGAAGGTGGCTACAACCACCTGTCCTTGCCTCGTCCTGCCACCCTGAAGTAGAAGTAGAATAATGGAACCATTGTCACACTATCACTATGAGATATACCGTTGTAAACCTATACCAATAAATTTGAACCATGCAACAACCATGCATCAACCTATACCTCAACATGTAATCAATCTGTACCATAAACAAGTGCATCAACCATGCACCAACCTGTAATCAACCTGTACCATAAACAAGTGCATCCAACCATGTATAAAGTATGTTCCAATCATGTTTCAACTACTCATCAATATGTACCAACATCATCAACTATACACCTCATGTATGTGCACCAACTCATCAACTACTTGTCTCAACCATGTACTTAACATGTACCACAACCAAAATCCCTCATCAATTTCATCATCCAAATATGATTTGTAGCTCTGTAATAGACCTGGTGTATATTATCACATTCCTACAAACCTTCCTTAACTTTAACAACAAGAGACTAGCATTTTCAACAAATTTTTCTTTAGTCTCACAAGACTAGTTTTGGATTAGTTAACAACCCTGACTTGAAATAATCATAACTTTGTACCTGTAATGAATAAAGATCTGAAACTGATACACAATGTTCTTCAATGTGTTTTATTCAATTCCTCCAAGTTTCACTACTTGGAACCTCTCAGAAAAGGAGTTATAGCAAAAATAGCACACCTTGCTGAATTTTGGCTTATTCTAGAGAGCGACCTTGTAGAGCGTTCCCCGTACAAAATATTTGATGAATTGATCTGAAACTGTTACACAACATACTACAGACTGTACCCTAACCAACACATTTGGTATCACTGAATTTGGATATGTTATGAAGAAGTTATGACGTTTTACCCGAAACACCTGATATTGACTAGTTTCAGGACTAGCCACAAACCCTATTTTCCAAAGAGTGTAACTCCTAAAATACAATGACCCACAAGCTGAATTTTTTACCACAGATACTTAGATATGTTTTCTCACTTGCATAGAAATTTCAGGATCTAAATCATTATAGAAAAAAAGTTATAGCAAAAATGGTGAGCTGACCTGTAAATAACATTGCTTAGAAAGCACCATCAAAAGATTTTATCCTTCCTTGCATTTCGGCCTTCTTTTCTTCACTTTACTCAGAATTTTGGCTTAGATATTATTTGGTTACCTCAGACACCTATAGATATTCAATATGCTCAAGTGTGATTCAAATGAGAGAGCCTTACCTCTTATTTATACTCTCCAAGTAGCTTCCTTAAAAACATCTTCTAGGTCACTTGGGCCACTTTCGTTATTTTAGGGTTGGGTCCACTTCTAATTTCTCCATTAAATTTATTATTGAAATAATTTATTTTGTATTTACTTTGAGTTATAACACAGTCATCAGTTCACTTTATTATTTACCTTTTAAAATCTCTTAAACCACTTTGACTACTTTGACCTTTTGGGGCTTCTAGATGACATATGAGGGTCCTCCAATTTCGTAAGGCCATAACTCTCAAACCGTGAGGAGTTATGTGACATTCTACATACCACCAGAAATGGAATGACATGTACTATCCATATAGAATAGTATTATATGAAAATATATCATAACTCATATAGTTATCCATCAAACAAACTTGGGTCCATTACCCAAACTTGGGGTCTCCAACTTTTCATGGCCATAACTCTCTAACCGTGAGGAATTATGTGACATTCCACATACCACCAAAAATGACATGACAAGCACTATCCATCTAGGATATTTGCCCTGACAAGTTCACTTTCCTTCATTTCATTATTCCACAATTAAGCATGGGTTCTCTTACTCCACAAAGCGTCTTCCCGTGAGGGATTTCACCATAAGGGGACCACTTTGGAGTTCATCCATATTTACTTCTTATCCACCATGAAAAAACAATAATGAGTCATATTTACATCAAACAATATTGGGTCCATTACCCAAACCTTTGTGCTACGGGGCTTTCTTCAAGGGTTGACATCAATGACAACCAACCTTAATCAACAATCTCCCCATTTGGCATTGAT
>ML781843.1:105754-116562 GCA_009831015.1 Picea engelmannii
AGATGTAAATGGGCATATGTAATGGGCTTGTAATTTGTTGGGCATTTAGTACAGAATGTGGAATTTTTGTACCTGAGATCAAATGATGCATATATGTTGAAATAATGCATATATGTTGTAGGGGGTGCATGATCGGTAGTACCTGGTACCCTAGAGGTTTTGAGTTGTGAAGATTAGCCACAGGCATAGGAAAGCTATATTCCCCGAGAGGTTTTTGGTCCAAAGTTGTAAATATTAGCCATAGGCATAGGCAAGCTATATTCCCCGAGAGGTTTTTGGTCCAAAGTTGTAAAGCTTAGCCATAAGTAAGGCAAGTTATATTCCCCAGGTGTTTAGTAAGCCCTGTTGAGATAGGCCTACATGGATTAGAGTGATCATGTAGCATGTATCCCTCTTAGGCATAGAGTGGATGTGACATCAAGCTGTGAAATTAACCATTAGGTAAGTACGAGGGTGCCAGGTGTACTCGTATCTAAGTTTGATGGTGATCGGAGAATTTAGATCTCGATTAAGGGGAGGAATGTGAGATTAAGTAATCTCATAGTGTGAGTTGGTTGGGACCAATTTATGACTAAAGGATTCTAATGTATTGATGAACCACGTGTGTGAAAAGGATACCTAGAGAACTGGCGAGTACAACAAATGGTACCCATGTATCTCAGTAGATACATGACTAAAGGATTCTAATGTATTGATGAACCACGTGTGTGAAAAGGATACCTAGAGAACTGGCGAGTACAACAAATGGTACCCATGTATCTCAGTAGATGGATCTCTTTTTATATGGACATCAATGATTAGTTGTTTGCAGGTGCAAAAGGAAGATGCAAAAGTTCGAGCATTAATCAATGCTGGTACAAAGAAGAAGCAAAAAATGTTTGAAGATGAAACTCAATTGAGTGCGTGTTGTGTAAATCAAATTCCCCATCATGCAAGGTTCATGGTCAGCCAAAAGCACCAGTAAGAAACCACTTGATGTGATAATTCTTGAGCATTGTAATGGGATAAAATTGAAGGAACCCAAACCATGTGAAGATAGAAACTAAAGATGATGACATGACTTAGATAATACCTAGCCAAGACATGTATTTGTTAAGGAGGAAACATTGCAGATCAAAGGAGCAACTTGTAGACATATTTACAAAGGATTTAGCACAAGACCAATTTGAGTATTTAAGAGAAGAATTGGGCATTGAAAATATTGATGTAATTAGTAGTATAAATTAGGGGGGAGTATTGGAGGTATTAATTTCTACCTATCAAACTTCGAGACTCTTTTCTACCGACATCCACCGACCACTGTTCCTCCATCGCCTTTCATGAATGCTCTAGAACATTCCATCGACACTCTATCTTTCATGAATGCTCTGGAACTTTCCACTGACATTCCAGTGATTTGTGAATGCTCCAGGACATCCAGACTCTTCCATACTGTCTATAAAACATGGCAATGTAATCATTTCATTCAGATCTAGCAATACACTCGTTCTCTGTGCATTTTATGTGCTATTTTTGCTTCTGCCCCCTTCAAGGTTATTGTGCATTATACTAAATGGATAATACAATGCATTACATAATACATTATAAATTTACAAGCACAACTATGTTCAACTAGCACGATATCAGTCTAAGTATCAATCACTAGCGCTAGCTGAGTAGAGCTAGCTTCAAGGTAAGGTTACCACTTAGAAGCAAGTAGAGAGAGCTATAGGGTAAGGTTTTATCAAAGCCAAGGACTATCAGAAGGATTTAAGTAAATGGTGGATTGTTGAGAAGCAATTTAGGGCAAGGGAGGTAGGCATTTATCCTACCCACTACATAAGAGAGCCTTATCGGTATTCTACTGCCATGATTTGTAGACTTTACGGGGAGAAGGATGCTTCCCTCTTCAAATAAGGTTGGGTTCCCCTAATGCATTAGAGAGTTACCCATGGGTCAGTGTTCAATTGTCCACCTGAGTGGGCCCAATGGTTAAGAACATGTGTTATCTTCGGGGAGGTCACAGGGTCAAAACCGGCGGGGGGTAAGGATGCTCATATTGGCCCGTTGTGACAAGGCTAGAAGGGTATATGACCCCTGGGATAGAGGTTCACTTCCGTGGGCCTCGGGACGTCTCGGCCCCTGCTGAGTCACAAGTTATTGGTATATCTGGCTTGTGGGTTGTTGGATATACTCTTGGGAGGTTGTTCCCATGGTTAAAAAAAAAAAAATATTATAAAGACGGTAGAGATATTGTCGAGGATTAGGATCATTGAATCCATTAAGAACGTTAACGATTTTTTGTAGCAATCATTTTTAAGTGGTCATTGATTCAAACATTTATAGATCGTTTCATGCAAATGTGTGTACAAATTTTCAATTCGTCATCGTTCTTCAAGGATGAAAAAAAGGTGCGGGAAGTTATGATGTATATAAGGATGATTTGGACTCTGCATCTACATCCCCAGGGTTGGATATGTCATGGTAAAAAGGAGGAATCCTAAGTTGTTCCAGAACCAAATGATGATCCTTCACCCAGTAGGAGGAGTTGTAACCTCTTAACATCAATATGCACTCTTGGAATTCAGTGTTGAAGTAATTAGAACTGTGTTCACTTCAATTTCATAGAATTCAGTGTTGAAGTAATTAGAAACGTGTTCACTTCAATTTTTGTGTTTTGTAGAATGAATATCAGACGTTTAGTTCATAAGAATTATACATAAAATATGAAACATATTTGAACATTTTGTAAGAACCTTTACATTTGCCTGAGGCACACATAAAAACTCTTTCTTCATCGCACGTTCAACTTCCTTCATCCCAAACACAAAGATTCATTGAAAGATGGACGCTTTAATATGCTTAGTATATTCAAACATGGTGGAAACCTATTTTGTGACCCTCTTTAAGGAACACTCTCCTTACTAGCTGCAAAACCCTATCACCCTCTTGATTGTTCCTCATTGTGGATGGGAAGTGATGTCATGGTTGTCAATGTTAGTGGTAAGGAATTCATGTCATCCAATCTGCGCATATTGATGACATGCATACTCCGGGTGAGTGTCATACAAGTCGTTCAATCTCCTACTTCATCATGGTGCAGATAGGAGCATGAGTCATGCAGGACAGAGAGTAGTTGGAGCATGGAGGTGAGGGATGTTAGAATTGTCAGTGCGGAAAACACAATTCACAATGATCATTAACAATCACACACATAGAATAGACACAAGGATTTTCACGTGGTTCACCCAAACATTGGGCTACATCCACCAAGCATAGGCATCGATTGTCTTATTATTTGGATTATGGAGATTACATTAGATTTGCAAGTCTCTCACACACTCAGTCTCTCACAGTCGTTTTTGCCTCTACGAGCTTGCATGAATTTATACATTCATACAAGAAACTGAATATTAAATGCAATCCCTATCCATTTTCTAACTTGGTCTATTTGGTTGTAACCAACACAAAATAATAGGATCCAAATCTGTTTTTGGTAATTGGTTGTCACCAAATCCCAACAATCTCCATCTTGACAACAATTAACTTGATACCTTGCTTCTTCCTTTTGTTCATCACCTTTTTTGCAAGCCGAGAGAAGCCAAGCACCACTGCAACTTCTCTAATAAAATTGGTTTCATGATCTCGCCTGTGTGACTTGCACGACTTTGGATTTCCTGAGGGGTCACTCCACCTCCAACGTGTCTTCCACAACTGTTTTGTGAGACATATTTAGTGATAGGTCTCCTCCTGTCCAAAACACCTGTAAAATATACATTACAATTATCAGAGACCATCTTAGTGTAACCATTATAGGTGACATTTGTGCTTCTCAAACGCTGAAGCACCCATTTCACTGCAGCACCTGAATTTGTCACTTATCTGACAACATCATTAGCATGTGAAACATCTGGTCTTAACCATTTCATCGCATACAACAGACCTCCTACTGAACTTACATGAGACATAACCTTTTCTTCTTTATAGACAGGCCCTATGCTTGAGAAAAACTTATAATGGAAAGTAAGAGGAATAGAAACTGGTTTTACAATGTTCATACTGAACTCCAACCACATCTTACCATTACCATCTCTGTATATTTTCATGCCCTTAATTTGTTTTGCTTCTCCTTGATCCCTCATCTGAATTGTCATGTCCACCTGAGTCATTTTCTTACTGATTTTATCCATGCTTCGACTTGCATCGAGCATATCATCATCAAAGAACATCAATACTGTGAATGTACTATAAATTGTATATTCATTCCTGCCCTTTGAAAAATTCTGACTTACTATGAAGGATTCAAACATCTTGTACATTTGCCTGGGTACCATTAAGCCATACAATGAATTACCTAGCATGCAAACAAATTTACCATTGTGATCTTGAATCAACCCTTTTGGTTGTTCCATACATACAATATCTTTGTCAATGATGACCTTGTGAGAAGTAGAATCCCAAACACAACATCCCTTTATACCATCATCACAACTTGCAGAGATATAAAACAAGCAGGAATACATAAACAAAGATTTTAAGTCTGGAACTGATTTACCTCTTACCAGTACCTGCAATTCTTTCTAGTTCGTATGACCTTGATGATTCTACCATAAATAAGAAGATACATCTATCACTTCATATGCCACTTCAGTACTGCCTTCCATCTTATAAAGGTTATCAACCTTTGTTGCCTTCATCACTACTAAATTCCCTTTCGACACTGTGAGAGCTCCACCTTGATCTGTACACTTATATCCACAAGAATCCAACACTCCTAATGAAATCAAATTTGATTTAATCTTAGGTACATATATAACATTTGTTAATTCCCTAACAATACCATCGAACATCCTGATTCTAATACTGCCAACCCCAACAGTTTTACAAGGAATACCATTTCTCATAAACACTACACCCTCATCAACAGATTGGTAAGAAATGAACCAATTTCTATGTGAGCACATGTGGTGGGAGGCACCTGAATCTAACTGCCATTCTTCTCGATATTGTAAAGTAATAGAAATGGATCAAACGTGATCAATTATACCTTAATTTGTTACAATCAAATTTGCTTCCTTCGTAGAGTTTTCCTCTGATTCCTTTCTCTTCCAACAATCTTTCTTGAGATGTCTTGTTTTGCCACAGTGCCAACATTTTGCTTTAGCCTTTCTTTGTCTTGACTTAGATCGGAAAGAACTTCTCTCATTCTTCTCTTTAGTTCGACCTATGATCAACATCGCCTCTGAAGTTGAGGTTTCTTTACTATATTTTCTCCTCATCTCCTCAGCCAACAAAGCTCCCACGACAGAGTCATAATCTAAAACATTTGCTGAGCTAAAGCTAATAGAGGTGACTACATTATCCCAAGACTCAGGCAACAAACACAATAGTGTAATAGCCTTATCTTCATCTTTGAATTTAACTTCCATACTATTCAATTGAACTATAAGGGTATTAAAGGTATTTAAATGGTCAGCAACTTTTGTACCTTCTTTCATCCGCAAACTGTACAACTGTCTCTTCAAGTAGATTATGCTCGTCAAGGACTTCTTCAAATATAGACTTTTCAGCCTGCTTCATAAGCATGATGGTGTATCCTCTCCTACGATATTAAACAGAACCTCATCTGCCAGACATAAATGAATGGTGCTAAGAGATTTCGCATCGAGATCCTCCCATTCTCATTCTGTCACAGCTGCTGGTTTCTTTGACTTGCCTACCAATGTTTTTTGCAACCCTTGTTACACTAGTAAATCCCGCATCTTAAGCTTCCAGAGCTCAAAGTTGTTTTTACCGCTAAACTTTTCAACTTCAAACTTCGAACTCTACATCTTAACCATTTTTTCTTAAAAAACTGGGTCAGAAATTTATAAACCCAAAACTTATAAAAACAAGCTTTATAATATGATGGTTGATCAAATATTACAAAGGCTTAAGAGATAAATACAAGATTTAATAATTTAAACCAAAAAAACCCTGTAACTTTTAAAACCTTATAACTCCCACCTTTTAATTAATATTATATTAAATCTCAAATGTAATAAACATTTACTCAATTAAAAAAGTCCCTTTTTACTTCATCTACCACCCACGTGACTTTACACCTTTTAATTAATTAAAAAACAAAATCACCTTTTAAGAAATTCCTTCACCTTCTTTAATCGTTTTAAACATTTACTTCATGGCCGATCCACCTTAAAAAATTTCAAACACCAATATTGAAGAGGAGTCGTAACTTTACCAAGGGGAACCGCCGCCACATGCACCTCACGTTTCCAGTCACCTCTAGACACAGTTGAATGCGGAAATCAGTAAATATTTACGCACTGTTCCTTTGTCTCAATTGCGGAAATTTCAGCAATCTGCCATGGCCGAAAGGTTGAGTAGTAAGTCTCTTCACCCTGCCAGAGAAGGGATATGCGGAAATGTATAAATTTATCTACCTTCACAGATTTAACTTTTGTCAGCTTCTTTGAGAATTTGAAGCTCCTCCAACCAGCTTTGACACAATTTGTTAGAATTGTCAGTGCAAAAAACACAATTCACAATGAGTATTAACAATCACACATAGATAATAGACATAAGGATTTTCACGTGGTTTACCGAAACGTTTGGCTATGTCCACCAAGCATAGGCATTGGTTGTCTTATTGTTGGGATTATGGAAATTACATCAGATTTACAAGTCTGTCACACACAAACTCTCTCACAGTCGTTTTTGCCTCTATGGGCTTGTATAAATTTATACATTCGTACAAAAAAATTGAATATTAAATGCAATCCCTATCCATTTTCTAACTTGATTTATTTGGTTATAACCAATGCAAAATAATAAAATCCAAATCTGTTTTTGGTAATTGATTGTTCTTCATTGTAGATGGGAAGTGATGTCATGGTTGTCAATGTTAGTGGTAAGGAATGCATGTCATCCAATCTGCACATATCGATGATATGCCATACAAGTCGTTCGATTTCCTACTTCATCAGTGGTACAAACATGCGTAGCAGGAAACCAAACCTCTAAAAAAAAATGCACATGAAATATTTAATTGCATCAGATTAATGTACTTATTGGACGTTGGTTTATTGAGGAAAATTAAATGTTTTATTGAGGAAAATTAAATGTGAAAGAAGAAAAGAGAGGAGGGACGGGAAGAAAAGGGAGGTTCTCAATATTCAGACTTCACTTAGAAGTGAAGAAGTTGAGATATAAGCGGGCACAGAGGCACAAGAGCTCACGTAGCTTGACGAAGAAGAAACAAAGTCTGAGAGGAAAATTCGAATGAACTCATAGTGGTGATGGCCGTTGTCAAACCCAGGGAAGACTAAGATCGGCCAGTAATTTTGGTCTTATGAGAAAGGCATAGCTCATATGATTGTTTTGTCATAGTTTGTAACTCATTAAGGCTTGCATGTACTGTTTGAAGTTTTAATTTAAGAGGCTTTTATCGTCATTGTTTGTGAATTTGTTTCCATTATTGTGTTGTGTGTTTGAAGTTTTAATTTACTAGTTTTGTATGCTTAGTGTTTGTGAATTTGTTTTTAATGTTATGTTTTGTGTGTTTGTTTTTTATAATAGATGGTGTGCCTTATGAGTTTAATTGGAAGTCTTGTAAGTGGTCTCTATTAATTGGGTATCACACGGTTTTAACGCAAGTTTGATACCAATTTATGTGGGATAATAATTCCAAATTGTTGACATGATAAAACATCAAAGAGTTGTTAAAAAAAATTGATCTCTTAAGAGTTATGTCTGTTAGGATAGACGCCACGCCATGGAAGCAATTTATAGAAGAGGAGTTACAATAAACGCCATGCCATGGAAGCAATTTAAAGAAGAGGAGTTACAATAATAGTTTGTGATGTCATTGATGAACAAAAACCAAAAGTTCCATGAGCAAAAGCCAAAAAGATTAAGCTCCAAAGCCAAAAATCTTAAGCTTCAAAGGAGACCCAACCCGTCATGAGACCCCTACCTACTAAAGTATCTTCAACTTAAAATATCTCATTGATTGACTAGTAAATAGTTAGAAAAGTGCCCATATAGTATTTTCCAATATTAAGAGAAAGTTCTTCCCATAAACTATCTTTGAATTTCTTTAGTTCTTTCCATAAGCCATAACCCATAATTTATAATAGGTTAAAAACAATAATCAATAATAGATCTAAATAAAATTCTATAGATCTAATACATAAGTATATAGATTTGATATTATCATGAATAGATTCGAAGTATAATTATATAGATAAATCTAATCCACATAAATAGATTTGAAACTAAAAAATCTAGATCTAAAATACACTCACATGGATCTAAGATAACTAATAAGAAAAGAACAATATACCATAGGATAGGATTAACAAATAATAAAGCTTCAACTCTACTCCTTCTGCTTCATTTGTACACCTTCTTATTGATCTACTTTTGCTTGTACATTTTATGTAAGACCAAGAATACATAAAATTCTATAATTATATAGATCTCATATTTATAATTATAGAATAATGGATCTAAAATAGAATTCTATAAATTTAATGCACAAGTATATAGATATGATATTATCATGAATAGATATTGAGTGTAATTATATAGATTTCTAACCCATGTGAAGCTAAAAGATCTAGATATGAAATATAGTCACATAGATCTAAGATAACTAATAAGAAAAACGACAGAAAAGATCAACCTTTATTTCTTATTAGAAAATAAATACATCAAGCTTCAACTCTATTCCTTCTGCTTCATCTCTACACCTTCTTCTCGATCTACCTGCTTGTACATTTAATGTGAGAGAAAGAATACATATAGGCTCTCATAGGAGAAGATAGAATAATGGAGAAACCTATAGAAAAGTGCATCATGGAGGTTCTAAATATTTGAGAAATACAATTATTTTATTATCTGGTCTCACATACAACAATCTCCCACTTGAGACCAAATAGAGTCCTAGGTGAATATTGTTGCTATAATTTCTATCTCCTTGTTATTGATCCAATCTCAAAATATCTTCATCAAGTTTGCATTAGACCAACCAAGATTCTACAAAGCTCATGCTTATCCCTTGGAAAAATCTTTGTTAACATATCAATTGGATTGTCTTTTGTGTGTATTTTCTACAACTGTAATAGCCCATCATCTAGCACTTGATGAATCCAATGATATCTAACATTGATGTGCTTTGTCTTAGAATGGAAGGCAGGATTTTTGGCTAGATGGATTGCACTTTGGCTATCACAATATAGAACATACTTTTCTTGCTACGAACCTAGTTCCTCTAAGAACCTCCTCATCCAAAGAATCTCCTTGCATGCATCATTTGTTGCAATATACTCAACCTTTGTGGTAGAAATAGTCAGGGTGAGTGTTGGATCATGTTGTCATTGATGTCAAATGATTGATGTCAAAGGAACAATGTTTTGTCATAGTATATTGATGAAGTATGTATTGGCATTGTTGTAAATGAATCGATGTCAAGTCATTGATAAATGAAGTAATGTATAGATGAAGATGGATCAATGTGTTGTCATTGATATATGATGCATAAATGATGTCATGCATAAATGAAGATGGATCGATGTGTTGTCATTGATATATGATGCATAGATGGATGGATGCATTAATGTATTGATCGTTGGATCATGTGGTCATGCATAGAATCAATGAAAAAGGGGAAATGTCATAGTGATGTATTGTCATGGGTTATTCCATTTGGATTGATGTAAAGATGACTCATTATTGTCTTGCCATGGTTGATAGGAAGTACAAATGGATGAAATCCAAAGTGGTCCCCTTATTTTGAAAGCCCTCACGGGAAGACGCTTTGCGATTGAGTTATCTTATAAAACATAGTTACCAACTTAATGAGAATTGTGACCTCAAAACAAGAACTCTAGCCCTTAAAACCCATATTTTTGCATAAAAAACATGAAAAATAACCCCCAAATCAAAAAGTGGTGCTACTGGTAGCACCATTTTTTGTAACCAGGTCAAAATTACAAATTTTTTTAGGCATGGGCTTAAAGGATCAAATGGCTTCTCAAACAAACTTTAAAATCAACCCCCAAATCAAAAAGTGGTGCTACCGGTAGCACCATTTTTTGTAACCGAGTTAAAATTAGAACTTTTTTCAAGCATGGGCTTAAAGGATAAAATGGTTCCTCAAAAAAACTCTAAAATCAACCTCCAAATCAAAACATGGTGCTATCGATAGCACCGATTTTCCTGACTGGGTCAAAATTACAACCTTTTTCAAGCATGGCCTTAAAACATAAAATAGTTGCTTAGAAAAACCTTAAAATCAACACCTAAATAAAAACATGTCGCTACTTAAAGCAACATGTTTTTTCTAAACGTTAAAATTATAGCTAATTACGACCTAATACAAAATGTGGCCTTGACAACAAATCCCTACACAAATAAAAAAACCCAAAATTGGATCCTAAATGGTCACTTGAAAATTTATTTACTAACTTTTTTTTTTCTTAAATTTACATTAAAAAATAAATAAAGAGAAAAAGAGAAAATCTTCACGAATATATATTTTTTAATGAAGACAAAAATACATTAACATTTAAAATACAACATATTTAACTAAACTAAATTAAAACACCTTTAAAAAACAATTTGTTTTCATAAATATATAAAAAAACATATATAATTTATGTTTTGTATATACAAAACATATAATAATATATGTTTTGTATATACAGAACATATACATATATTGTATATGTTTTGTATATACAAAACATATTATATATATATATATATATATATATATATATATATATATATATATATATATATATATATATATATATATATATATA
>ML781843.1:258275-280254 GCA_009831015.1 Picea engelmannii
TATTTACTTCTTATCAACCATGACAAAAAAATAATGAGTCATATTTACATCAAACACTATTGGGTCCATTACCCAAACCTTTGTGCTACGGGTTTTTCTTCAAGGGTTGACATCAATGACAACCAACCTTAATCAACATACATTGCTAAGAGATTGGATAGGTTTTTATTGGACGAGAGGTTGGTTTTGGCTGGGATAAGATATAGATCTTAGGTCTATAATTTTAAGATCTTGGATCATATGCCAGTCATACTTCACTTGGAACAGGATAAAAGGAATACCAACTATCCCTTTAAATTTAATTTGGTCTGGCTTGAGGATCCAGAGTTTGTTGAACTAGTTAAATCAAATTGGAATGATCTTTTGGGTTCATAAGTACTAAATCCTATGGATTCTTTGGTGAAAAAATTAAAAATTCTTACGGCTTTAGTATCTCGTTGGAAAAAGAAGAAAAAGGTCAACTCAAAGACTGAACTAGTTCAGCTAGAATTGGAGCTGAAGACTTTCTATTCAGATTTTCCTGGGGGTTTTCGGAAAACTGATTTAAAGGACAAGGTTTTAGAAAAAGAAAAAAGAAAACTACAATTGTTAAAGAAGGAGGAGGAGACCTGGAGGCAAAAGAGCAGGGTGAACTGGTTGGCAGCAGGTGATAAGAATACAAAGTTTTTTCATGCTTTCGTAAACTCTAGAAAGCAGATAAATACTACCTGGGATATCTCAAAAGATGATGGCATTGTAATTAACAAGACAACAGAATTACAAAAGGAAGTTGTCTCATATTTTCAAAATGTTTTTAAGGCATGGGAAAACATTGCAATTTCTGATCAACTTGCAGTTCTAAAGAACTATCTGAGATTTTTCTCTGTGGAAGAAGGGATAAAAGTGGTTGAGCCTATTACTCTTGCTGAAATATTAACTACCTTAAAAGGCTTTAAGGCTTCAAAAATCCCTGGCCCAGATGGTTGGTCGGTGGAATTCTTCCTGGCCTTTTTTGAGCTCTTGGGAGAAAATATCTTAGGATTGGTGGAGGATTCCAGGAGGTAGGGTAGAGTTTCTGGGGTACTAAATGCTACATTCATAACTCTTATTCCTAAGAGTGATAAACCTGATACTTTTGGAGGTTTTAGGCTAATTGCACTATGTAATTTGGTTTACAAGATCATAACTAAGATTATTTCAGCCAGAATTAAGAACTCTCTTTTTGTTGGTATCTCAAAGGAAAAGTTTGGGTTCCTAGAAGGCAGACAAATCACTGATGCAATTGGAATTGTGCAAGAAGCTCTTCATAGCATTAAGGTTAAAAATATTAAAGCATTGGTACTGAAGCTGGATTTAATAAAGGCATATGATAGAGTGGATTGGGGGTTCCTTGGGCTGGTATTATTACAAGTTGGCTTGAGCTTGGAGGCAACAGATTGGATTATGGGATGTGTGACAACTGCAAAATTTGCAGTATTGATTAATGGTAAACCAACAAGTTTCTTCAAGAGTTTCAGGGGTTTAAGGAAGGGATGCTCGTTATCACCTCTACTTTTTCTTCTTATTGTGGAAGGGCTAAGCAGAACATTAAAAGAACAGATTGAAATGAAGAATATTGTTGGAATTCCTATAGCCAGAGGGTTGAGAATAACACACTTGATGTTTGTGGATGATGTAATATTTTCTGGGATTGGCATTTTTGTTGAGTGGGAATCTATCAAAAAGGTTTTGGACCTCTTTTGTAAGGGGACAGGTATGGATTTTAGCCCTCAGAAGTCTGTCCTTTTAGAAGCTGGGTAGGTAGATGAAGAACTTGTTCTACTAAAAGATCTGCTACCATTTGAAATAAGATCAGTGGATGCAGGGTTTAAGTACTTGCGTTTTTACATAAAACCAAATTGTTACAATCGAGTTGACTGGTTTTGGCTGGAGAACAAATTTGAGAAAAGAATTGTACATTGGACCCACATGTGGTTGTCTTTAGGGGGTAGGGTCACATTAGTAAAGGAAGTGCTTGAAATTATTTTTGTATATTGGTTATCCTTGGCCAAGATACAAAAAGTGTTATGAATAGTTTAAGGAGGAGGATATTTAGCTATTTGTGGACAGGTAAGAAAGATAAGGAAGGTATGCATTTGAATAGTTGGAAAAGAATTTCAAAACCAAAAAAGTATGGTGGGTGGGGACTTAAAAACATTTATACCTTTGGAAAAGCATTTGTTGCTAAGAGTCTTTGGAGATGCCTTATGTTACCTAGATCTTGGCATGAGGTTATAATTAAAAAATACTTACACAAGAAATCGGTGGAAGCATGGCTTAGACAAGAAAAGAAATCTTGGAATGGATCCTCAAATTTCTGGAGAGCTTTAACTTCATCATGACCTGTTATTTTTGTTTGGCTAGTTTGGAAGCCTGGGAATGGGAAGACAATCCGATTAGGGTCAGATGCTATGGTGGGTACATTTAATTTCTATAAACTGTCAAAATAGCTTATTTTGATACTGAAGGAGCAAGGCATACACTTCTTGGCACAGGCTAGAGTTAATATTAAGATATATTGTTGTGGTATTGGGATACAAAAAGGGGCCAGGTGAGTGCAAAACTTGCATATAATGCTTTACTGTTAGAGGAGAGAGTAGAAGTACCTATGTTCTGGTTTACTAAACTTTGGAAATGGCAGATTCCCCTAAAAGTTCAACTCTTTATCTGGTTAATGTTGGAACAGAAGATCCTCACTTGGGACAATTTAAAGAAAAGAGGTTTTATTGGCCCGAGCAAGTGTGTCTTGTGTGGGAATTGTGAGGAAACAATGAATCATCTGTTTCTTGATTGTAGATTTTTGAAAGATATTTGGGGCAGTATTTCAAAGGAATTAAAGATTCTCAATGTATGGATTGGAGGACATGTTGAGGACTGCTTTCAAAGATGGATTGTGAAGAAGGAAAATAGGGAAGAAATTCCATGCTTCATCTGTTGGGAGATATGGAAACATAGGAACCTAATTATTTTTGAAAATGTTGTTCCTAGTTTGGGCAGAGTTTGTACTGGTATATTACAGGATTGGAAAAATTTAAAGTTGTCCAAGAGATAAAGGAATTAAGGTTAGATAGGCCACCTATTCTGGATTGGGATTTAGCAGTGGGTTTCTTTGATGGAGCCTCTCAAGAAATGGGTAAAAAGTGTGGGGCGGGGGCTGTACTAAAATGCCCAGTATTGGGCACCTACAGAATCAAAATGAATTGTGGGAGCGGGACCAACACTAAAGGAGAACTTCTAGCTCTGTGGTGCATATTATATTTTGCTAATGTAATGAAGGTTTCAAGATTATTAATGGATGGAGATATTATATTTTGCTAATGTAATGAAGATTTCAAGATTATTAATGGATGGAGATTCCAAGATTATTATTGACTGGTTTAATAATGTTAATAACTTACAGGTGCTCTCTTTACAGACTTGGATGACAAAAATCAGAGGGCTGAGCAGAAGATTTATACAACTCAAAGCGCAACATATCTACAAAATTTTTAACAAGGAAGCAGAATTTTTAGCAAGGAAGTGGATCACATGTCCAAGGAAGCTTTAGGTATTAGATGGGCACTCAGCCATATTTGAAAGAGTTACAACCAGATAAAGAATATATGATCAAAGGAGAAAAAGCTAACCTGGATTTATGTTGCTGCTCACTGATATAGGCTAGTATTTTGTTTTTGATATGATATATAAAAAAGTATTAACTTTATGGCTGAAAGTTGTATTTTATGGAGAACCAAAATTGTATGATTGTAGATATAATGTGAAAATTCAAAACTGTTTTGGACTTATGAATAGTACAATCCTGCATAAAATGTATGAATTTTGGAACAGAACATTTATATTGATTAATATAAGACTTTTTTCTTTTCGAAAAACATATAAACATTAAATGTGTAAATGAGTCTTCACATTTGATTAATGACCGGTCCATAAATAAGTAGTCGATTTAGCTTTAATGCTTAAAAAGAAGAAATAACATGTGTACTTGGTGGATAAGCCACGGACAGACAACGAAGATACGGGGAACCTCCCCTTAAATAAACGCCTTCGGCGTAATAACCCCAATAATATAATATCACAAATCCACCGATAATGTGATGCTACAGTAATATAAATCCATGTTCCTTAATCCCTATTTGGCATCGAACTCCTTCCCACTCCTTTTTCGGGTGGCCGGAGAAAAAATAATTCAAATGGAAAAGCTGAAAGTAGATTCTGACAGAATATCCCGTATCCCTGTAACAAATAATGGAAAGAAAAGAAAGGGTTGCTGGAAAGAGAGGACTGGGCGCTCTCTACAATACAAATATATTAGCAATAGTGGCATTACAAATAATAATAATAATAATTTATTTTAAAGTTATGGTTAAGTCAGCACATCAAATTGATGTATGAGATCTTATTGTTGGTGTAAAATCTACGAAGATATACATACTCTACTCCCTCTGGATTTGAACCTGTGACCTCTTAAAAGGAAACACATATTCTATAATATTAATAAATTCAAATATATAAAATTCAGCACATGAAAATGACATTACGAATATATTATTAATAATCACATTAATATTAATAAATTATTTCTATAATATAATAAATTCAAATATATAAAATTCAGCACATGAAATGCATGGATATCATGAAAGGGCTGAAAGTAGATTCCTAAGAGAGTTTCGCGTGCAACAAATACTGGAAAGAGAGGACTGGGTACTCTACAAATATAATAAAAGAATTTTGAACAGCAAAGAAGAATTCATATAACAGCAATCTCCATACATTCAGAGATCATTTTATGGTGTGCAAATTAGCAGGAGAAGAAGACAATCATGGGTTGCAATAGCACAGAATTTGGCTTGATGTCTCCCTTCCGGCTCGGCCCATTCAATTTATCACACAGGTGTGGATAATGTGGTATATTCGCTGTGTATATTATCTGTCATCCACATGTTGTAGGTTATAACATTCACAGACAGATCATTTGTAAGTTGAACGTTTCAGGACAAAATGATGTTCATAAATTTTGGGATGACCTTGCAGAGTTGTTCTGGCTCCAATGACAAGATGCCGAGCAATAAATTGCGTTCCTCAGCTTGCCCATGTTAAGTTTTATTCACAGAGAACCACTCCAGGAGGATTGCTCGTCACTGAAGCTTCTTCTGTTGGAGAAACAGGATTTGGGTACTGTATTTCTAATGCCTCAGCAGCAATAATTTTATTAATATAAATAGACTGCAGTCTGATAGTGTGTTTTGGCAGGTTTCCCAATACGCCAGGAATTTTTAACAATGAACAAATAAATGCCTGGAAACGAGTAGTTGACGCGGTTCATTTGAAGGGCGGTATAATTTTCTGTCAACTCTGGCACGTTGGGCGGGCATCGCATACTGGTGATTTTTTGTTCTTAAACTGATATTCATAACATCCTTTGTTCTTCGTTTCAATCAGAAGTTCATCTTTTGATAAAAGACAGTTGGAGGCGAAACAGAAATAAATGAATACTTTCAATTTATGTTGTGAAGGACTTAATCCCAATTTTCTTTGTTTGATATACAGTTTACCAACCCAAAGGAGATTTACCAGTTTCATCGACGAGCAAGAAGATCTCAGATATGTGGAAAATAAATATGCCTGACGGATCCTTGGGCAATTATTCAAATCCTAGAGCGCTCGAAGCCTCAGAGATTCCGCTCTTCGTCCAACAGTTCCGTCAGGCCGCCAGAAACGCCATGGCTGCAGGTAATTAATTAAACCCAACGATTTAGCCTTTGAATTCGCATAAAGGGGATAATAAAACACTGAGTTGATTATAATCAATCTCGCAGGTTTCGACGGGGTTGAGATCCACGCCGGCCACGGTTATCTCATCGACCAGTTCTTGAAAAACGGCATAAACGACCGGCGCGACAAGTATGGCGGGTCACTGGAAAACCGGTGCCGTTTTGCATTGGAAATACTGTCGAGCGTGATGGAAGAGATTGGAGCCGAGAGAACGGCCATCAGAATTTCTCCGGTCGTAGATCACTTGGACGCAACAGACTCAGACCCCGTTGACCTAGGACTGTATTTAGTACATCAATTTAACCTCATGGCAACTCGATATGGCCGAGGGCTTTGTTATTTGCATCTCACGCAGCCTCGTTACAGTGCAGTAAGTAAAACGAATAGAAATCAAAAGGAAATTTCAAAGTTCCATGATTTCCATTCCCTGCTGAGACAGGCCTACAAAGGCACGCTCATGAGCACCGGAGGTTATACCAGAGACTCTGGGATGGCTGCAGTGAGTAGCGGAGAAGCTGACCTCATTTCTTATGGTCGTCTATTCATTTCGAACCCTGATCTTCCTCTAAGATTCGCGCTGGGAACGCCGAGGATGAACAAGTACGATAGATCCACCTTCTATACTTCGAATCAAGTTGTGGGATATACAGATTATCGATTTCTTCACCAGGATGAAGATCAAAATGTGGCTTTCACATATGGTACTCTACGATCCGCTCTATGATACCGCAAGGCACATCCATATTTATTTCATTTTTTGGCACGGTCAGATAGAGGACACGAAAAATGAATATGAGGCAATAACAGAATTTCTAAACCTTGTTGAAGATAAAGCAAAAATGTAACATATGAGCTCGTTGTTGGTTCGATGGTCCCGAAGTGATCAGTGTGTGGAGTTTTATATTATTAACTTTGTGGTTGCAAACATTTGTATGATTTTACTCTGAGCGTTAAGAGAGCACTCGGCAGTTCCACTAAAGAAAAGTTTGGCAGGAAATGCATACCATATTACATACGTTTTAATTTAATAATGTAGGAAGTGATTTTGATGTTTCGCAGAAAACCCCTTTACATATGAAAGGGGATGCCATTGAAATATAAAAAGGGGATGCCATTGAAATTTATGAAATTTTTGAATGAGAAAAACTTAAACGAGAAGTTATTATTGTGTATTTTTTAAATTTAGTATAAACGAAAGGAAGTAGTAGTCTAAATCTTTTAATGAAATGATTTATTTAGGTCATATTTTCAAGGATCTAGTTAAAAATTGTTAAATTTATAATTTTTTCTGATTATTTTTGTATAATATAAATATCTAAAAAAATTATATCACTAAAGTAATGAAACTTGTGCACCACTGGTCTTATGCAATTGTGAGTGTGAGAATAACAAATGAGCTCTAGCACCCTCTATTTATACTTCTCTATCTCACTTGACTGAGCCGACTTCTCTTTATGGAGGCTAATAACTCAATATTAAATATTTTTTTGAGTCGACTTGTCTCCTAAGGTTATTATCCAATGTTTTAGGGTTTCTCTTGCTTCCTAGAATATTTTAGTCTCGTCAAAGGTTACACGTGAAGGTTAATACCTCTCGCAGCTACCATAATATCAACACTCCCTCCTAGCTAGGGAGGTCGTAAAGGAAATGGCCTTGAGCACAAACACACCATTCAACCGGTAGCATCAGCATAGCCACACAGGTTGTCTCATGATCACGAAGATCAACTCATGAGCAACATAATCATTATCAGTATCATCTAATAGCATCAATTGCATCATCTCTCAAATCCATACTCCATCTGAGTAATCGGGCATGGTGTTGAATAAGTCACTCACTCCACATAGTAATACAAGAACCGTTTTTCTAATCCAGACATATGTCCTAGAAGAATAATTGTTCCAACAGATGCTAGAAGCCACGCCATGGGATACAAGAAATATTCTTCTAATCCAAACATACGTCCTAGAAGAATGATTGTCCTAAACAATTTTCCACGGGGAGAATGTCTATCCACTAGTAATTTGTCCTTCCTGGACCATTCTCCACCTGGAGAATGTCTGTCCATCAGCATACTGACTATCCATCTAGCTGGAAATCATCTCCAACACTAATGATAGTCTCCATGGCAATCAGAACAATGCTATCCAATAGACCACAATTGTGTCTATCCATGGTAGTAAACAACTACTACCCAGTGGTACACAACCACTCCTAGTAGCACATGGCTACTAACCAGTGACACACAATCACTACCAGTGGATCACATCCACCACAATAGCATACAAATATTGTCCAGAGACATACAGTCTCCACAACAATCATATCATCTGATATCAACAATATCATGATACAAACTGAGTCATATGGGCCATTCTTCCACTCACATCTGTGAGATCTGAAAGAGCATTTTCCCTCAGAAAGTAAAACATCAACCATGGGCTATATGGACTATTCTTTCCAAACATAGAAGAATAATTGCCCCTGATTTCTTATCCTGGACCATTCACCTAACTGGATCATTCCTCCGACACTAATCATAGTGCAACATGGAGAGAACGAGTCTGTCCTAGGGAATGCATGTCCCTGATTGTTGAACCTAAACCATTCACTTAACCTGGCCATTCCTCCGACACTAAACATAGTGCAACCTGGAGTGGATGAGTCTGTCGTAGGGAATGACTGTCTGGACCATTTCCTATGGAAATTATTGTCCTGCACCAACCTCCAAAATGGACCATTCTTCGAAACTTCTCACAACTGTGAACTTCGAAAGAATGAATGCCCGACGAGGTGGACCATTCTTCTTGACCACTAATCAAAGTGATTTCCAAGAAGAATGATTGTCCTAGACCATTCCCCCACACTGGCCACAAGGGGAATTGTTGTCTATAGTACATCAACAATCTATCAGACCATTTTCATTACGAAAATGATTGTATGATCTCGACCATTTTCGAAACTGGAAAATGCATGTTCATCAGAAATATTGAACCACTTTTTGAACTGGAAAGGAACTGTCCAACCTGGACCATTTTCTGAACTAGAAAATGATTGTCCATAAATCAATAACATACCAGTTCTCCCTCCCAACCTAGGAGTAATCACTTCCTTTTTTAATAAGGAAGTTGTCTCCACGAGCCCCAACTTGTCCCTTAAGTATGCAAACTTTTCATCTTGGATAGAGGCTTTACCAAAATATTTGTTATCTTCTCATCTGTAGAGATATACTGGAGAACCACTTCTCCCCTCTAGACTTTATCACAGAGAATATAATGCTTGATCTCAATGTGCTTCGACCTATCATGGAACACTAGGTTCTCTGGAAGCTTCACATAGCTTTGATCATTACAATATATCATAGTCGAATTCAGCACCTGATTAGACAGTGCAAAAACCAACTTACGAAGCCACATTGCTTATGTGCAAGCATATACTCTGCTTCCACAGTGTTGAGTGCAACAAAATTTTGTTTCCTACTAGCCCATGACATCGTGGAAAAGCTCAAACTGAAACATATCCAAGTAGCACTTCTTATGTCATTTGCACTACCTGCCTAGTTTGAATCGATAAATCCACGCAGTTGTATATCATAACTTAAATGTCCCACAAGGAAAATATCCGACTGAGTATTCTCCAAATACATTAACGAGCCAATCAATTGTCGATACAGAAATGGGTCTACTGTATTAGAGTCTCTCAACTTCTTCAGATCTGTTATCATGGGATTTTCCATGGTTTTGCAATCTATCATCTCGGACTTCTGAGTAACCATTCTAATACACTTTCTCTGTCATAGGAATTTTTTGCCATGCTTCTGTTGTATATGAGATACTCTGCATCAAGTTGCTTGAATCCATACAAGTTCTTCTTCCATTTGCATACATGGATCTCTTTTTGGTATACCTCAAAACCTTGAGATTTCTTTACATATGCTTCTTCTTCAATTACTTTATTTGAGAAGAACAGACTTTACATTTATTTGATGTAAAATCCAACCCATGGATACTGCAAGAGATATAATAGCTCAGATAGAGGTATATCTGGTTTACTGGAACACGTTTTCGTCATAGTCTTCTCCCTCCTTCTAGAAGAACCTCTAGTTTTGAATCTCGAAATGCTTCCATTCATAAGTCTTTTTCAGAATTTCTTACATATATTTTTCTTCATCACAGCTTCCATTCCTTCTGCTTGATTGATTCTATTATGTTCAAACCATGTTGGTAGTCTTATGACTCTTGGTATAATAACTAGTTGTTCTGGCTTTTCTTTCTTTCTTGGAATCTTCATGTTCTTTCTCATGTTCCCTTTTAACTTTGGGGTCCATGGAGTCTTCTATAGATTCCATGCCCTTCCTTCATGAAGATTCCAACTTCTTCCTTTCATCACGGGAACACAGATGTAGATGGACAACCAAGGATACTTAAGGCTTCTTTTCGAAGAAGACTTCTTCTAGAATCAAACTGAACACATGTTGCTTATCATGGTTGCTACTTTCAATGGGGAACATGGACAGATACTTTATAATCTTCACAGATCCTTCTATGGATCGTATCATTTAGGATTAACTCCCTCCTAATCCTGGCTTCATGCATGAATGCATGCTCTTCTTTTGGAATTATGCAATCAACTCCCTCCATCTAAGAGAGTCCATGCTTCTATATGCATTCTTATTTCGTTCTGCAAAGTGTCACAAGTCGTATTCTAATTTCCTCTTGATTATTGACCTCTTTCTGGTTTGACTCCTTCTGGGTCTCTTCAAGTTTGATTCTGATTTTGGCCTATCTGGCAGTTGTTACTTATATAATAGATTCCTCGGGAATTTGTCACCAAATATTGTCAACGTACTTCATCTTTTTCATGTACATTACTTGAATTGTAGTCATCGTAATAGCAATCCTTATATTGTTATTCTTCCATATGTATTATTTCACTGGCCATCTTATCTTCTAAGAAATAGATACACATGATATGTACATGAACTATGTAATCATGGTATGTACAAGAACTATGTTATAGAAGAATATCATTACCTTGACTAGAAGAAGAAGTATGTGACATCCTTTTTAACTTTCTTTGAGGGTTCCTTTTCTTCAAAAACTATTGATTCATGTGTTTCATTCCTTTTCTTTAACTCGGGACAGTGGTTCATGTAGTGACCATATTTTTGACAGTTGAAGCATTGCATTTTTGACATATCCTTTTCTTGATTTGGTTTCTTCCTTAAACCAAACTTCCTCTTATTCCTGAAATTCTTGAACTTTGTTGTAAAGGCTTGATCATCATATTTCTTTTGGTATTTCTCTTTTGCGCTAATCCTTGATTATTCTTTTGCACAACAAGTCCAAAGCTCTTCAAATGTGGGATACTCCTTTCTTGTCTTCATGCTTGTGGAAAATGCATCCCATATCTTGGGAAGGCCATTAATTACTATTTTTACTAGTTCCTTTTCTGAAATGATTTCTTCAATAGCTTGTAGTTGATCTCTTAATTGAGATATTATTACAAAGTATAATGTTTTGTTGTCATCATCATTCATTTTTATGTCACGGAGATCATTCTCCGGACTCATCACTTGTCCAATGTTTCTGACTGAGAATAGGTTAGTTAGGGCATCATACATCTTCTTAGATGAGTCAAGATGAGAGATGTAGGGTATCAAGTGGTATTTTACAGAGTCCACTATGATACTCATAGCATCGATGTCAGTGTCCTTGAACTTCTCCATAACTGCAACATTTTGAGGTTCCTTCTCTTTTCTTGCTTCAAACTATGGTTCCATGATCTTTCCTTTCACGATATCCAACACTTTATTCTTAGCAAGGATGAGGTCAAACCTTGTTTTCCATGCTCTAAAGTTAGAATTCCTTTCTAACTTGTCTCATGACTTCATAGAGTAAGTCATGACTGCTTTGACTTGGTCAACCTTTGAATTTGACTTGGTCAACCTTTGAATTTGACTTGGTCAACCTTTGACTTTGACCAAAAACTCAAAATTGACGCCTTGTCTTGCTGAGAGTACGAGGAGGTGTGTTAGGATAGGGTGCACTAGGTTATCTAGGAATTACGTCAAGCTCTTCACTTAAGGTGCCTCAAAAAGAAGGTTAGGGTTTCGTTGTTGCGACAAAACTTTAACTGCAACTGCAACTGAGCAAATCCTCCCAATCTATCTTCCAGTGATTAGACTGTCTGAATATAGCGTTGGCCCATAACCTGTTAGAAAAATAGGTGTGCCTGTTTCACCATAGACAATATAGCAATATTGTCACCCAACCATAGGCAGAAAGGCCACCCCCTAGCACCTTAACCTTGGCATACAAAATAATTTCGGAAGCAATCCAATAGCCAACCAAGGTAGCGCACATTTCTCCTAGGCTAGCGTACCAAGCAAGAATAACCAAAGATCAAGCAGAAAGTCCAAACCATGACCAAGATAAATTCCAAACCAAAACCAAAATGTCAGTTACAACAACTGCAACTGCACTCTCTCTCCAAACTTGTGCACCACTAGTCTTATGTAATTGTGAGTGTGAGAGTAACAAATGAGCTCTAGCGCCCTCTATTTATACTGTTCTATCTCACTTGAGTGGGTTGACTTCTCTTTCTGGAGGCTAATAACTCAATATTAAATATTCTCTTTAGTCAACTTGTCTCCTAGGTTTATTATCCAACGTTTTAGGGTTTCTCTTACTTCCTGGAATATTCTAATCTCGTCAAAGGTTACACGTGAAGGTTAATACCTCCAGTAGCTACCATAATATCAACATAATGGATATCATGGAATCAATCTACCTAGAAGGGAAGTTGCAACAATTTTTGTGTGTGATGTTTGTTGATGACGTAGATTTATCATGGATAATTTATTTACTATTCAATTTAGAATATCTTATTTATTGGATTGGGGAAAAGGAAAAATTCTTCAAAATTTTAATAGATTAAAGATTTCAAAGAAAGAGAAATTTATATGCACCAAGCTAAAAATATCATATATCAAGATAATGACAAATTGAATAAAGAAAAAAAAAAACATTTAAAAATTTATTCCCATAAACTATCATTAAATTTGTTTAAAAAACAGCAAAACATTAAACAAAACGAAATGATTGTAAAGAAATTAACCAAAGAATATTATAATATTGTGTTATGAAGATACATTAATGATCTTAGATATTCTATCAATGCACTAAACCAATGATTGGGAGTGTGCCCTTTTTGGATGATTAATAGTCTAGTATCCAATTGATAGAAGAAAGATGGTACACACCAATCATTGGCTTAATACATGATGCATAATTTTCTCCCTAAGATAAGGCTAACATGGAGAAAACTCACTCCATTATAGACATACCAATGAAACATGGCCTAAGTTTAATATTAACAATATAAATTATAA
This sequence comes from Picea engelmannii, assembly GCA_009831015.1. Classification (NCBI taxonomy): domain Eukaryota; kingdom Viridiplantae; phylum Streptophyta; class Pinopsida; order Pinales; family Pinaceae; genus Picea; species Picea engelmannii. The sequence goes on from ML781843.1 coordinate 271,462, forward strand.
TAATCTTGAAAGGATAAATCTGTGTTCTTTACTTTAATGTTTTACTAAATGCTTTGTTCCTAATGTTGTCATGGGAAAAGACACAAAACAATATAATATTTGAAGCATTGAACATAATTGTTGCATTGTATATGGATTGATCCATCCTAGATTGATCTTCATTGGAACTTTTTGTAGGTAAATTGTTTGGATGAAACTTCTCGTGTTGTGTTTCCAAGTAAAGTGTTGATTTCATTCCCACTTTATTTCAAAATTGTGATTTTTATGAGTGAATGAATAATGTCATTTATATTCATATTAATTGTCATTGATCACTTCATTGAGAAACACTATGTCTCTTATGATAATTTGGACGACGATAAGACATCATTGTAACTTGTGTCTTGAGTTCAATAATGAAACATGAATATCATTTGTCTAGCCAACATGACTTTGTTTGAATTATAGACATATTTTAAAGCTCACGATTTAAAGACAAAACCATATACCTTTAAATGGTGGGGGTTGTGCTTCCAGAGTTGTATTCACTCCACTAATATGCACAACAATTTAGCAAAACATAATCAACCTAAACAAATAAAAGAAAATATTACACAAGAGATTGAATGTTGAAGCTTACAATGATTTAGAATTATATGTAATGGACCAATTAGCTCATATTAAAAATGTCCAAAATAAATAAGGCATTAATGAGATATTTATATAAGATAATTAAAAGGTTTTGAATATATAATATGATTGATATATTATTATAATAGCATGTGATAATGTGTATAAAAATATCGAAAATAAATAAGACATTAATAGGATATTTATATAAGATAATTAAAAGGTTTTGAATATATAATATGATTGATATATTATTACAACAACATGTGACAATGTGTATAATTATACATTAAATGATTACATATGCTAAAATAAATATATGTTTTAAACATTTGTTTTATTATTATTATTATTATTATTTACTTTATATATTTCCTCCCCCGATATATATATATATATATATATATATATATATATATATATATATATATATATATATATATATATATATATATATATCCAAAAGAAAATGTTCATAGTATAACTTACACAACTAATTTATAATGCATTGTTAACCTTGATGAAAACGTAATCTAAATCTAGTTTTAACAAATAAAATAATAAATAAATAAGCCAAATTTGATTGAAGTGTTTAAATATGATACAATTTTGTGAAGTGTTTAAATATGATACAATTTTGTGACATACAATTCAAAATACTATAGTAGGACTTTGAAGTATATGAGAGTGATACAATCTTGCTCAACAACTCCTACGAAATACAGGAAATATAACAGCAACTTCTCAATTACACGATCTGACAAGGATTGCAACAACTTTTTGTAACAAGCTTTACAGTCCTTTTCGCACAATTGTAATTCCTTAAATGTCCAACAACTTACACGTAATACTAGTTTGTATTAATGACCTCTGCCCTACCTTTGATTGTGACAAGGGCTATACATTAAATTCTCTGCTGTCAATTCGGTAAACATTAAATTCCGGGAATCTGAATATCTGAGGTCTATAAGTCGTGTCTGTTTTTACTATCCTTATTTTTCGATGGAATAAAACAAAAGAAATTTATATCATTAATCACGTGAACTTTGAATGCGCTTACGCTTTCGGCTTCAAAAGGAGTTTGCTAAACGTTTTACCTTTTAATTTTTTTAGTTGGAATTCGGCGATGTAAATTTGGACAAAATCGTTATTTTATGTTGTTTAAATTGTATTTGAATGTATAAATGAATTCAATCTATTGAAAAACTCACTTGGATTATACAAATTTAGCCACTCAAATCTGCAGATTCATGTACATTACTTGAATTGTAGTCATCGTAATAGCAATCCTTATATTGTTATTCTTCCATATGTATTATTTCACTGACCATCTTATCTTCTAAGAAATAGATACGCATGATATGTACATGAACTATGTAATCATGGTATGTACAAGAACTATGTTATAGAAGAATATCGTTACCTTGACTAGAAGAAGAAGTATGTGTCATGCTTCTTAACTTTCTTTGAGGATTCTTTTTCTTCGGAAACTATTGCTTCGTGTGTTTCATTCCTTTTCTTTAACTTGTGACAGTGGTTCATGTAGTGACCATATTTTCGACAGTTGAAGCATTTCATTTTTGACATATCCTTTTCTTGATTTGGTTTCTTCCTTAAACCAAACTTCCTCTTATTCCTAAAATTCTTGAACTTTGTTGTAAAGGCTTGATCATTATATTTCTTTTGGTATTTCTCTTTTGCGCTAATCCTTGATTATTCTTTTGCACAGCAAGTCCAAAGCTCTTCAAATGTGGGATACTCCTTTCTTGTGTTCATGCTTGCCGAAAATGCATCCCATATCTTGGGAAGGCCATTAAGTACTATTTTTACTAGTTCCTTTTCTGAAATGATTTCTTCAATAGCTTGTAGTTGATCTCTTAACTGAGATATTATTACAAAGTATAATGTTTTGTTGTCATCATCATTCATTTTTATGTCACGGAGCTCATTCTCCAGACTCATCACTTGTCCAATGTTTTTGACTGAGAATAGGTTAGCTAGGACATCATACATCTTCTTAGATGAGTCAAGATGAGAGATGTAGGGTATCAAGTGGTATTTTACAGAGTCCACTATGATACTCATAGCATCGATGTCGATGTCCTTGAACTTCTCCATAACTGCAACATTTTGAGGTTCCTTCTCTTTTCTTGCTTCAAACTATGGTTCCATGAACTTTCCTTTCACGATATCCAACACTTTATTCTTAGCAAGGATGAGGTCAAACCTTGTTTTCCATGCTCTAAAGTTAGAATTCCCTTCTAACTTGTCTTATGACTTCGTAGAGTAAGTCATGACTGCTTTGACTTGGTCAACCTTTGACTTTGACCAAAAACTCAAAATTGACGCCTTGTCTTGCTGAGAGTACGAGGAGGTGTGCTAGGATAGGGTGCACTAGGCTATCTAGGAATTACATCAAGCTCTTCACTTAAGGTGCCTCAAAAAGAAGGGTAGGGTTTCGTTGTTGCGACAAAACTTTAACTGCAACTGCAATTGAGCAAATCCTCCCAATCTATCTTCCAGTGATTAGACTGTCTGAATATAGCATGGGCCCATAACCTGTTAGAAAAATAGCTATGCCCGTTTCACCATAGACAATATAGCAATATTGTCACCCAACCATAGGCAGAAAGGCCACCCCCTAGCACCTTAACCTTGGCATACAAAATAATTTTGGAAGCAATCCAATAGCCAACCAAGGTAGCGCACATTTCTCCAAGGCTAGCGCACCAAACAAGAATAACCAAAGATCAAGCGGAAAGTCCAAACCATAACTAAGATAAATTCCAAACCAAAACCAAAATGTCAGTTATAACAACTGCAACTGCACTCTCTCTCCAAACTTGTGCACCACTAGTCTTATGCAATTGTGAGTCTGAGAGTAACAAATGAGCTCTAGCGCCCTCTATTTATACTGTTCTATCACACTTGAGTGGGTTGATTTCTCTTTCTGGAGGCTAATAACTCAATATTAAATATTCTCTATAGTCAACTTGTCTCCTAGGTTTATTATCCAACGTTTTAGGGTTTCTCTTACTTCCTGGAATATTCTAATCTTGTCAAAGGTTACACGTGAAGGTTAATACCTCCAGTAGTTACCATAATATCAACATAATGGATATCATGGAATCAATCTATCTAGAAGGGAAGTTGCAACAATTTTTGTGTGTGATGTTTGTTGATGACGTAGATTTATCATGGATAATTTATTTACTATTCAATTTAGAATATCTTATTTATTGGATTGGGGAAAAGGAAAAATTCTTCAAAATTTTAATAGATTAAAGATGTCAAAGAAAGAGAAATTTACACCAAGCTAAAAATATCATATATCAAGATAATGACAAATTGAATAAAGAAAAAAAAAACAATTAAAAATTTATTCCCATAAACTATCATTAAATTTGTTTAAAAAACAACAAAACATTAAACAAAACGAAATGATTGTAAAGAAATTAACCAAAGAATATTATAATATTGTTTTATGAAGATACATTAATGATCTTAGATATTCTATCAATGCACAAAACCAATGATTGGGAGTGTGCCCTTTTTGGATGATTAATAGTCTAGTATCCAATTGATAGAAGAAAGATGGTACACACCAATCATTGGCTTAATACATGATGCACACTTTTCTCCCTAAGATAAGGCCAACATGGAGAAAACTCACTCCATTATAGACATACCAATGAAACATGGTCTAAGTTTAATATTAACAATATAAATTATAATAATCTTGAAAGGATAAATCTTCGTTCTTTACTTTAATGTTTTACTAAATGCTTTGTTCTTAATGTTGTCATGGGAAAAGAAACAAAACAATATAATCTTTGAAGCATTGAACATAATTGTTGCATTGTATATGGATTGATCCATCCTAGATTGATCTTCAGTGGAACTTTTTGTAGGTAGGTTGTTTGGATGAAACTTCTCGTGTTGTGTTTCCAAGTAAAGTGTTGATTTCATCCCCACTTTATTTCAAAATTGTGATTTTTATGAGTGAATGAATAATGTCATTTATATTCATATTAGCTGTCATTGGTCACTTCATTGAGAAACACTATGTCTCTTATGATAATTTGGACGACGATAAGACATCCTTATAACTTGTGTCTTGAGTTCAATGATGAAACATGAATATCATTTGTCTAGCCAACATGACTTTGTTTGAATTATAGACATATTTTAAAGCTCACAATTTAAAGACAAAACCATATACCTTCAAATGGTGAGGGTTGTGCTTCCAAAGTTGTATTCACGCCACTAATATGCACAACAATTTAGCAAAACATAATCAGCCTAAACAAATAAAAGAAAATATTACACAAGACATTGAATGTTGAAGCTCACAATGATTTAGAATTATATGTAATGGACTAATTAGCTCATATTAAAAATGTCCAAAATAAATAAGGCATTAATGGGATATTTATATAGGATAATTAAAAGGTTTTGAATATATAATATGATTGATATATTATTATAATAGCATGTGATAATGTGTATAAAAATATCCGAAATAAATAAGACATTAATGGGATATTTATATAAGATAATTAAAAGGTTTTGAATATATAATATGATTGATATATTATTACAACAACATATAATTATACATTGAATGGTTACATATGCCAAAATAAATATGTGTTTTAAACATATGTTTTATTATTATTATTTACTTTATGTATTTCCTCCCCCAACATATATATATATGTATTTTTTCCAAAAGAAAATTTTCATAGTATAACTTGCACAACTAATTTATAATGCATTGTTAACCTTGATGGACACGTAATCTAAATCTAATACTAACAAATAAAATAATAAATAAATAAGCCAAATTTGATTGAAGTGTTTAAATATGATACAATTTTGTGACATACAACTCAAAATAATATAGTACGACTTTGAAGTATATGAGAGTGATGCAATCTTGCTCAACAACTCCTACGAAATACAGGAAATATAACAGCAACTTCTCAATTACACGATCTGACAAGGATTGCAACAACTTTTTGTAACAGGCTTTACAGTCCTTTTCGTACAATTGTAATTCCTTAAATGTCCAACAACTTACACGTAATACTAGTTTGTATTAATGACCTTTGCCCTACCTTTGATTGTGACAAGGGCTATACATTAAATTTTCTGCTGTCAATTCGGTAAACATTAAATTCCGGGAATCTGAATCTCTGAGGGCAATAAGTCGTGTCTGTTTTTACTATCTTTATTTTTTGATTGAATAAAACAAAAGAAATTTATATCATTAATCACGTGAACTTTGAATGCGCTTACGCTTTCGGCTTCAAAAGGTGTTCGCTAAACGTTCTACCTTTTAGGTTTTTTAGTTGGAATTCGGCGATGTAAATTTAAACAAAATCGTTATTTTCTGTTGTTTAAATTGTATTTCTGAATGCATAAATGAATTCAGTTTATTGAACAACTCACTTGGATTATACAAACTTAGCCACTCAAATCTGCAGATTCAACCATTACTGAATCTGCAGTAATTGTTGAATCTGCAGATTCATTCAACCATATATACATACCTATTCTTCTAGATTTGAATTTATCATTTTTTAAAAGAAAATATATATTATTAATAATTAGTCTTACTCAAGTTATATCATTAGGGCCACTCAAATTGTACCAAGGTAGAAGATTCTTATAACAACAATCTCCACACTATCTGGGATCATTTTGTTATGTGCGTAGGAGGAAGATAATGATGGGTTGCAATAGCACATATTTTGGCTTAATGTCATCCTTTCGGCTCGATCCATTCAATTTATCACACATGTTTGGATAACGTGATGTATTCGTTGTGTATGTTATCTTTCATCCACACATTGTTGGTTCTAACTTTCATAGACAAATAGTTTGTAAAGAGAATGTTTATAGAAGAAACAATGTTCCTAAATTTTTGGATGACCTTGTAGAGTTGTGTTGGCTCCAATGACAAGATGTCGAGCAATAAATTGTGTTCCTCAGCTTGCTCATGTTAAGTTTTATTCACAGAGAACCACTTCCTGAGGATTTGGAGAAACAAGATTTGGGTATTATGTTTTTAATAAATCACTAGTAATAATTTTATTTATGTATAATAGATTGCATTCCTATAATGTTTTTTTGGCAGGTTTCCTAATACACTTGGAATATTTAGCAATGAACAAATAAATGCTTGGAAATTGATACTTGATGTGGTTCATGAGAAAGGTGGTAGAATTTTCTGTCAACTCTGGCATGTCGGACGAGCATCACATATTGGTGAATTTTAATTCTTAAACTGATATTCATAATGTGCTCCAAACATCCTTTATTTTTCGTTTCAATAAGAAGCTCATATTTGATAAAAGAAAGTTGGAGGCCAGACATATAATACTTTCAATTTATGTTTTGAAGGACTGAATCTCAATTTTATGTGCATCGTGTACAATTTCTAAGATCTATAGCGTGCAGGGAAACTGTGCACAATGTAGTGAAAAAATATTCTGCGCCACAAACTTCGTCGTTGAACTCTCGAGACTTATCGCACAATTCACAGTCTGCATGATTTACTGCGTGTTGTGATATAAACACTTAATAGAGCAATTTCTTCACACAATGCTAATCTTTAACACATAAGTTCATAAACACAACAGAAGTTCAAAATTACACGTGAACTAGTCAACAACCAAACTACTTGATGTATATATTAAATCTTAACGCGTTGCATGCGGTTACAGAGTACAATATTGTGATAAGCCTTTGCTCAAACAACTTCTTCTATTGACTTCATAGACACAGAGCTTGTGCGCATAATTCTTCTAATCCTCAGTTGTTGTTGTTGCTTCTCCTTCGCACCCCTGTTCTTTCTACCTCTCTGCTATGTATTTGACTGCTTTCAGATTCAAATATATATTGACTGTGATCGAGACTTCTTATAGAAGCTAACCGACTCTAACATTAAAGATGACCATTAATTCGACTGACTCTCAACTACTAAACTAAACTGTAGAAAGATAAAGAACAACTCCATTAATTAACTCCCTTGCTTGTCGACAGACTTAAACTAAGATTGTGTAGAAGCAAATGTAAACTGATGAACTGTGGTTACAAATTGACTGACTAACTGACAAATCTACTTACTGAAAAATTGGTTGTCTGACAAAATTGACTGACTGACAAATCGGTGGAGACGTGAGCTCATCGACTTGTAATTACTATTTCCAACACTCCCCCTTAATTATAAGTAGGTGGGATTACATAAAAATTTACATCAAAAATTGAATTGACATATACTGTCACTCATATGTTACTGCGCAAACTCCTAGACTACTACGCAGATGCTGAAATGCATATCTTTCTAAAGCCTTTGTGAAATGTCTGCGGCTTGTTCTTTTGACTTGCAAAATTCTAAACAGATATCTTTATTATTCACCAATTCTCTGATAAAATGATACCTTGTATCAATTTGTTTGGTTTTCTTGTGAAACACATGATTCTTTGATAACATGATTGTTGAGTTGTTGTCACAAAATACTATCATTGGTTCCTGTTGTTCCTTCATCAAATCTTTTAACATTCTTCTCATTCAAATTGCTTGACAAGTTGTGACGTACTCTGCTTCTACTGAAGAAAGAGTCACTATGGGTTGCTTCCTTGATTCGCATGATACCATACATGTTCCAAAATCAAATGTGTACCCAGAAGTACTTTTCCTGTCATCTACGTTGTCTCCACAATCACTGTTAGTGTATCCAATAAATCTGAAATCTTCTGAAGTAAAATATCTAATGTCAAAATCTTTTGTTCCATTCATATCTCAGGATTCTCTTTCCTGCCTTCCAATGTGATTCTTTTGGAATTTCCATGAACCTTGAAATTAGGCTCACTCCCTACATAATATCAGGTCTTGTTGTTGTTAGATACATAAGACTGTTGAATTTTTTTAATTAAAATAATGTACCAAGACAAGTGTTTCTCTTCCCTAGGCGCCTAAGGAGAGAAATTGCCGAAATTGGGTCTTAGTCAAATTAATTTGTGAGATGCAAATTAAAAGATAAATTTATGATTGAAGTGAGGGTGAGTGAAGAGACACCAAATCTCAGCCACCCATCTAATCTAATCTCAGCTGTTAGATTAGAAAACTCCTCACCTTCCCTCATGAAGTTGATTAAGGCAAGTGGGCGCACCCAT
>ML781843.1:298408-319062 GCA_009831015.1 Picea engelmannii
TATGTAATCTCTCAACTAAAGTGTTATTCTTAGCTATTTGTTGGGTCTCTTCATTCCTATAAAATGAAGAATCTCTCATGTATTTTTATTCATTTAGATAAATATATTATTCTATGTTAGTATGAGGAGCATTCATGATCCGGGTTGATCCCCAGATCTTTACATGGTATCAGAGCAGGCTCTTCCTACCCTGCTTGTTTTTTTAGCAGGTGTATACATGTCATGTTGTTTTCTGATTTTCCCAACGATGTGATTTTTTTTGTTTTGCCTTTGGTTTCTAGCACATTGTCTCAGATTTAGGCGTGTCTGCACAGATCTTGGTTGGGTGTGGGCTCGATTACCTCAAATATGGGATTCTGGATTTTGTCGATCTTTCGCAAGCTTGTTTGTACATTTCTGATCCAATCTGTATTTCGTGCATGGAGAAAATTTTTGGGGGTATTTCAAAACCCTCTTAGCGCTAATGTGTTGATATTTTGGTAGTTGCGAGAGGTATTAACCTCCACGTGTAACCTTGAAAAGACTAAAATATTCCAGGAAGCAAGAGAAACCATAAAAGCCTTGGACATAACCCTAGAAGACAAGTCGACTAAAGAGAATAATTAATATTGAGTTTCTAGCCTCCATAAAGAGAAGTCAGCCCAGAAAGCTAAGAAGGAGTAGTATAAATACAGGATGTCAGAGCTCATTTGGACACATAGCTCGCAACTGCAAAAAATTAGTAAATGCGCAAGTCTGGAGAGTAGTTGCAGTTGCAGCTACTGCAACTTATATTTTTGGTTTTAGTCTTGGACTCTCTCTTGGTTATGGTTTGTACTTTCTACTTGGTACGCTAGCTCTGGAGAGTGGTATGCTACCTTGATTGGCTATTAGGCTTAGGGTTTTCTTCCATAATTATTCTCTATCAAGGTTAAGGTGTTAGGGGGTGGCTTCGGCCTATGGTTGGGTGAAAATATTGCTATATTATCTATGGTGAAATGAGCACACCTATTTTTATAAAAGGTTATGGGCCCACACTATCTTCGGACAGTCTAACCGCTGGAAAATAGATTGGGAGGATTTGCTCAGTTATAGTTGCAGTTGCAGTCAAAGTTTTGTTGCAGCAACAAAACCCTAACCCTCTTATTAAGGCACCTTAAGTGAAGAGATTGACCTGATTTCTGGATATCCTAGTGCGCCCTATCCTAGCACACCTCCTGGTACTCTCAACAAGCCAAGGCATCAAGTTTGAGTTTTTGGTCAAAGTTACAGGTTGACCAAGTCAAAGTCAAAGGTTAACCAAGTCAAAACAGTAATGATTTACTCTATGAAGACAAAAAACAAATTAGAATGGGCTTCTAACTTCATAGCATGGAAGACAAGGATTGACCTCATCCTTGCCAAGAATAAAGTGTTGGATCTTGTGAAAGGAAAGATCATGGAACCACAGTTTGAAGCAAGAAAAGAGAAGGAACCTTAGAATGTTGCAGTTATGAAGAAGTTCAAGGACAATGACATCAATGCTATGAGTATCATAGTGGACTCTTTAAAATACCCCTTGATACCTTTCATTTCTCATCTTGACTCATCTAAGAAGATGTACAATGCCCTAACTAACCTCTTCTCATTCATAAATATTGGACAGGTAATGAGTCTAAAGAAAGAGCTCCGTGACATGAAAATGATGATAGCATACCATCATACTTTGTGAGAATCTCTCAGTTAAGAGATCAACTACAAGCTATTGAAGAAATCATTTCAAGGAACTGGTAAATATAGCACTCAACAACCTTCCCAAGACATGGGATGCATTTTCCGCAAGCATGAACACAAGAAAGGAGTATCTCACATTTGAAGAACTTTGGACTTGTTGTGCACAAGAAGAATTAAGGATTAACACAAAAAAGAAATCCCAAAAGAAATATGATGATCAAGCCTTCACAACAAAATTCAAGAATTTCAAGAATAAGAGGAAGTTCGACTTAAGGAAGGAAACAAATGAAGCAACAACTACCAAAGAAAATTAAACCTCAAAGAAATTTAAGTAGGATGAAGCAGACTTCTTCTAGTCAAGGTAACAATATTCTTCTAAAAGACAGTTCTTGTACATATCATGTTTACATAGTTCTTGTACATATTGTTGGCACAAGGGTAGACCCGGGGTTCAACGCTACAATAGTGCACCAACAAAACCCTAACTACCGACCCTTTCGGCAACACCTGCGAAGAAGATGAAGTCTCACCCGAGGTAGAGGCAGGGGTGGTTGTAGGAATCAGGTGTCTGCAACCTTAGCTGGGACACAGATACATGATTGTAATACTTAATAGAGCACTTAGCATCAAAAGTTCATCAATATTCAACCACTATCTACTCCGCAGATAAAACAGAGCATCGCATCATTCATTCAGATCTGATGTATCTAAGCACTTATCATAGAGAGGTAGATTAGATCTAGAAGATTCAAGCACTAAGCACATTCACATAGGTTAGATCTAGCATCCATATACATCGTTAGCACAAAGCATAAACAAATCTATTTATCTATATCAAAGCACTTAGCAAGTAAAGACATAAACACATCAACACATTGCACAAATCATAACAACACAACATGTACGTGGTTCACCCCCACCCTGGGGCTATGTCCACCAACTCTTCTTCTTTATTATCTTCGGCCAAGCTTCTTACAGACACATAGCATCAAAATCCTACTCCGCAGTAGACAGGAGATCCACGCGCACTCCGCCAGATCCTCCTTCTTCGAGTTAGGGTACAACACCAAGCCTTCTTACAATTACTTGCACGTAACTCTGCAAGTCTCACACAGTATGCACAAAGCATCTACAATCCATACTTAACACTTAGCTCAATATCACATAGATATGCATATATGCCTATCCTTACATTGCCTAGACATCTATTTATACTTTACAAAATAGGCCTAAACATGTCTAAACCCATGGGCCGACATCCCCATACCCGTTACATAATCCCAAATCCCAAAAAGGACCCAAAAAGGGGCCAAGATCCCACGATCTTTTCTTTGTCTTGCGCTTTGCCTTCGATAGGCTGTTGAAGTCCCAAAATAGGTCAAACTTGACCAAGGATCTCCCAAAACTTGGTCAAGGGACAATAAAGGAAGTTCTACTTAAGGAAGGAAACAAATGAAGCAACAACTACCGAAGAAAATTAAACCTCAAAGAAAGTTAAGCAGGATGAAGCGGACTTCTTCTAGTCAAGGTACCAATATTCTTCTACAACATAGTTCTTGTACATATCATGTTTACATAGTTCTTGTGCATGTCATGCATATCTATTTCTTAGAAGATAATATGATCAATGAAATGATACCTATGGACAAATAACAAAATAAGGATTTCTATGACTACAAGTCAAGTAATGTACACAAAAAGGATGAAGTACGTTGAAAATCTTTGGTGACAAATTCCTGAGGAATCCATTATATAAGTAACAATTTCCAGATAGACTAAAATCATAATCAAAATTGAAGAGACCCAAAAAGAGTTAGGTCAGAAAGAAGTCAGTAATTAAGAGGAAACTAGAATAAGACTTGTGACACTTTGCAGACAGAAATAAGGATACAAAAGGAAGCATGTACTCTCTTAGATGGAGGGAGTTGATTGCAGAATTCCAAAAGAAGAGCATGCATTCATGCATGAAGCCAGAATTTGGAGGGAGCTAATCCTAAATGATATGATCCATTAAAATATCTGTGAAAATTATGATGTATCTGTCCATGTTCCCATTGAAAGCAACAACCATGATAAATAAAACGTGATCAAAATAATTATTCTTCAAGAAACTCTGAATATCTATATTTCTACTCCTATGATGAAAAGAAGAAGTTGGAACCTTCAGAAAGAAAGGGCATAGAATCTATATAAGATTCCATGGACTCCAACATTGAAGATGAGGAAGAACATGAAGATTCCAAGAAAGAAATAAAAGTCAGAACAACCAGTTGAACAAGTTATTATACCAAGAATCATAAGACTACCAGCTTGATTTGAACCCACTAGAAGCAATCAAGTAGAAGAAATGGAAGTTGTGATGAAAAACAATATATGTAAGAAAATGTGAAAAAGACATTAATGGAAGCATTGTGAGATTCAGAACTAGAGGTTCTTCCAGAAGGAGGGATAAGACTATGACGACAACTTGTTCCAATAAACTAGATATACCTCTTGCAGTATCCATGGATTGAAATTTAGATGTAAAACAATGTTCTTTCCAATAAAGAAAATTCAGAAAGAATCTTATACTAGCAAGAGATCCAGTATGAAAATATAAGAAGACCTTGTATGGATTGAAACAACTTGATGTAGAATATCTCATATAAAGAAGAAGTGTGGTGAAAATGTTCTATGACAGAGATATTCTATCAGAATAGTTACTCAAGAAGTCTGGGATGATGACAAATTCTCATGATGACAGAAGATGTGCTACTTGGATATGTTTCATCTTGAGCTTTGTCATGATGTCATGAGCTAGCAGGGAACATAAATGTTGAATTAGACCACGACATATTGTAATGATCAGAGCTATGTGAAGCCTTCAGAGAAAACCAGTATTCCATGATAAATCGAAGTACATTGAGATCAAGCATTATATTCTTCATAATGAAGTTCAGAAGAGAGAAATGGTTCTCCAATATATCACCATATAATGAGCAGATAACATATATTTTGGTAAAGCTTCTGTCAAAGATGAAAAGTTTGTGTACGTAAGAGATAAGTTGGGGCTCGTGGAGACGACTTCCTTATTGAAAAAGGAAGAGATTACTCCTAGGTTGAGAGGAACCATTGATATGTTATTGATTTAAGGACAACCATTCTCCAGTTCGGAAAATGATCCACAATGGGAAGTTCCTTTCCAGTCTGGAAAGTGGTTCGATATTTCTAACGGACAAGCATTTTCTAGTTCGGAAAATGGTCCAAATCGGACAGTCATTTTCATAATGAAAATGGTCCAATAGATTGTTGATGTACCATAGACAACAATTCCCCTTGTGGCCAGTGTGGGGGAATGGTCTAGGACGGTCATTTTTCTTGGAAGTCACTCTGAGTAGTGGTCAAGTAGTATCGGTCCACCTCGTTGGGCAATAATTCTTTCGAAGTTCACAATTGTGAGAAATTTCGAAGAATGGTTTGTTTTGGAGGTTGGTGTAGGACAATCATTTCCATAGGAAATGGTCTGGACAGTCATTCCCTAGGGAAAAATCATTCTCTCCAGGATGCATTGTGATTAGTGCCGGAGGAATGGCCCAGTTAGATCAATGGTCCAGTTTCAACAATCAGGGGCAGGAACTCCCTAGGGAAAACTCATTCTCTCCAGGTTGCACTATGATTAGTGCCAGAGGAATGGTCCAGGCTCAGAAATCAAGTACAATTACTCTTCTATGCTTGAGAAGAAAAGTCTAGATAGCCCATGGCTGATGTGTTACTTTATAAGGGAATACGCTCTTCGAGATATCACAGATGTGAGTGGAAGAATGGCCCAGATGACTCAGTTTGTATCATGATATTGTTATGCAAGTTGATATCGGATGATCTGATTACTGTGGAGACATGATGTCCCTGGACAGTAATTGTATGCCACTTTGGTGGATGTGTTCCACTGGTTGTGACTATGATTCACTGGTTAAGTAGTCGTGTGCTACTTGGTGTGGTTTTGTACCACTGGATAGTAGTTGTGTATTACTATGGATAGACACAGTTGTGTTATATTGAATGGAATTGTTCTGATTTCCATGAAGACTATCAGTAGTGTTGGAAATGATTACCAGCTAGATGGATACTTAGTGTGTTGGTGGAAAGACATTCTCCGGGAGGAAAATGGTCCAAGGCAGTTATTCTTCTAGGACATATGTCTAGATTAGAAGAATAGTCCTTGTAGCCCATGTTGTGGCTTCCAACATCTGTTGGAAAAATTATTCTTCTAGGACATATGTCTGAATTAGAAGAATGGTTCTTGTATCACTTTGTGGAGTGAGTGACTTACTTAGCATCATGCTTGATTACAAAGATGGAGTATGGCTTCAAGAAATGATGCAGTTGATGCTATCAGACGATACTAATAGTCATAATGGTGCTCGTGATTTGATCATGAGATAGTCTATGTGGCTATGATGATGCTATCAGTTGAATGATCTGTTTGTGCTCAAGATCATTGCCTTTAATACCTCCCTAGCTAGGAGGGAGTGTTGATATTTTGGTAGCTATGGGAGGTATTAAGCTCCATGTGTAACCTTGACAAGACTAGAATATTTTTGGAAGCAAAAGAAACCCTAAAAGCCTTGGACATAACCCTAGAAGAGAAGTCGACTAAAGAGAATAATTAATATTGAGTTTCTAGCCTCCATAAAGAGAATTCAGCCCAGACAACTAAGAAAGAGCATTATCAATATAGGATGCCAGATCTCATTTGGACACATAGCTCGAAACTACATAAATTTAGTAAATGCACAAGTATGGAGAGTAGCTGCAGTTGTAGCTACTGCAACTTGTATTTTTGGTTTTAGGCTTGGACTCTTTCTTGGTTATGGTTTGGACTTTCTGCTTGGTACGCTAGATCTAGAGAGTGGTATGCTACATTGATTGGCTATTAGGCCTAGGTTTTTCTTCCAGAATTATTCTCTATCAAGGTTAAGGTGCTCAGGGGTGGCTTCAGCCTATGGTTGGGTGACAATATTGCTATATTTTCTATGGTGAAACAAGAACACCTATTTTTTTAACAATATGCACATGCCATCGGTTACAATTGGCCTATATCAGGTTTTGAATTATCAGATTCAGATTTATTTATTGCTCGAACCCTAAGGAATGGAGTGAGGAAGGGTTGGAAGATTTATCTACCCCGAATCACAATTTTTTTTATGTAGATCGTTTATCTCAAATTTGTTTTCTACTTGATCTTTGTTACAGTGTGGAAGTGGGTGCTCATCCCTAGGAGATCATGACTATTTGCAAAGCTCCAATTCATGTCTCTTTGCAGATCGTCTGCCTCTAGACCGCGTCTTGGTTTGATATAAAGAGATAATTGATCTTCTCAAATCACTATTGTGATATTCTCCTATCCTCCAAGCAATATCCAACGCAACCCGTCTTCACATGGGAAACCACCTAGATGTCACTCACTTTGAAGACAATGATCACACCTCTTTCTTGACCCTTGACACAATGTCTCATGTTGGGAGGAATTTCTGGAATTGTTTCACGTCCACCATTATCAAGTGCATACTATATTATAGAAGATGCATGGCTTTTAGTGTCATTTGTGGCATCTTCTTTTTGGGAGAATTCCTCGTTGTCATGATCAATTAACAGTTTTGGCACGTTGGGTTGTTCCTTTGATTTCTTTGGGGAGACCACGATTCAATTACCATGGTCAACAAAATATATGAAGTATGGAGTTTATTTTGGAGGCCCTTTGGTAAATTCTTTATTTTTCCAATTTATTTTATTTTAGAGGTTATTGGCCAAGTTTTCTCCATATCTCTTAAGATAAGTCTCCATTTTCCATTTTGTTTGAAGAGTTGCAAAGATAATTCCACTCTCTTTCTGGTGAGTGGTTGCACATCATAATGATTTACTTAATTGATGTTTTTTTTATCATCATGACCTCAATGAACAGATGTTGATTCCTCTATTGTAAATGGGTACCTAACATGGCCTTGTTTTCTGGGACCCACATCGAGGATTGTTGTCCATGATGGTTATTTATGGTACCTCTCATTCTACACCTTTGATTAGTGTATTTTGTGTCACTCATGCAGATAGTTTTAGGAGTGTAAACATACATTTCTCTCCATGTACTTCCTTATTTCACAAGCACTTGTTTCACAATCATTGTCAATCTTTGTCACCATTAGCTTGTAAGCCATACTTTAGTCATCAGTTTTGGCATCCATTGCCACCATCTTTTCCACTCAATTCAACATTGTGGGGGGGTGGTATGCAATTCATCCTCGAGTGATTTTTTACTCACCATGTTCAATCGAGATCAAGCATATTCAGAGTGAGCCTTGTACACAACACCAATTCCTATATTAACTCGGCGGTTGGAGCGGCTACTGACCCATGCACTCTAGTGAGATGGATTGGTGTCCATAGGGACACTCAACATATGATTTTTTCTCGGCTATAAATGAGTACCTCATCAATCCTTTTGTGTCGAGACTCAATTATAGAGGATCCATTTCTTTTGGGGGTGTGCATTCAACTCTCATTACCTAAGCAGTTTGGAATGTGCATTGGAGATTGAATCTCTTTTGGAGAGGAATTTTTATCCTATGTTTTTTTCTCCTTTTCTTTGTTTATGAGAGTTTGTACATGGGTACCTCATCAATCATTTTTGTTGGGACCCATCTTTGTTTTCTTATGTTTTCTCCCTATGTTTCGCTTATGGGGGGGTGTTGGCATTGGACCCATCTTTATTTTCTTATTTTTTCTCCCTATGTTTCGCTTATGGGGGGGTGTTGGAGTTGGTTTTTTCCAACACATCCAACATGTATGAGATATAAGATTACATAGGATCTCAACTAAACAATTATTCTTAGCTATTTGTTAGGTCTCTTCATTCCTATAAATGAATACCCTCTCATATATTTGTATTCATTCAGATTAATATATTATGATTTTTTAGTATGAGAATCATGTGTGATCTAGTTTGATCCCTGGATCTCTACATAGCGTTTCTATCTTTGGGAATTTTTATCCCACCAAAGGATATATCACTTGGGAATATAACTCCGACTAGACCCTTACTATCTAGGAAGCTCTCTTTGTTGGGCACAATATACAGACACACTTTAGGGATGGAAACTCAATCCCCTTTCACCCATAGGGATAAATGTCCACCAGTATTTTTGGCACCTCAAGTGTATTTTCATAGGGATGTCTAGCATCACGAAAATGTTAGGGATTTCATGACAACACCTGCACCCTTCATCTATAGTTTTTGTATCAACCTCTCAAGTCATACATCATTTTTTGGATCAGCCTTAGATATAGGCATATCACACCCTATCTAAGCATATTAAAGTCATAACATGAACCTATTCATTTTTATATGTTGATGAGTGTAGATATGTTGTTTTTTAGGCTCAACACCAACACACTAGGACCCCAACATTTCACTCACACTTCAACGACATCTCTTTTAGAAGGTATCCATCTAACACTAATTTTCTATAAGTTCTTATCTTCCTTTAGCAGCTCACTCAATGCAGTCATCTGGGGCATCACACATTATTTATGGTGGATAAAGTTCTCATACATGATGACTCATCTTCTCTAGCTCAAGTTCTGGTAGGTCATCCATACACCAACATTACATCCTTTTCCCACCATTTGCTTCAGAATGTCATGGCCTTGCAGTCTATACATTGTGCTAGCTCGTTTTCTTATTTTTTGGGCCTCCACTGCCAACAATGATGACACATATAGGATGTCATTATCTCTATTGGCTATGGTTTCACACCAACTTCAACGACAGTTCAAATCATCTAGTGGATATACAAATTCTTATCGATGACCAAAGTATAATTTGGCATTCAAATGTTTACCGACGACCAAAGTAGAATTTGGCATTCAAGCAACTTTGGACATCCAAATTTTCAATGTATGAAATTGATGGTGGAACTTAACATGGTTAATGGAATATATAGGGTAGTGCCTCCTAGTGGTTTATGTAAAGGATGTGTGCTTGAAAAGCATTGTTAGTTTGCATTTGAGACTAGAAAGTCTTGGATAGAAAAGGTTCAACTAGAACTTATCGACAATGAACTTTGTATCATGAATCAACAATCATTATTTGGTTCAAGGTATTCTTGTATCTTCATTGATGATTTTTCTAGGTATATTTGGGTATATCTCTTGAAGAATAAGTGTTATGTTTTCGAAAATTCAAGGAATTTAGGGAATTAGATAAAAGGAAATGTGGTCGACTTATAAAATGTTTAAAATCAGAAAAAGGAGGAGAATATGTGACCAAGGATTTTGAGAACTACTTTTCATAGCATGGTATATCTTGTTAAAGATCAATACCTTACACACCTCAATGGAATGGTGTCATTTAAAGGAAGAATTAGACCTTGGTCAAAATGGCACGATGTTTTCTTCAGAACAAAGGTAGGAAAATGAGGTTTTGGGTAAACGTTATATATTTCTCAAACTAACTTCTTGACATGATTTTGACCAAAACTATATGGGATATGAATCCTCTTGAGATGTGGAATAATAGACTACCCTTAGTTGAACGTTTCATAACATTTGGATGTATAGCTTGGGCTTATATTCTATACCATAAGAAAAATAGGTTGGATGCTAAGAGTAATTCTTGTATTATGGTGGGCTACCCAATGAATCAAAATAATGTTTGACTCCATCAAACATGAATTTATTTATAGGAGGGATGTTGTCTTTTATGAGCAAGATTCATTTGTTGCTCGGTTGAATTATTTTTCTAGATTGTCAAGCAATATTCTATTTGAAATTTTGAATGATTGTGGATCCATTGACTATCACATAGTATCAATTGGTGTGTCTACTAGCTTGTTGAATGGATAATTGAATCACATAACAAATTCTACTTGTAGTCAACCTTCTACAATAAATTCAACTATAAGAAATGGATTTCTTGTTCATTCAACCATGGATTCATGATGAATTGGATATATGAACTCTTTCTATAGGGGATGTTATTCTTCCTTGGTGAGTGACTCAAACAATTGAAGCTATTGGTTTTGATGGAAGACTTGAGGACAAAAACATCATGGCAATGTTGTCTAATGGAACATGTGCTAAAGGTATCGTGTGATCTTGATACATATGTAGATGTACATGGTTGACCTGAATGGGAAATGCTATAGATGAAGAGTACAATTCCTTGATGAATAATAAAACTTGGAAATTAGTTTCATGGTTGTAAGGAAATAATCTAATGAAACGATGGGTCTACAAGACTAAATTCACATATGAAGGTGTTGTTGAGAGTGATAGGGGTCAATTTTTGTAAAAGTTTTTTCTTGGCAGGAAGGTATCAACTACGTCAAGACTTTTTCCCATATTGCAAAGATGAAATCTATTAGGATTATTCTCTGAGTTGTTTCTTGACTTGGATGGGAGGTATATATGTTAAGGGTGCTCTCTTACATGGTGATCTCACTAAAGAGGTTTATGTAGAAACTACCAATATTTGAGAAGGATGGAAGTCTTTTGGGTCGATTGAAGAAATCCATGTATAGTTTGAAAAAAATCCCCTAGGGAATGGTATGAGAAAATCAATAGTTTTTTCTCAATTTTGGTTTCAAACCTTGTGAATCATGTCACAATATTTATGTTTTACATGTGAATGATAATGGTCTAATTGTTTCACTATATGTCAATGATTTAGTCATCACTAGATGTAGTGTCAACTTAATTTTTAGTTTGAAGAAACAATTAATGTAAACATTTGAATGACAAACGTATATTATCACATTTCTTCTTGGGTGGTCAAGTTTTTTGCTAGATGAAAGTATATTTAAATCTCAACCTACATATGTGTTGAATCTTTACAAATGTTCAAAAAGGAAGACTATTTAAGTTGGGTTCTACACCATATCAATGTGGAATGAAGTTGACTAAGGAGTGTGATTCTCTCAAAGTCAATGCTATTCTCTATAGGTAAATTGTTGGTAGCCTCATTTATTTGTCTCATAATTCACTTGATATATCCCTGGTTGTTAGTGTGTTCTCTAAGTTCATACAATATCTAAGAGAAATCCATTTGAAGGCCACAAAGAGGATTGTTTGCTATATCAACAATACGTATTAGCTTGGAATAAAGTATTATAGAAATAATATGAATTGTTTGGTTGGTTATACCCACTTGAATTGGGTTGGAGATGGAGATGACAGCACGCCAACTTTTGTTATGTAGGTGCAGTTAATGTTGGCACAAACACGATGTGGATTCATATCTTAATAGGTGATTTTAGATTTCCTTTCAAGGAATCAACTATAGTGTATTGTGACAATCAAAATGTAATATAAGTTGTTGAAAACCCTATTTCTCATAGTAAAATGAATAATGCGGATCTTATCGTTCTGAATTATTTCATGGTGTGGTCTTGAATTATGCAACTTGTGATAAAGAACTATATTATTTGGTGTAAGTTGCAAAGAAGTGGAAATGGTAAACTTAATGGGAAAAGATACCATCATCCATATTGCTCACTAGCCTTTATAGTATTTGCAATCACAAACAACTTTGAAGTAGACAAGGCACTTAAAGTGGATGGAGATTGTGTATAAATTTCATTCAAGCATAAAAAGGGCACAACAAACAAGCTATAAGAAATGATATCTAGGCCTCCAACACCCAATATTAAGTAATGGATACAATCACGGACATGGACTCATTCATCCATGAGGTGTATCAAGAATAATATGTAGAAGATGAGGACTTCAAGGGGATATTTTAGTAGCTAAGGTCATCTTTTTAATAAGTGGGTGAGGTAAGAAATACAGAAGTAAATTTAATGATTCAAAGTGAGCCTTTGAGAGTGGAGTCTGGGAAATTTTTTCATAGTAAGTAGTAGCATATGGAGTCGAACATGAAAATAGAGGAAAGAGGAAACTACAACATCTAAGAGTGACCATAGTGACATCGATATGGACATATAAATTCTTTATAACATGTTTAATTTCTTTATAATATGTAAAACATGCTCTAGTAAAAAACAAAAAGTATCTCACATTTTTCTCCAATTTTCACCCACACTCAATTTTCTTAGTCTAAACTATGTGTAAGATATGTTATAGCAAGATTTGCCTCACCCTATGAAAACTTGCACATAAGTCCTTTTTCCATTTCCCTATGCAGACTTGAAGTCCCATTTTTGCAAATCCCAGAGATAAAAACATTATTTTTCCACATATACATGCCCTACCTAGTGTACATCATGCGTATACGCAGGTTGCACCACTACAACCTGCATACATCGGGTTTTGTGCCCAAAATTAAAAAATGGTGTCGGGTTTCCATGTCACATCATGAGATCCATGATCCTTGAACTTCCATATATTGGAAACGTTCTGACTCAACCTTCAGTTCCACTTGAAGGCTACAAATGGGCCAAATCCGAGCTATGGAAAAAGAGAGAAGAATTCAACTTTGAGAGGAAAAGTTACTCTGGAGAAATTATTCACTTCATATTGAGTCTGCATCCCTTTGTCCTTTTAAGTTTGAACACATTGATCATCCCCCAAGCTCTTCCCTACTTGATTGATAACCTCATTGTCTCTCTTATATGAGCTTGCATTTGGTGGAGGATTGAAGTGGTGGAGGCCCATCTTGAAGGGACTTAGTTTCTCAGTTCTGAACTGTGCCAACATGGAAGTTTGTAACTCATTCACTTATGTTGATTACATTTTAATATAAATACTCTTTTCTCGTCCAATTAATATCTTGCAAATATTTGAATTTTTATTCCATGGGCGTATTTGTTATGAATGTTGATGGATTATGCTATTGAATGTGCTAACATTATATATTATCACCATATGCTTGTGTTTCTTGGTTGGTGGGGATAAGTTGCAAGTGTATTGCTTTGAGTCAAGTGCTCAACGGTGGACTTCATCGAACGTCTGGATGAGGTAGGAATTTTATCTTGTCTTGCTAGCATACTTTTTTATATAGCATACCTGATATTAGAGTTGATGCAGTCATTTCCATCTATTGTGGATTACCCCTAGCCATAGAGAGATTTTCCTTGTAACAAAATTGCTGACCATACTGGGGATAGAATCTTCTTTTCGGGGTTTGGAGTGTTTTTCTCCTTATATTTCTCTCATTTATATTGAGTTTCTTATCATATGACTACTTGAAAGCCTTTGTTCATTATGAGTTTGTGTTTCTTATCCTTCTCCTTAGCCTGGCTATGTTTTAACACATATACGCGGGTTTTTACCTAGCAGTCGTGTACATACGTGTGTTGTCCTCTTCCAAGAGGCGTATATACACACTTTTCCCCTGAACAGTCATGTGCATCACCCTTTGTTTCTTGGTTGTTGGGTTTGATGGTTGTTGGGCAGGTTTTGATGATTGTTGAGTCTTCTTGGGTCTCTGTTATGACTGTTAAGTGTATGTGGAATGACAAGAAACCTTTCTTTGGTTGAATTTTTGGGCGGTGCCTTTCTCATCACCCTTTTCATTTGATTTTCCTTGCATCTTGGGTTGGGTGTTTGCTCCTTGATATCCTACTTGGTTTGTCTTTGTTTACATACAATAGAGTTTTTATATCAAGTTGTTGTTCAGTCCTTGCATTTTCATTCTTTTATATTGAAAATACAAAAATGTTAGGAATTTTACATTGTTGGCATTTGTTCTTTTGAGTCCTTATCATTGATATTAGTACATGTAAAGAAAGATTGTTTTTTATTTGGAATTGCAGAACTAAATTGAGAAATGCATTTTGAAAAGCATATCATTTATTGGGAATTGAAGTTAGGACTTTGCATTGCATTCATATTCGTTTATTTTACTTGCTGAGTCATAACATCACTAGTTTCAAGGCCATACCTTTTTTAGTAAGCAAGGCCACTAAAAGTAACACCTATAATTTAAAATTGATTAGCAACGCTTTTATTTTTCTAGGTTGCACAAACTAGCTTAGGATTTAGAGCCTTGGAATAGGATTTTGTGAGTAAACTTCTCCAAGGCTATTAAATCAACATATGTGTCTGACTAAGAACGAGGTCACATGAGGTTGGTTGAAGGGATATCCCCCCGACACCTTCTTAGCATCAGATATATTTCTCGGGATCTATTCATATATGGGGATCCTGCTAGTACTCTTACCTCTGTGAGAGGCAGTGCTTTCAAGGTTTCAATTTTTGTTACCCTACCCATACGGTGGACCTGACTTACGATTGTTCATTTGTGCATTGGTTATATCATGGTTTCTTAGTTTCTTGACTTAGGTACCACATAGGTTTTTTGCAGGGGTTATTCTGCATGTACCCTGGGTCAGATAATGGTCGGGCAACACACAACATTTATGGAGGATTACCTCTCTAGGGGGATCTGACTGACTAGTTGTTAAGCCCATGAGGGCTCTTATAACTGATTTTGATACCTCTAATCTTTAGCAGGGAGTCTCAGGCCCCTCTTGGGTGAGGCATACCTACTTTAGGGAGGGATGCCCCTTTCAACCACTCTATCCTTTTTGTGTGCATATTGGTATTTTGATTTTATTTTGGTGTGCTTTTTGATTACTAGTTGTCCTTAGGATTTTTTTTATATCTCGAGTCTTGAGTCATCATGGAGCCAGACCATCTTCCCTACAGGTCTCGCCGCTTTTTATAGTTACCATCACATTTTGAGTCTTTTTCTTCTAAAAGGCATAAAGTTGTCAAATGTGGTACACACACCTCAACTTATCAGACTTGTGATCGTACAAGGATGAGTATTGAATCGAGTTAGAAAGTTATTGAGAGTCCTTCGACTCCCGTACCTACTATAGTTAACGGTACCCCTTCGACACCTTCAACCATAATGGTTGTAGTGCCGGAGGTGCCTATCATCACCTCTGCCTATCCTATAGTGAATACTCGACCTATAGCTACAAACCCTTTTGGGTCTCTTTGTCACTCACCAGGCTATAATGTTCAGTCCATCCCTATGGCCTCTAGTCCTTTTTCCTATGGTATGTCGAAATTCACATCGCAATTTTCAACCTCCATCCCAACGACTGGTACGGATACTAGCATTGGACTTGGGGGCACAACTCCTCCACATACTCCATTCTTGTTTGGTGGTACTCATGTCTCGCAAATGACTCCTACAATTGGAGGCTTTCCTCCTTTTAACCACGGGTCTAATCCTGTTGCTTCTGGATGGAGTAACCAATCTGGAAGACAAGATATTGCTCACATCCCATCCTTTACACCCACCTCCTCTATATTGATTCCAACCAACACATTTGGCATGATGAATCCACCTTTATCCTTCACATTCACACCCATAGGAGGTCAGTTTCATACCTTGGGCAACCCCCAACCTGGAGCCACTCCGGCTGGGGGAATTTTTTACAACCCTCATAAAAACATTCCTACTGGAATGGTTCCCAACCAACCCCTCATGAAGAATCATTCAAGAGGAGGGTCTTACAATCCCAGACAAGGCCATGGTGCTTACCAGAACCCTATATGAGTTGCAATTCCCCAACAACAATCTTTACAGGGAGCTTGGGGCCAGATGTCGCAACCATGTCTCCCATTTTTGGCCATGCTCAATATTCCAGACTTGTCTAAGTTAATGAACGACCCCGTGTTTCATGATCCGACATGACCCCCTGTCCCCACTAAGCTTCCTTCGGATACTCCAAAATTCGAGGGTAGAACTGGTGAGGACCTTGGTGATCACGTTACCACTTTTCACCTTTGGTGCTCTTCGAATTCCCTTAACGAAAATTCTATTCAGTTTGTTTCAACACACCCTCACGGGGTTTTTTGCGAAATGGTATATTGATCTGCCTATGGGGGTCATACAAAAATTTTAATTAGTTGGTTTTAGTCTTCCTCAACCACTTCCAATTGTCAGTTCGCTACAATGTTGGCATAGAAATTTTGTCGAACTTTCATTAGGACAAGGCCACTCATATCTCGGATCACATCCAAGAGTGGCATAGATGGAAGAGGTTGATCAAGGCCTACATACCCCCAAAATTCCTGCTAGAGTGGTTCCTCAAGTCTCTCCTACCTTATATTTCGAAGGATATTTCTACATTCGGGGTTACATCTGAGGAAGAAGGGATTTTTAAATCCCAGCAATTAGATATTATATATGCTCAGTCTAGGATGTTATACAAGATTCTTCCAGACACACCGAGGTCAAACTATGACCCTAGAAAAAATCTTGGGCCTCATGCCGATGGCATTGTGTTACACATTATTTTCGTCATCCCTATGACCATTAATGATGTAAACCTATATGTTTCCTTTAGAGGGGTCAGTGGCTTGAATTCCTGAAAAAAGAAGGGAGAAGAACTTTGCCTGAGAAAAGAAGTTGTATTTTCCTTTGTAAAAACCTTGTTAAAGAGGATTTCCGCAGGCTGCTCTATACATAGGGTGCGAAAATTCCTGATTTTTGCAGGCTTTTCTAAGTCTAG
Source organism: Picea engelmannii (assembly GCA_009831015.1). Lineage (NCBI taxonomy): Eukaryota > Viridiplantae > Streptophyta > Pinopsida > Pinales > Pinaceae > Picea > Picea engelmannii. Next base: position 315,565 of record ML781843.1, read on the forward strand.
GCTGCAGAGTTTCCATAGGCGCACTATAGCTAGGGTGTAGAAATTCATGATTTCCATAGGCTGCACTATAGCTAGGGTGCAAAAATTCCTGTATGAGGGAAAAGCAAGCGTCTTCTCGATGCTTCTAGAAGGAGAATCTTTATGGCGAGGTGGCCTCTGAATGGTTTGGATCTTACTTGCTTTCATGATTTAGTGGGATCATCCTAACCTCCTCACCTTATCCTCTTCAGCTTATAAAAGGAGAGGAGCTCTCATGGAGAAAGTTAGCTTGATTAGATTGTCTTGAGCTTGAGTTCTGTAGATTGGAGATTTGGCTTGATTAGAGTGGCTTTGAACTTTTCTTTGTCAATATAGAATGTGAGTAGCTATCAAATATACAGTCTCAGAATCTGTGGATTAGAAGTGTGTGGGAAGCAAGGAACTGTTGGAATGAACCTGACGACATCAAGGCATCTGGTTGTATCTTTCTTCCACATTATTTAATACAGATATACTTTTCTTTCCTATATGAATGCTATTTGTTCATATTGTATGATTCCTTGATCACGTACATAGTTTCATATCAAATAGACTATGTTATTCTTGTCTTCATTGGCTTGTGTTCTTTTCTAGATATTTCTCCATAAGACTCGAGACAGAGCTTGGATTGCATTGGTGAAGTCGGATCTTCGATATTTAAAAGGTATGTTCTAGATCCATATCTTATTTGATAATTGAAATCTAAGGAAAGAGTAGTGTACTGTCTTCTTTTGTTCTAGTTTCGTAGTGAAGATAGGGGGATTGATTTGTGTCTGCACTTAAAAATTAGCCTGATAACAAAATTGGCGACCATACTAGGGAACAGATTGTTTTCCTGGTTTGTCTTGGTTTCTTTCTTTGATTGCTTGGTTTCTATTTTCTGAGTCTCTGGGAGATCCATATTGACTCTCTGACTGTTAAACTTCACTAGAAAACCTTCTTATTTTTTTAATTTTTTCCATTTTTGTTTGATTTCCTCACCCTGCTTTGAGGAACAGTGCGGTGACATAGAATTTTCATAGCCTACCTATTTATACTAGTGCGAAAACTCCACACCCTACCCATTTTTGGCCTGCAACGATCAAGGATTTTCGCAATGTGCTAGTCTTCCAGCCTGCGAAGATTGTGAAATTTTTTGTTTTTGGTGGTTTTCCCTGCCCAGATCTATGATGTGGTTCTGGGGTGGTTTGTTAGGTCTGATTACAGTCTACTTGAGAAAATTTGAATCTGCTTTATGCCATCTTTGCCTTATTTTTTATTTGTTTTCTTTTGAAATATTTGATCTCTTCCTTTGAGTGTCTTTCAATTACAAAGCATTGTCTTTTCTTTAGAATTGTTTAGTGAAAGAAAACTTCTTTTTATTGAATGATTCGTGTTAAAAGAGAAATTTTATTTGGGTTGCTTTGTTTTATATAGATTTGCTATTGATTTTAGCTATCTTTAAAAAAAAAAAAATTTAATTTTCTTGCTTTGCATTAGTTTGGGGACATCCTTGCATTTGAAGTAGTGAAATTACATGATTTTTGGCATTTTTTGCTCTTGAATTTTGAAATTTTTTTGGTATTGGTGTACAATCTCTTTGTCTCATTTCTTGAAGATATTGATATTGATGAGTTTAAAATTTTGGGACATTGTGCATCTGGGAATGATAAACGTTTTCTCCTTCTCGTAATATAGCTTTCATCGAAGTGAAATATTTGCATTCTCATTTCTTTGCATTGTTTAGAGTCAATCAAAACATCATTTAGTCCACGCCATTTTCCTCAACAACCTTAAAATAAAGTGCTTATAAAAATTTATTAGACATTTTTATATTTTATGGTAGAAAACCTACATTAGATTAGTTGTAGGGATTTGGAATAGGTGTGAAATATAACTTTCCAAAGCTGCAAACAAACATAGAATCTTGAGTTAGGGAGCGGTGAAATCCACTTACTACATTTTGTCCTGGGAAGCCATTCTCACACAAGGGTCAAACCTGAGGTCACATTGAGATTGGCAGAGTTACTCACCCTGCTTTGTTGGTATTGGTGTAGAGATTGTGTGTATTATGGGGGTAGCTTGAAAGGTATACCCACAATGATGATTGGAAGCCTTTCAAGTTGATTTTGGGCTAGATACCCTACCCTTGCGTGTGGATCAGACTGTCGACTATTTCCCTAGGCTTCACTGTTGTAGTTGGTAACCTTAGTGGCCTATCTCTTTAGGGTCCTTACATGAGGTGAATGTGGAGGGGAAAGTCTTCATGGTACCTGGAATCGACGCTGTCCAAACTCACTCGGGCTCCTTGGAGGGTATACGCACGTTTGTGTGTGAGATCTTGCACCAGGGTGTAAGTTCGTTAAGCAGGTCATCAATGTAAATTTTCCACCCACTCTATCTCAACCCCTTCTTACTTTGTTCCCATGACATTGGATTTCATCACCAACTAGTGTTCTCATTGTGAGAAGGTTTTGTTTGATTGCTTGCTTACTATATTTTTAGCGTGTGTTGTTTGTTTTCCCTAGTAGACTCTAGGTTGGATTTTTATTTAATGGCGCCAGTTCCTGGAATGACCAATGAGGGAACCCCTTTTCCAGCAGAACCTTTTGTTTTTCCTTCTTACACAAACATTTTTTTCCCTCATATCACTACTTTGAGCCTTCTAGGTCTCACAATTGGATTACCGGTATGGTTGTTTTCCACTCATGTAATTCCGAATGCAACTAGTTCTTCACTTGTAATCACTTCCCCCCAAGAACATCAACCTCATGTTGATACTTCACCTTCTTCACCAGTAATATCTTCTTCACCTTCTCCACTTGCAAGGTCTTCTTTCGTTTCATCTTCTTCATTGAGTGAAAGCTCTAAAGCTAGTATCCTGGTTGATAAGAAGAAGAAGAAAAAGAAGAATAAGAAGATGAAAAATAAGCAAGGATCCAAACTTCCAACCACTGCTGGACATGTTGGAAAGAAACCAGTTACTATTAATCGTGTTGGGAGTGTTGATGATTTCAATATCACCCAAACAACCTGTAAGCCCAAGTACCTTTGCAGGCTTTGTAAGGGTAGCCATATTCTTAAGGATTACCCTGGTCTATCCAAGGTTATAGAAGCATGGTCTACAACTCTTTTCCAGTCTATGTCATCGGCCTCTGAAAAACATGTTGATGATGATCCAGGTGGATATCGATGGCCACCCACCTTTTCCGATTGGATCAAAACTGTTTTCTGGCAATTTTGGCAATTTACTATTTTTAGCAGGTTTTAACTTCCAGGGCCATTTTGAGGGCCTAAATGAAGGTTTTTCAAGATAGAGGTTCTTAATGATATCCAAAGGCATTATTGAGCCCCCAAAATGAATCTCCTCGACAATACCTTTCCAAAGAGCTATCACACGCCTAAAACAGAGATCGTATGCAAAAGTTACGACCCCGGGAAGTTGATGTACTCACTTACCCAAACGGGGCCCACATGACTTTTGGCGCTTCATCTCCTAGG
>ML781843.1:319112-333325 GCA_009831015.1 Picea engelmannii
ACATCTCTTCTCAGAGATAAGCTGCCACCATTCTAGCGAGTCTTTCACTCTGTATTTTTACAGTCTCTGTACATTTCTTTCATTAATAGAAATCGTGTATTACTGTATCTCTGTGTTTATGGTTTCATCTATGATATATTTCTTTTACATTGCTGGATATACGCAATATCTCTGTGCATTTCTTTATTATATCTCCGCTCTCATTTTGTGCCGAAAATAATCTGGATCAGTGGTACCAGAGGAGGTTGCTCTTGATCATTTTTCAGTGCATGTCCCCGACGAGGTCCGAGTATAGTAATTTGGGTCTCGAGCTTGTCTCTCTTGAGGAAAATCTCTCTCACACACCCACGAAACCCTCAATGGCGGAAGAAAATAAAAACGATGGAGTAGACGATCCTATCAGTTTGTTGCTTGAGCAAGCTCTCACGCGACAGAGGGATGAAATGATGGAGAAGTTTTCCCACATCCTTCAATGCCTACCGATAGCATCAGGTGCATCTTCATCAAGCGACCACTTTGGAGGCACCTCTCCTTTCAAGGTACAGGTTAATTTTGATATTCACGTATTTGAAGGTCAAATAGATGCAGATGCCCTAGATAAATGGTTAAATATGCTAGAAGTTTATTTCTCTGTTCATAATTTTCCAGAAAAGGAAAAGATCACCTTCGCACTCCTTAAGTCTCTCCCCCATGTCAAACATTGGTGGGAAACTTACTGGGAGCAGATTTCCACAACGGAGTCTGGAATATATGGGGCCGAGGCCACTTGGGATTTTTTTGTGGATGCGGTAAAGGAACAATACTACCCTGTTGGCAACTATGAGGAACAATACATGAGATGGACCACACCGTGGCAAGAGAGAGGCCAAGCAGTTCCGAAGTTCACCAATACCTTCCATACCTTACGCACCAAGATAGGTATCAAAGACTCCGAACGACATTTGGTTCTGAAATACCGTGGGGCTCTACACAGATACATCCAAACTGAAATGGATTTTCTGGACATCTCATCACTTGGTGATGCCTATCGATATGCTATTAAAATTAAGCAGAAATTTAAGCACCAGAACAAACAGGAATCCGGGTCTGCAAATCTACAACAACCCAAGTATGACAAAGACGGCCCGAACAAACAGTCTCCCGAAAACCAGTCCAAGACACAGGAAAAGAAGGGTCACGGGAAGACAAAGAAGGACACTGGAAAATGGTGCCAGTTCCACAAAATCTCTTGGCACAACACCGATGAATGTCGCTCAAAACAGTCATTGGTGGCCGATATCAAAGACAAGGAGCCAAACCTTGATTCAAAATCTGATTTTGAAAATAATGGTAAAAGACAGATCATCGACGCAGACCCCACTGTTATTGTCGCGATCGCAACAATTCAACCAGAAGAAATAACAGATCCTGAAGAAGGGGAGCGCCTTTTTCATTCACAGATGTGGGTGAAGGGGACCCCACTGCATTTTATTGTTGATAGCGGAAGCTAGAAGAACCTCATCTCAGCAGAGGTCGTCAAACAGTTGGGATTGTCAACAACACCACACCCGCAGCCATACAACATCGGGTGGCTTCGCCAAGGATGAGATCTTCGTGTCAACCAGCAATGTCGATTGTCATACGGCATCCAGCCCTTCAAGGACGAGGTATTATGTGATGTTGCCCCACTGGATGTTTGTGATGTTCTCTTGGGCCAACCATATATGTGAAAGCACCATGTTGTTTATGACTCTCGACCCCGTAGTGTCATTGTTACTTTGGGGGGTCATCTCTACAGAATACCAGAGGTAGTTCCAACTATTGCTCCACCTAAAAAGTGTCGCAAGGTAGTATCTCATACTGCAAAATTCAACTTCTTCACAATCTGTTCGAAAGGAGAACAGAAGGACATTGCAACCACTACGGTTTCGCTCCCTGCACCTTCTATCCAACAGAAGCAGGTCGACAAGGTTGCAGCAAAGCACAAAAATTCCTTCTGCACACCTTCCTCTCATTTATCTCTTGTTGAACAACCTCAACTTCAACAGGTTCATGATAGACTTCCAAAAACCAAGCAGCGCAACGTCTCCAACAATACAAGCAGCTCACCCAGATGTAGATCCAGCAAACGCTTTTCCCTCTCCCCCGGGAACTCAACGCAATGGAGACCATTGATTTATAAGGAGGGAGGATTGATCCAGATGGATATCGGTGGCCACCCACCTTTTTTGATTGGATCAAAACTATTTTCTGGCAATTTTGGCAATTTACTATTTTTAGCAGGTTTTAACTTTCGGGGCCATTTTGAGGGCCTAAATGAAGGTTTTTCAATATCAAGGTTATCAATGATATCCAAAGGCATAATTGAGCCCCCAAAATGAATCTCCTCAACAATACCTTTCCAACGAGCTATCACACGCCTAAAACAGAGATCGTATGCAAAAGTTACGACCCCGAGAAGTTGATGTACTTACTTACCCAAACGGGGCCCACATGACTTTTGGCGCTTCATCTCCTAGGGTTAGGTTTTTGGATGTCTAGGACTTTTTTCATTCCTGTTTGTTCTAAAAATTCCTTCAGAGCCTCATTGTAATCATCTTCTGGCGAATGCGAGTAGCCATCACATCTCTTCTCAGAGATAAGCTGCCACCATTCTAGCGAGTCTTTCACTCTGTATTTTTACAGTCTCTGTACATTTCTTTTATTAATAGAAATCGTGTATTACTGTATCTCTGTGTTTATGGTTGCATCTCTGATATATTTCTGTTACATTACTGGATATATGCAATATCTCTGTGCATTTCTTTATTATATCTCCGCTCTCATTTCATGCCGAAAATAATCCGGATCAGATGACCTCCTGTCAACTAGTCACGACACTGTTGGTAAGAAGAAAAGTAGAGTCAAGTTCCCGTGTATTTTATGTGGAGGGAGTCATCAAAATCACCTTTTCCCTCGTATGGATGAAGCCTCAAAATTCCTGGAATATATGACTATTTCACAGCCTCAACTTCCAGCTGCTTATCGCAAGCTTACTCTCGACCCACCTGTAGTTGATGGTATGATCAATCTGGTCCCTTCATTGGTCAGTCTGGTTGATCATGTAGTCATTCTGGTCACATCCTTAGTTGAACCAGTTGACAAAGTGGTCGATCTGATCCCATCCTCGGTCGATCCCACTCTCTCGTTAGAGAGTGCAACCAAATTGGTCGATCCAATCCGATCCTTGGTCAACCCCACTCTCCTGCCAGAGAGTGAAACCCAAGTAGTCGATCCATTTCCACCTGTTGACCCCATTCTCCCCTTGGAGAATGAAACCCAAGTGGTCGATCCGATCTCCTCATCGGTCGATCCTACTCTCCCGCTCGAGAGTAAACAAGATGCTACCCATGTTTTTCTCATTGATACAAAATATATTGTGCTGGGGGGTACTCCTCCTTCTCTCGTGGAACCCCCTCCAAGTAATAAGGCCATCCTTTTTAATTGGGGTGTGCTAACTGGACCTCATCTTTCCTCTCACATTCCTTTCCATATTACAGTATAGGTTTGTGGTCAAGACATTCCTCAGACGTTGATAGATGAAGGTGTGCCCGTTAGTATTTTATCGTCTATTGCTTGGCAAGATTTGGGCTTTCCTCAACTTGCCCTGGTTACGCAGAATCTATTAGTTTTTAACAGAAGAACCAATCAACCTTTAGGGACCCTTCCTCATTTTCCCATAACTTTGGGAGGGAAAATTGTCTTTATTGATGTGATGGTAGTCCAAGACCCCTTGGATTTTGCTTTACTCCTTGGGAGAGATTATGTCTATACCATGAAAGCTATTGTATCCACTATTTTTCGTGTGATATCTTTCCCTCATGATGGAAGAATTGTCACTATTGATCAACTTTCATTCATCGATCCTGAATGGATGACCTCCCTAAATGGTTCTTATATGCAGACGGTATCGCCCCTGCCACAGGTCAATTATGTGGCGTTGTCTCCCATTCCTTCATTTGTCGATGTAAATGAGCCTCTCATTGTAAGATCACCCTCTTATGACTTGGATCCGATAGTTAACATGGTAATCTCTCTGGTAGGGATATTGGAGCCTGGTTTACTTACCCCTATCGCGACCCTCGACATGTGTTCCTTCCAGAGTGTGTTTCTTCCATTGAGTGAAGATCTCTTGGAGGCCATGACTGAGTTTTGTCCCTTGACATGGTGTCCTTCCAGAGTGTGTTTCTTCCATTGAGTGAAGATCTCTTGGAGGCCATGACTGAGTTTTGTCCCTTGACATGGTGTCCTTCCAGAGCATTGTCCTCTTGGAAGCCATGATCAAGAAGAGAGTCTTTGAGCATGGTTTTTTGATTTCAAGCTCATTAAAAAATGAAACCAGCCTTGAGCATGGTTTTCTGATTTCAAGCTCCTTAAAAAATGAAACCAGTCGTGAGGATAGTTTTCACGTCTCTGTAAGCAACCTCATTAAAAAATGAAACAGAGCTTATGAGCATGGTTTTATGATTTCAAATTCGTTAAAAAATGAAACCAGTTATGAGGATATTTTTTGCGTCTCTGTGGCAGACTCGTTAAAAAATGAAACAAAGGTTATGAGCATAGTTCTCGTTTCTGTTTCAAGCTCATTAAAAAATGAAACAGAGGTATAGGGATTGAACCTGGATCCATGAGCATAGTTCTTCTCCTGTGTCAAGCTCATTAAAAAATGAAATAACTTCCCCCTCTCCATTTGAGTCAAGTCTAGTATTTGAAGCTTCATTTCATTCACCTTTGCAGTTGGACGAAACGAAGCTTGGGGGGCAATGCTTCCAAACTCTAGATTTCATGTTGAAGTTGAGCCACTAGTTTCTTAAGCTGGGGGCTAAGTACCAACCATCCCTGTATTATCCGTTGGGAAGTTCAACCATAGTTTTCTATTTTTCAATCTTGTGTAAAAATGAAACTACCTACCTCAAGCATAGTTTCCTTTGGTGCATGCTTGTGTAAAAATGAAACCAGGTCCAAGCATAGTTTTGTTTAGTTTTAAGCTTGTGAAATAATAAAATCTATCCCAAGCATGGTTTTTTTTTGGTTTTAAGATTGCACAAAAATGAATACAATCATGAGCTTAGTCTTTGTTCTTTCTCATGCTCGTAAATACCTAAGAATGTAACCGACTAAAATTTTATCACTTTTTTGGACTCGTAAAGGTTATACGAAAAAGGAACCCCCTGGAGTTCCCTTTAAGCTCTTTTCAGACTCTTTAAAAATGAAAATATTGTCGAGGGATCTTGCTCTTTTAATGCTTGTTAAAGTATCAGAAAGCACGTATGTTGAGGGGTAATTTATCTCTTTTTTGTTCTCATCAGACTAACTTATGAAAAAGGAACTTCTGGAGTTTTCTTTAAGTGTTTTTCAGACTCTCTAAACATGAAAAAACCTTGAGTTTTCTTTCTTTGTATTCTTAAAACAAACATCGAAAGGCCCATATGGGACCGAACCATTCCTTCCTAGGTTTCGTTAAACATACTCTAAAGGACTCATCTGAAGGATGAGATTACATTTCAAGCATATGTTATCCTCCTCAAGCTTGTGTAAAAATAAAGAGGTACTCACCAAAAATGGAGGGGGGGGAATTGGGAAAGAAATGTATCTAAACCTGTATTCTATGGAAGAGTCACTTTTGAACATGACACCCTTTCACTCGCGTTGTGTCTAGGTTGGAAAATCCACTTGTCTCTTGATCATACTCCTTTATAAAATTACAAATTGGTCTGTGATCCCTATTGTTGAGTCAGATTTTTCCAAGATAGTTGTCGTGTCGTCAATATGTTCAAAAAGATGTTCAACCTGAAAATACTTCTATTGCATCATCCATTTATGCAGTCCTTAAGCCTTCTATTGCATCGACCATCCCTGAGTCAGTCTTAAAACACTTATTACTATGATCTACTTCAAATCTTGTTACCCGTTTCGTGTCATTGATGGGAGATACATTGAGGCCCTCCTGTGACGAGTCTTTTCCTGTCAATTTCAACTTATTATCCAGGAATTAGAATTAGAAACTAATTGGTACCTTGGAACTTGCATGCCTCAATGGCAGGTTTCCTCTCTTTCGACAGTGGGTTTTCATTATTCACCCTTGATCGAGAGATTCCGTTGAGTGTTCGACTTCAACTCATTAATTCACATTCGTTGGATTGTACTAGTGTACCTTGGGAGTCATTGACATTAATGGTGATTTTCCTCGCACTTGTTAATGATATTCACTAATGAACGGTAATCAAGTGGTTTCTACCATGTTCAACTTCAACACATGTATTCACATGGTTAGATTCATACTATAAAGTGGTGGAGATGAAGACCCTGAATCTTTTATGATAGATTCAGGTTGCGTTGGAGTATATTCATATTGTACTATTGCATAGATCCACATTGTATGTCTCGTGGCTATGTTCATATTTGAGTCTTTAACACATAGATCCACAGTGTATTTTTCATGGCTATGTTAAGATTTGACTCATATTGACATGGATCCACAGTGTATGTTTGGTGGCCATGACTTGTATTACTTGACATGGATCTTTGCATATTGGCATTTATGCTTTGAGTCATTAGTATTTTGAGTATGGGAATGCCTACCTCAGTGATGATATATTATTGTACTATATTTCCTTGTTTGTTGGCATGTTTCTGACCAACGTGTTCCTTGTTCCCTACACACACTCGACAAAGTATTTCAGCTATCACTCTGTTCTAACTTCGTACTTTGGGGGGCTCTTTGTTACACATTATTTTTGTCATCCCTATGACTGTTAATGATGTAAACCTATATGTTTCCTTCAAAGGGGTCAACGGTTTTAATTCCTGAAGAAAGAAGGGAGAAGAAATTTGTCTGAGAAAAGAAGTTGTATTTTCCTTTGTAAAAACCCTATTAAAGAGGATTTCCACGGGCTACTCTATACATAGGGTGTGGAAATGCCTGATTTTTGCAGGCTATTCTAAAGCTAGGATGCAGAGTTTTTGCAGGCTGCACTATAGCTAGGGTGCAAAAATGCCTGATTTTCGCAGGCTGCACTATAGCTAAGGTGCGGAAATTCTTGTACGTGGGAAAAACGAGCATCTTCTCTATGCTTCTAGAAGGAGAAGATTCTATGATGAGGTGGCCTCTGAACGGTTTGGATCTTACTCACTTTCATGATTTAGTGGGATCATCATAACATCCTCAACTTATCCTCTTCAACTTATAAAAGGAGAGGAGATCTCATGGAGAAAGTTAGCTTGATTAGAATGTCTTGAGCTTGAGTTTTGTAGATTGGATATTCGGCTTGATTAGAGTGGCTTTGAACTTTTCTTTGTTAAGATAGAATGTGAGTAGCTATCAGATATACAGTCTCAGAATCTGTGGATTAGAAGTGTGTGGGAAGAAAGGAACTGTTGGAAGGAACCTGGCGACATCAAGGCATTTGGTTGTATCTTTCTTCCACATTCCTTAATACAGATATACTTTTCTTTCCTATATGAATGTTATTTGTTCATATTGTATGATTCCTTGATCACGTACATAGTTTCATATCAAATAGAATTTGTTATTCTTGCCTTCGTTGGCTTGTGTTATTTTGCAGATATTTCTACATAAGCCTTGCGACAGAGCTTGTATTGCATTGGTGAAGTTGGATCTTTGATATTTAAAAGGTATGTTCTAGATCCATTTCTTATTTGATAATTTAAATCTAAGGAAAGAGTAGTGTACTGTCTTGTTTTGTTCTAGTTTTGTAGTGAAGATAGGGGGATTGATTTGTGTCTGCAACTAACAATTATCCTGATAACACATTGTAGGTTCCGTCAATGTGAAATCTGCATACTCGGTGATAATACATTTGAAAGAATTGTCTCTAAACTAGTCTGTAGGAGGGTGAGCTTCGTCTATGTCCTCCAATCCCACAAATTTGACGGATGTACATTATGTGAAATCGTCGGCCATCCCGAATGGTAACCAAAAACCAAGAGGGAATAAAAAGAAAGGACGTAATAATAATCGTAAGGGTGGGACCAATAATAACAAACCCAAGGACAATGGTAATAATGAGAATTCGAATAATAATGCCGGTGAGGGAAATAAAGAAAGGTAGAAGGTGAAGTTTCCATGTAAGCTTTGTACACACAATCACCTTACCCATTTATACCTGAAAATTGTGGAAGCTGTGAGGATTTTATCTCTACCGCTCGCTGTGCTGATTAATCCTTTTCCACATAACCAACACATGGGCTCAAGCTCCTCAAATGCCAAAAATGTGGTGAGTGGGAGTCAAAACCCACCGACACAAGACAATGATTCTTTATGCATTAATATGGTTAAATCTGAGGATAATTTAGCCACTCTAGCTCGCGATTACAGTTCTCCACAGACTGTACTTGGTCTAGAGTCTCACCCTCCTTCGAAGATGCCCTTACAGATTTAAAAACCAAAGCCCCTGCCTCATATTCCGAAAGGAGTACTCAAGTGCTCTACCCATAATCCTAATGCTAGAGTCACCCATAATTACTCTATTGTTGAGGACCTAGGTCAAACCCCTTGTGAGATGTCAGCTCTGGAGGTACTCTAGACGTGTCCTTCATAGAGGAATGCCTTGATATCTGCATTAGGAGCTCTAGATCCTTGTGGCTCGAAAGTTATCAAGTTTGACATCACATATGTGAAGCCTCACTTGCCTTACCATGTGGCATTCCAAATCCATGTGGGTTACTCGAAGTATACCATCAAGAGTATTATTGTTGATGAAGGCATTGCAACATGTGTGATGTCCCTGGTCTATTGGAAATCCCTCGACTCTCCGACACTTTCTCAGTCTCTGACTATGTTGACTGCTTTTGACATTCGTTCCTTCCACCCTCATGGTATTCTTCCTTCCTTTCTAGTCCAGTTAGGTTGGAAGACGGTAGAGGTGGATGTTGAGGTGGTTGATGCACCCCTCGACTATAACTTGTTACTAGGACACAATTGGACTTACGTTATTACTGCAATTGTTTCATTCTTCTTCCATACTCTTTGTTTTCCTCACGATGGGAAGATCGTGATGATCGATTAGTTGTCCTTCATGTACTCTAGCCCCAATGCATCTGTTGGACCGTCGATCCCCATGATTAAACATTCTCATCCAACAATTGAGAATATCGGTGTTAGAATGTATTCATCCCTTATGGGTACCTTCGACTTCATGGCACCGGTTCACCATATTTACGCCATGTCCAATAGGCCCGTTTCGTCAAAGAGGTCTATTCCTTTCTGCACTTACTATTTTAATGATCCTTGGACCCTATCTTCCTTGACGACGTCTTGTGAAGATCAGTCACATTCTAGAATGGACATGCACTATCGGCAGTAGAGATTGTGTATCAAGTTGTTCTTGACTCTTCCATCGATTTGGATCATGTTGTTAATGTTTATGCCATTATTATAGTTCTTTGCATTTCAATAGATAAGAGAAACATAAGAACAAGATCACTGAGAAATACACATTCACAAGAGACACAACATTTATCCTGGGAAACCCTCTAGGGGAAGAAAACCCAGTAAAAACTTCCTTATCATAAATTGCCAATACAATGTCAAGAGATAACTCAAACCAATACAGATAGTCCTCTCCAAAAGATGCGCCACTCTTCTCCCTCTCTCCTTTTCTGGTAATAGATCAAAACTTGTCTCTCAAACTGAGCAAGTGAGTTGTGTGTTAAAGTGAGGCACTAGCCTCCCTATATATACAAGACTGACACGTGTGAAAGGGTTTCACTGGCAGAGCCGACTTCTCACTCTGGGTGGGTAAACCCACCTTTAATTTAATTCTGGTTCTCAATAATAACTATTGGGGCCAACTTCTTATTCTACCTATTACAATTGTCTGATGACCAATCCACAAAAGGGGATTTGGTCCTAATACAATTACCGACATGATTAATCCACAATGGGGATTAATCCTATGAATAAAATAACAATAATAATAAGACTACTCTTTGCAGTTACATTATTTCAACACTCCCCTTTAACAAGAAGGGTATTCTTCAACAGTATTAGGCGAGAGAGGTCTACATCATCAGTGGCATCAGGATGATAGTATCGTCAATATCATCTTAGAACATTGGCTTGCAAATTTACGAGTCATTGGAAGTTTTCTTCATCAACAACATCATCATTCTCGAAAGAATGCCATCATCATCTGCATCAATATGTATCAATAAAAATGATACCTCATCACAGCACTAGGTTGGCACATCACAGTACTACACTGGCTCAATGTCATAGCTGATAAACTAGTAGCTCAGTGTCAGTCACATCTTGCTTTACGTCTAACAACAAGGTTAGAAGCAAGGAATCATCTTTCTTTACGTCTAACAACTAGGTCAGAAGCAAGGAATCATCAACATCTCGCTTTATGTCTAACAACGAGGTTAGAAGTGAGGAATCATCTTGCTTTACGTCTAACAAATAGGTCAGAAGCAAGGAACAGATCAACATCTCGCTTTACGTCGAACACCGAGGTCAGAAGTGAGGAATCATCTTGCTTTATGTCTAACAACCAGGTCAGAAGTAAGGAATAGATCAACATCTCGCTTTATGTCTAACAACGAGGTCAGAAGCGAGGAACCATCTTGCTTTACATCTAACAATTGGGTCAGAAGCAAGGAACACACATCATCATTCTTTACGTCTAACAGCGAGGTCAGAAGCAATGACTCATCTTTCTTTATGTCTAACAGTGAGGTCAGAAGCAAGGAACACACAACGTCATGCTTTACGTCTAACAATGAGGTCAAAAGAAATGAATCATCTTGCTTTACATCTAACAGCGAGGTCAGAAGCAAGGAACACACAACGTCATGCTTTACATCTAACAGTGAGGTCAGAAGAAATGACTCATCTTGCTTTACGTCTAACAACGAGGTCAGAAGAAAGGAATAAATATATATACTCCCCCTTTCAGGGAGGGTCCTTTCGGACTATACCAAGCTTATCTCAAAAGTGTTCAAACTTTACATGAGATAGAGGTTTGGTCAACACATCAACAACCTGTTCATCTGTGATAATATACTGAAGCTTCAAGGCTCCTCTCTGTACCATGTCGCGGATGAAATGATAGCGGATTTCTATGTGTTTCAACTTGTCGTGGAATACATGATTCTCTGTCATCTTTATACAGCTCTGGTTGTCACACAAAATCATGGTTTCTCTCATCTCCAAGTCAAATAGGCGAGTCAGCAACTTTCGAAGCCATATAGATTCGCAGCTAGCAGAACATGCGGCAATGTACTCTGCTTCCGTTATGCTGAGAGAAATACTGGATTGCTTCCTACTCTGCCACGAGATCATGGCTGATCCCAAACTGAAACAACATCCAGAAGTGATTTTTCTATCTACAATGCTTCCTGCCCAATCTGCATCAGTATATCCACTCAATGTGAAGTCATGATCTCCATCATAGCTGAGACCATAATACATTGTACCTTTAAGGTACCTCATCACATGTTTTGCAGCCACTAGGTGAACACGTCTGGGCTCTACCAGAAACTGACTCAAGGTGTTCACTGCAAAACAAACGTTTGGTCTGGTGTTCGTCAGGTACATCAACGATCGAATAATCTATTTGTACAGTGTGGCATCTATCAAGTCTGACGAAGTATCGACCAACAGCTTCAGCTTCGCTTCCATGAGTGTATTCATAGGCTTGCATTCTAGCATGTTGAATCTCTTTAAGATTTCAACCGTGTACTTCCCTTGGTTAAGGAGATCCTTTCTGGACTCTGCCATACCTCGAGACCTAAGAAGTAATGCATTAGGCCAAGGTATTTCATTTCAAATTCTATGACAAGTCTCTGTTTACATTCAGCGATGAGATTTTCTTCTCCAGTTAAGAATAAGTCATCCACATACAATAGTAAGATTACTGGTTCATTATCCATAATTTTGAAGTAGAGATTTGAGTCTGCTTTACTCTTAGTAAAGCCTAAGCTCGTCAAAAAACTATCTATACGGCCATACCAAGCTCTGGGAGCTTGCTTCAATCCGTATAAGGCTTTCTTTAAACAACAGACATGAGACTTCCTGTCTTCAACCTTAAATCCTTGGGGTTTCTCTATATACACTTCCTCTTCGATAACACCATTCAGGAAAGCTGTCTTCATGTCCATCTGGTCCAGATTCCATTTCATCTTGGAAGCAAGAGCTATAATGGTTCTGATCAAAGTGTATATGGCCACAGGAGCGACTGTCTCTTCATAGTCAATGCCTTCTTTCTGGGAAAATCCATGAGTGAAAAATCTTTCTTTATATTTCTCAATACTTCCATCAACAACATGTTTTATTTTAAAGAGCCATCTATAGGATACCCCATCTTTATTCCTCGATCTGGGAACTATTTCCCATACTTCGTTCTTCATTATGGATTGGTATTCCTCTGTCATGGCATCTGCCCATTCTTTTCTCTGAATGGCTTCTTTAGAGCAATTAGGATTTTCATCTGGGAGATCACATATCAAAGCCGTGTAACTGGAGAATGGATTTGGTATTTTCACCTGTCTCAAGGTTCCTTCTGGAACAACATACTTCTCTCCATCTTGAATAAGCTCTCTTGCCCAAGCAGGCTTTCTTTTATGGGAGAAGGTCATTTGAGGAGGTTCTTGAACTTCTACTATATCATGGTCTTCTAGAAGTTCCTCATCAAGGGAAGTTACGACTTCCCTCACTGGTTCTGTAGCTCTGGGAACCTCCCTTATTGATTATGTAGTCTTGGGATTTACAGATTCCTCTTCATACATTTCTTCAAGCTGACATCTTCTTGATTTCTTAAGTGCTTCTTCTTCATCAAAGGTCACGTCCCTACTGATCTCAATATGGAAGTGACCAGGTATGTAGATTCTGAAGGCCTTGGATACTTCACAGTATCCCACGAATATTCCCTTCTTTCTGGAGGGTTCCAGCTTGTTTCTTTTCTCTTTTGGTACATGAATAAACACTGGACAACCAAATATTTTGAGATGGCTTACCTCTGACTTCTTTCCAGTGAACATATTTTCTGGGGTCTTGAACCCAAGTGCGCTATGGGATAATCGGTTCTGCACATAAACAACTGCCATTGCTGCTTCTGCCCATAATCACATAGGAAGATCTTGATCATGAATCATGGTCTTTACAACTTCCATAATTGTTCTGTTCTTCCTTTCAGCTACACCATTTTGTTGGAGATCTTGATCCCAACATCTTTGCATATATTCATGAACTCTTTTGAGGTGTATTATCCTCCATTATCTGACCCGAGTATCTTAATCTTCCTTATAGAAAGGTTTTCTATCAAGGCTTTAAATTCCTTGATCTTGCTGAACACTTCAAATATATCCAGGTCTTTTACAAGAATAATCATTTATGAATGATACATAGTATACATACCCATTAATGGAGGATGATGGCATTGGGTCACACACGTCTAAATGAATGAGTTCTAGTACTCATTCTGCTTTGCTGCCCCTCTTTGGAAAAGGGTTCTTGATATTATTCCCTTGCGCACATCCATTGCATATGCCTTCTTGATCAACCTTGAGTTTTGGTAAACTTGTGGTAGCTTTGCATATGTATGGTAGCGCCTTGTAGTTGATGTGATATAATCTTCTAGAGTTCACATGGATTCTTCAATAGAGTGGGTCATGGCAGCTTCTGAGTGACCCACCTTCTTCTTTTCCACTGATGATTGCTTCATTTATGATCTCTCCTTTAGCACATTGCCTTCTGCAACCTTCGCTATAGCTTCTTCATGTGACCTAGAGCAAGGTCAAAAAAACAACAAGCAAGAATAATATCCTTCTTGATAATATAAAGCAATAGCACAAACTATCATCACAGTAGCTCCTTTAGAGCTATTACTTATAATTTAGCAAAGATTAAAGGTAAGGAATACAATATGAAATGAGGTCAACACTCTCATAGTGTTGTGACCAAGCATTCTTCCATGGCAACCTGGAACTAACACACGAGGTTTCTCCTAGAGGAGGTGTTAGTCATATCAGGAAAAGTATTTACATATATATTCTCACATGCTATCAAGTATAATACTTTACGACGATTGATATCTCAACTAAAGTCATCAGCTTGTCATGTGTACCTTTGAATCTTGATTAATCAAACCTGGAGCCTTGTCCTCAAGAGTGAGTGCTTTCTTTTCTTCCAGGTCTCCTTCACTCAAGTGACGAGTGCTTTCTTCAACCTATCT
>ML781843.1:340344-376449 GCA_009831015.1 Picea engelmannii
ATCTCGAAAAAAATTCATTTAGGCCCTCAAAATGGCCCCGGAAGTGAAAACCTGCTAAAAATAGTAAATTGCCAAAATGGCCAGAAAACTGTTTTGAGCCATTTGGAAAAGGTGGGTGGCCCCCGATATCCACCTGGATCAAGCTAGCCCATTTCAGCCCGCATGTACCTACAAAAGCACGAAAAATGGAAAGTTGCTGACGAAACACACAATTTTGGGTAAGTTAACTAAACCTTTCGACCATGCATGGCTAGTCACTCGACTAAATACCTAGCTCCTTCTAGCCTATAAAAGAAGGGTTAGGGGTCCCATTTGAAAGGAGGAAAATCATAGTAAAGAAACTCTACCCGAATTAGCATTCCCCTAGCCTCAACATTTTGCATCTATTGTGTGAAGAGAAGCATATACAAAAGCAGTTGGAGCACAGTTGAACAGGAGCCCAAGACCAGATTCGAGGAGCAGTGCCGACCACATATTGTAAAGTTTACTCTTGTGAAGATTAATACAAAAATGAATACTTTTTTCATCCCACCATATCATGTGTTCAAATTACGTATTTATTTTATGATATTGTCACATCTAACCCAACAATTAATATATGAAATGCATGTTTGCAGCTCTTTGTTTGTCCATGTGTGAATGTAGGTCAACTTTAGGAGGAGGCTTGCATTCAAAGAGCGAGTGAAAGTGAAGGGATCGACATCAAACAAAGGATTTAAGGTAGAGTTACCTAATCTTGTTTGCACCTTTGTATTGCATGAATGTGGGGTTTTGTGTTGGGAAAATAAGAAAAAGTAGATGCCTTTAAATGGTCATTTTATGCATGCATGATTAAACCCTTAGTGCTAGTTCGTAGGAGGGATTTCCCACCCACAACATAATTGGCGACCATACTGGGGATCTCTCAGGTTTTCTGGGGATACTTTTTTGGTAGTTTTAAATTGGTTTCACCACCTTTTTTTTGAGTTTCTACAAGAGTTTGAGCTAGTAGGGATTCTAGTCTTCCATACCAGTATTCCCTACTTTCTTTGCTTGGCTGCTTTTTATTTTATGGAATTCATAGAGGTGCATGCGACCTATATAAGGCCTGCATGTGTTTACCCATGCCCTACCTTCACACAACCCGCATGCACACGCTAGCTGATGAAGTGTCAGTCGTGTGTCTGAATTCATAATTTTTTTTTTAGAGAGGCAATCATCCTCTCCCCTGTCAGAAGTGATCCTTCTCAGGGGTTTTCTGGATCTCATTCTGGTCTCTGTTTTTGCAGTTTGTAGCTTAGGTACCACCTCAGATTGGTTTTGTTTTATGAAATCTTCCTTGAATTGTTTTTATTTTCTTTCAAAGTAAGTTTATGAGTCTTTAAGGGACTTTGGTTCTCAATACTAGTAGTCTCTACCAGTGTTTGATTGCTTTTTTTTTTTTTCATTATTGAAGAATTGTAGAGGTACACGCGACCTATATAAGGACTACATGCGTGTACACGTGCTCTGAACTTACACATCTCGTGTGCACACGCTAGCTGTTGAACTGTCAGCAGCGTGCTTGTTGAGAAATTTTTTGTTTAAGGAGAGGCAGTCACCCTCTTCGTTAACAAGATTTATACCTCTAAGGGATTTCCTTGATTTAATCTTGGTCTTTGTCATAGTAGTCAACAACTTAGGTTTGATTACAGCAATAGCGTTCTTTTTCATTAAAACATTTTCCTCAAGATTTTTCTTTCATAGGTTTTTTAGACAAGTGTGAGAGTCAACTTTAATTAGTTTTTGTGTTATTGTCAGTAACTCTTTTTGATTTTCACTTAGGCCAGACGTTTTCTTGGTCTTTACTTGTCGCCATTTTTCCTTTTTGCTTTGCGATCATTAAATAAAAAAAAAACTCTTTTATTTCTTGGTTTGGTTAAGTAGTTGTTGGTTTTCATTAATAACCAAGAAAAGTTTTTCTTTCATAAGTTCTTGGTTGTTTACTTAAGACAATAAGTAGCTCGTAGTCAAGCGAAATCCTGTTTTGGGTTTGCTGTTCAAAGATCTTAGAAAAAAATTTAGTTTGAAAAGTTGATTACAAATTGTGTCAAGAAGAAGTTATTTTGTTTCCATCTTTTTGTTCATCTTTTCTTTAGTTTCTAAAAACATCACTAGTTTCACTTTCATAACTTTTGACTTAAGACAAGCCATAAAAAATTAACGATTAATTAAAATCAACTAGACTTTATGTTTTTATGGTCCATCAACTAGTCTAGGCTAGAGCCTTGATTTAGGTTGGAGAGGAAACTTTTCAAGGATGCAAAACATACATAGATTCTGTGCTAGGGAGTGTTAAAAGTCTAGTATTGTGAAAGTTATCCGGGACCCCCCTCTAACACAAGGGATATACACGAGGTTGCATGTAGAAAGGTAGCAGAGATAACCCCTCCAAAGATGGACCAAGCATAGTGGGGAACACATATAGAGGGCTTGATTTGGGATTCCGTCGATTGCATTTTCCGCGGAGATTCATGGTTCTCAAATCCGTTCAAGGTCCTCAGTTGTCTTCCAGACCACTTTCTTTCGATACCCTTGAAAGGTTTTGGGCTTGATACCTTGCTCATTGCAGTCCACTCGACTGTCGACTGTACCCGCCTGGTGACTGTTCACACGCTGACAACCTAGTTGCCATTATTTTAGGGACTTACACAGGTGACTGCAGGGGTAGACCGCGGTACCTAGGACAAACATAGGGCCACACTTTACAGAGTATACCCAGAGGGTTCTTCCGTATTCGAGTTGTACTTGAACTGGTAAGTTGCTCTAGTGTTGGTTGTTGTAATTGTTCTTCTAACTAATTTAGTCATTGCTTGTTTTATCTCGTAGGGACTTTTTCTAGTGTGTACGTTTTTGAACGAATAGAAAGCCCTAGTGTGTATTTGATCTTCTTACACAGTGGAGGATCATGAGCTCCGTCGGTCATGAAGGCTTCTTGGCCTACCATCGATTACACTGGAGCCACCCCCACCACTGCTAAGGCGAAAGCTAGACCAACAAGGGTCTTTTGAAGTAACCGGGTCACAGGAAACTGTGCCCGACCTACATCCGGAGGAACCAACCATTTCAGATCTTGGAGCAGAAGGTCTAGGTCCATCCAAAACTCCAACCACTGATATTTTGATGCCCATCATCATACAAATTTATCCTTACGAGTGCCAAACAGTGTCACACGCAGTAATGGAAACAAACACTGCCACTTCTTTCGGGAATTCTCCTATTCCCACTACGACTGTCACCACAGGGGGTGTTCCACCTCCTAACCCACCATCGTCGGTCCGAGCCACCATGGTCTCTACTTCCTCTACCTTGAGTAGTGGTCCGATCCCGTATTTGGTGGTGGCCACTGCTCCTTTCACACAGAGTGCGACATGCCCTTCGTTCTCATACGGTATGCCTAGCTCAGGTGCAAGACCTGTACTCTCCTACTCCACTTTACAGACTTTATGTCTTGGGGTAGGGAGCTCTAACACTCCTTTTCAAGGACCCATGGGGGGAATTTCAACTCCATTTAACGCTTTCCCTTGCAGAGGAGGTCATATACATCCTTAGTCCCCTTCGCTTGGCGGTGCCCACCAGCATTCCGCCAGGCCGAATGCAAACGATAATTCATTTGGAGAAGGGAGTTAAGGACCACCTTCTTGTAATATGCTAGTAGGTTTGACACCGTTCTCTTTAGATGCTTTCCCGACTGGGGGCAACCCTGGTTACGAACAACCTAATCCTATGCAGGGTACTATTCCTGCACAGGGGGAAAACCCAGGAACTTCTTCCACATCAGGACCTTGGAATTCTTGGCAGGGATCAGTTCCCTCATCAGGAATGGCAATAGGTGGAAACTATTTTCACAACCAATTGAACCCTGGGCAAGGTGCAATACCTATGCCCATGGAATTAGCATGGGGCAACCCTTCCCAAAGTCCCCCGAATGTAATGCATGCCCAACCATCTACATCCTATTTCGGGAATCAGTTGATGATGTCTTCTCAAATGAAGAATCCGTACGTTGGTCATGGCCATGGTTTTTACCAGAACCCGGGCCAGCAACCCAACTTTTCCTGGCAACATTAAAATCTTTAAAGTCGGAAACAGGGTATCTAAGATAAATCCTGCAACATGCGTTACTCTTAAAGATTAGTTTCAGAAAACAATATGATCACAAAGCAAGAATGACATTCAACTTAGAGAATAAACATCACCAGTGAATACACACAAGAATCCTGTAAAAGTGCCTCCTTTTTATTAATGGCAGATCTCTTCAAAAAATTTTACAGTCTAATAGCGTCAGGGTGTAAAGATCAACAACCCTCAATACTTCAATTCAAATTACAAACATTCCTGTCATAACTGATCAGGACGTGCTCATTCTATTTTTAGCCTAACTGATTTAACTAATCCAACTGATTGATGACTTGGTGCAATTGCATGCGAAAATTATGGGTAGACCGTTGATGAAGCCTTTGCACGACCTCATCTGACTGGACCGGTGACTGGACCTGGAAAGATCATCTGCTAATCGAGCAGATCACAGAGTTCCTCCCATCTGAGATGACTAGGCACAATGACTTTGAGCAGTCTTCGATACACTTCATCCATGTCTGTATACTTAGCGAATGTGGGCTTAGTGAGGAATATGTATCGAATCTCATGTTGGATACTGATGTCCAACTGAAGAGCATCCAGGAATGCTTTGTTGGTGATGCTCCCTTGTATGCCAGCAAACTTTGAACTGTCCTTAGACACTTCAGACAGTTTCTTTTGTAATATGGGAGTGTCATAAGTTTATCATTAATAACCTTCAGACCTGGGAGACCTTTCTTCTGGAGAGTCTCGATCTTGTTGAAGAATTTCTGTACCCCCTGGTCCATGATCTGAACCTTTTCCTCCAGTTGAAGCATTAATCCTCTTTTGGTCAAAACTCTTTTGACCTCAAGGATAGTCTCTATTCTGTCTTCTATCTTCATCTCTTCTAGCTCTTCTCTGGTATTAGAGTTGAGGAATTTTATGATATCGTTCGCCTGAGTTGGTCTATCTCCCAATTCTACTCTGATTTTATCAATGGCCTGTTTTCTTCTTTGGACCAACTCGTTTTGCTCGAACATAATTTGGATCATGGGCCATATCTCATTTATGGACTTTGTGATGTCTGTCCATACATTCTCTTTGACCTCAGCCAAAGTCTTCCCTGCCATTGTTTGCTTTTGGAGTTGTTGTAGTTCTTTCCTGAGCTGCTTAGTTACCTGCTTTTCTTTGGATAGGCTGGTTTGGAAAGAAGTTTTGAGTTCCTGGAGGTTCTCAACTTCCTTCTTCAGCCTGTTGATTTTTGTCTCTTGCAGGTTCATCTTCTCCATGGATTTGGCGAGGTCGACTGTCCCTTCTGGTGGCATCACTGGTGTTGTGGATGGAATTGTTGTTACTGCTATTGTGCTTGCTCCTGAAATCAGAATGGCACTCAATGGAATGACTTCCATTGGCTTCATATGTTCTTTCTCTTTTAACAATCTCTCCATATCTTCTTCCATTTCTTTGAGCTATGCGTTCTGCTCCATGAGCAGCTTGAGCATTTTGCCTTTCTCACCTTCCTTCTCTGCTATATCCTTAGCCTGTGAGTCCTCTGTAGGGGGAGCTTCAGTTGTTTCCTCAAGGAGGAAATATCTACATTCTTCTTCTTTATCATCTCTTCTACAACTTTGATGTTGGAGGGGTCATAGCCGATCTTGACCAGCTCCTCCAAAGTTTTGATTCTATTATCTTTTGCGAAGGATGATATCTTCTACAGCTTGAGCTGCGTCTAAGCATTGTTCAATGATACCTGTAATTTTGCTACTGAAGCTGAGGCATGTGCCAACGTATGGAATACCATCTCTCCTGTCTGTTTGTGCAGATCCATCTGATCTGTTGGGTGCATGTCCTTTGTTTGGAACTCGAAGGTGGCCCTCTTGTAATCTGTAATTACCTTAGGGTCTGGTACCTACGCCTAGAGGAAGGGCATGTGCATCCTAACCTTTTTTGTGTCAAATGAAGACAACAGCCTGTGCTGCGCAGTTGACGTCTGCTTTCAAAACTGAGCATAGGTGTTGGTGGTAAGAGTCTGGTTCTTTTTCTTAATCAGCTCGTACTTCTCAAAAATACTCAACTTGGGCCCAGTCTTGCCAGGCTGAGTGTCCAGTGGGGAGTCTGAGGATTTCCTGGGAACTACTGGGGTGATGCCCTGATATAAGCTTGAGCCGAAAGGTGGAATAACAGATTTGACCACTGTGGTAGGCGGGATTTCTCTGTAGGACTGGGAACTATGGTTGTCTTGGGCCTTTTAGTATGTAACTGGAACTCTTTAGACGACACCTCCGTGACAGACGAAGATGATTTTTGTCGAGGACTTTTTTCCTTAGGTACTTGTGGTGTGGAAGTTGGTGGCACAGTGGTAGGGGGAACCTGCTGTTCCACTTAAATCAAGGTGTCAGACACCCACACTGTCTGATTAGCGAATTTCTCAATCTCGGGCTTAGCTTCGTGAACATACGGGATATTCTTGTTTTTCACCCATATTTCTGAGATGATCCCGTATGGATCATAGTGCCATGGGAAACTTAAGAAAAACTTCATCTCTCTTAGCATCCGGTCAACTTCTTCTCCGACGCTTCGACTGTTGCATATGAAGGAGCCAATCTGCCCCTTGATCTGAAGCTGTTGTTTTTTCTTCAAAGACATGAAATGGATATCATCTGAATTCATGATTTGTCTTATGTATTCTAGAGAAAAAATTCTTACCGGCACATACTTAGGCAGCTTGTAAGGTGCCAACTCGCACCTGAATACTCTGATCTCTGTGTGGTTTTGATACAGGTACCAATCCCCAGTATTTGTGTTGTCCGAGAGGTGTAAGACTCTCTGGACTTCGTCGTTTATTCGAGGCTCAGGCCTGCCGCTCAACATGCTTACCACAAGGTGGTAGAAAAGATCGATGAAATTCTTGAAGCTATACTCTGTGGAGTTGTGCTTCAGCAAAGAGGTCCATGCTATGACTGGCTGAGGCCTTCCATCAGCATCCATCTTCTGCATGGAGAAACTAAATTTATCTGCTTGAAAGTAAACAAACATGTATGCCAATATAGATGAATATCTGAACATGCCTTCCGTGCCAAAATTCACGAACTGTTCGTGAATATTGTTGGCCAAGAAGGTGTTGTAATCAAACTGTGTGGTGGGTTTTTCATCAGTGGAAAAAATGGATAGAAAACCCAGAATGGGCTCATCTACCCACTGGTCAGAATAGTACCCTAACAGAGTACAAAGGGAGGTAATGACTTGGTTTCCTTTGGTGGAGAACATGGATGACGGGTAAGGGGGATTTGTGGAAAGGAATTGAGCGGAGGTGGGAAGAAAAAGATTGAATATTTGAGCTCTCTAGGGAAAAGTCATCTTCTGATATAACTCCGTAAGGATCTCTAGGTTGAAAGGAGATGCAGACTCAGCACGGGGAATTTGCATCATCTGGTCTATGTTTTTGGGAGTGATGAGGAATAGGGTGTCTCCAGATGAGGATATGACGGCTCTCTATTCGGGAATATAGTGAGCTTGGCATTTAAGTGCAAACTCGGGAAAATGATGGATTTGGAGAAAGAGGTACAGGGGTAAATTGGACTCCCAGAGTCCAATTTCATCGCTCTAGTCCAGGAAAACCTCCCGGAGCCATGACTGGAGGTCTGAAAAATCGAAATCACTCTTGGTATTAGCGATCAATCTGTCTTTGTCGACCAATGGGATTTTGTCTAGGTTGACAGGAGGTGGGAGAAAAGGATTCTCCTCTCCTTATGCTTGTCTTGGCTTTGGCACCATCTCTGCAACAGTAACTGCAAATAACATGAAGTTAGTGGGTTCGACTGACTGTGGATGAAGGCGACGGGATGTAACAGAGGGGAAAGCTATGAATTTTTCTGGCGCGACGAGTGAACAGCGAAAATGGTGGAGAACGGTAATTTTATTTAAAACTGGGGTCGGTCGGGCGCGGGAGACAGATCAACAAGATAACGGGTATGTTATCCAGTAATAAATGGACAATGGGCCACTTGGGGGTGAGATGGAAGGTGACGGTGGCCAAAACATACGGACGAGTGACGTGGCTGCTAGGGATTGGAGGTGAAAGTCACACTAAGGGGCTGGTCATGAGTGAAAAGGGGTAGGGGACTGACAACAGTTATGGGGATGTGACATAACTCGAGAGCAAGTGGACCAACTGGAGGATGACGTCCATGAGTGACGGGAGCTGTCAGATAGTTGATGGTGATGGGACTTTGGGACCAAAAGGCTGATGCCACGTCTTTCAAGGGGCCCTCCAGTGGGGAAAAACTATTCCGGACCCCCCCCTTCGGTTAAAAGCAGATCATCAGGGGGGGTCCGAAATCCAATTAGGGCCGTTGATCTACGCGCCCTCTTCCTGGCCGCATATCTTAGCGTGCCATTTATCATCCATTCCGGACCCCCCCCTCTGTTAAAGGAAGAAAGGACGGGGGGGTCTGGAATCAAATCTGGACCGTGGATTCACGCGCTCGTTTCTGGACCATCCAGATCTGCGTAAATCTTATCACCGATTCCGGACCACCCCCAGTTAAAAGCAGAACAGTCGGGGGGGTCCGGAATGCTCTGTGCGCCGTAGATATGAGCGCTGCGATCTAGATCGTCAAAATGTGCAGGAAACATAATCTAGGGCGTGAAGAACACATGCACTGGGAAACTTAGGATAAAAGCGTTTTTATGGGTTTTTTCCCCATCCTTCAAAAAACATCACCAAGGGACTTCGATCAGGAAATCTTTTAAGCATTTGAGACATGGTGCAATCATTACATCAAGCTGGCTTTATTGGATTGAAACAATGCAGCAACTAACCTATGTGCTAACCTATCTTCCTAGGACAATTAACCTAGATTAAACTGTTGGGTTAAGAAATTACTCTACCTTAGGGCTATCTGACCAGGATTAGACAGTCTGGTCAGATTTATTCACTAATCTAACCTAAAACCTTTGGCTAAGATTAAACTGTTTATCCAAATCATTCACTACCCTATCAACATTAAATTTAAAAAGAACTTGGCCATGCTTGAAAGGTATGGCCAAGTTACTATTATTGCATGGGGCTTTTGTTTCAATTCTTTTATGCCCTCTTTTTTTTTTNATTTGTAGAATGAAAAATCATTTGTCAACAAAAACACTAGATATAGATAATATCCCAGTCACCAGTTGATTCCCATAATTTATGGGGTGATAACAGCGGCTCCACCTGGGGATGGTACTTTCCCTGTGAAGTGCCAAGAATCCTGGTTCCTGTCGTACTGAGAACTTCCGTCTAGCGATCTTCATTGGTTTTATCTTCAAAAATTGGAAAAACAGTGATCAGTAGCTTAGGGCCTTCTCTTCGGGCTTCAACTGACTGACGGATGTTCTTCACTCATACAATGCAAGTGAAAATGAAAATTGAGATGGTATGTAGAATGGAGATTGTGAATTCAAATCTTCTACTGAGGTGGGACATAATGTTTCAGCATTCTTCCATTCACAGGTGCTCCTGGCAGATCTGACCCATCGACGTTGTTTAGAAAGAAAGCATTGTTTCCCCTGAAAGCTTGGATCATGTATGGACCTGTCCACAGATTTTCAAATTTCCCATGCTTTCCCTTTTCCTCGTTCCTGGCATCCCATCTCAAAACCAAATCTCCTAGCTCAAAATCATCCTCCTTGGTTCGTTTGTCAAAGATCTTCTTAATGTTTTCTTGGACGACCTGTGTTTTGTTGAACACGTCTTCTCTAGTCTGTTGCAAATGGATCATCTGGTTGATCCTTCTCTGTGAGTCATTTGGCTCAGCTTGTAACTCTTGAAGTAAATTCATGACAGGGACTCCCAAAAAAGTGGGGAAAACTGCCTCTATACCATAGACTAGCTGGTATGGTGACATACCAATTGACCTTTTGGTGGTCAGTCTGTCAGCCCATAGCGCAAACACCAACTTATTGTGCCATGATTTTTTGTTTTCCTGCAATGTTTTCTTGATGATATTTACCAAAGTTTTGTTTGAAGATTCCGCCAGCCCATTCCCCCAAGGGTAGTAGGTTGTGGAATGCCCCAAACCAATGTGATACTGGTTGCAGAAATCTATGAGTTTCTTTGACCAAAAGGCAGCTGCATTGTCAGTTATAATCTTTCTAGGACAACCAAAGCGAGATAAAATATTATTTTCAAGGAATTTGATAATAACAGAGTCAGTGGCTTGCCTTCTTGGTACTTCCTTGATCCACTTGGTGAAATAATCAGTGGCCGTGAGAATCCACCTGTGCTGGCCTGAAGATGGTGGGTGTATTTCTCCAATGAAGTCGAGCCCCCATTGCTAGAAAGGGGCCTCAACTGAGATAGGTTTCAAAGGTAGAGGAAGGAGTTTCCTTTTGCCTTCAAACAATTGACACTGGTGACATGCTGTTACCTTCTGATGCACATCTACGAATAGGGTGAGCCAATAGAATCCAGCTCTGAGTATTTTGTTGGCTGTGACCTTCCAGTTCAAATGGCCACCACATTATCCTGCATGAAACTCTTGCAACACTTTATCGGCTTCATCCTTCAGTAAACAATTTAATAGAATGCCTGCAGGGTCTTTCCAATACAAATTTCCTTCTAGAATACAGAATTTCAAAGCTTTCAACTTTAAAAATCTAGCTTTAGTCTTAGTTAAACCAGGGGGAGCTTGTAAATTTTGTAAAACGAATATAAGGTCTGCATACCATGGAGAGTTGAGAAATACCTCTCTCATGTTTGGAGTCGCCATCTCGCCCTATTCATCTGCCACATCTAGAAAATTAATGTCAAGAGCCTGGAATTTAGATTCAGCCATTAATTTAGCAAGGCCTTGGCCTTTGATTAGTTTTGTGGGCTTAATCTCTATATCGTATTCTAAAATGACAGCAATCCATTTTCCCCTTCTTCCATCAGGGTTGTCCTGTGTCAAAATATCCTTTACTACCGCATTCGGAACATAAGCTATGGTGTGGGAATGGAGAATGTAGACCCTGAAGTCCTTTATGGCTTTTACCAAAGCAAAAGCTTGCTTCTCCATGATGTTGTAGTTCAGGGCAGCATCTCTTAATGCTTTGCTGAAGAAAGCTATGGGCTGTTCATACCCTTCACTGTTCTTTTGCAGTAACACCACTGCTATAGTATGTTCAGATGCGAAAGAAAAGAGATAGAAATCTTTAGTAAAATCGGGACTGATCAAAACTGGGGCTTTTGTGAGTGCTCATTTGACTTGTTCGAAAGACTGTCTGGACTCGGGATCCCATTTTATTTTTACGTCTTTTTTAAGCATGTTTGTAATGTTCCTGAGGAGTTCTGCCAGATTGGGAATGAATCTTCGTAGAAAGTTAATTCTTCTGATAAAAGACTGTAGTTCTTTGAGGTTTTTTGGGTGTTCTAATTTTAGTATGGCCTCTATTCTACTGGGGTCTATTTTGATTCCTTCCTTTGAGATGATATGTCCCAGCAGTTTTACTTCTTCTAACCCAAAAAGACTCTTCTTAGTATTTAAAGAAATCCCAAACCTTCTACATTTCTCGAAAACTCGTCTCAGGTGCCTGAGGTGTTCATCATTGGATTGGGAAAACACAGTCACATCATCTAAATAAACGACAATAAACTTACCCGACTCTTCCACGAAGGCGATATCCATTGCCCTCTGGAAAGTGGCTCTTGCGTTCATCAGACCAAAAGGCATGGGTATCCAAGATAAATCCTGCAACATACGTTACTCTTAAAGATTAGTTTCAAAAAAAAATATGATCACAAAGAAAGAATGACATTCAACTTAGAGAATAAACATCACCAGTGAATACAAGCAAGAATCTTGTAAAAGTGTCTCCTTTTTATTAATGGAAGATCTCTTCAAAAAATGTTACAGTCTGATAGCGTCAGGATGTAAAGATCAACAACCCCCAATACTTTGAAAGGTGAAGTATTTATAATTAAAATTACAAACGTTCCTGTCATAACTGATCAGGATGTGCTCATTCTATTTTTAGTCTAACTAATTTAACTAATCAAAACTGCTTGATGACTTGGTACAACTGCATGCGGAATTTCTGGGGTAGGTCATTGGCGAGGTTCCTGCACAACCTCTTCTGACTGGACAGGTGACTGGACCTGGACAGCTCATCTGCTAATCGAGCAGATCGCAGATTTCCTCCCATCTAAGATGTCTAGGCACAATGACTTTGAGGAGTCTCCGATACACTTCATCCATTTCCGTATACTTAGAAAATGTGGGCTTGGTGAGGAATATGTACCAAATCTCATGTTGGATACTGATGTCCAACTGAAGGGAATCCAGGAAAGTTTTGCCGGTGATGCTCCCTTTTATGCCTGCAAACTTTGAACTGTCCTTGGACACCTCAGCCAATCTCTTCTTATAATCTGGAAGTGTAATTAGTTTATCATTAATAACTTTCAGACCAGGTAGACCTTTCTTTTGGAGAGCCTCAATCTTATTAAAAAACTTTTGTACCCCCTGGTCCATGATCCGAACCTTTTCTTCCAATTGAATCATTAATCCTCTCTTGGTCAAAACTCTCTTGACCTCAAGGATGGTCTTTGTTCTGTCTTCTATCTTCAACTCTTCTAGCTCTTCTCTGGTTTTGGAATTGAGGAATTTGATGATCTCATTTGCCTGAGTTGGTATATCTCCCAATTCTACTCTAATCTTCTCAATAGACTGTTTACTCCTCTGGACTAACTCGTTCTGCTCAAACATGATTTGGATCATGGGCCAGAGTCCGAAAAAACTTGTGAATCGTAGATCTCAGTGCCAGCTTCTCGACCATTCATTTATGCGCTCTCTTTACTCTGTGAGCGCAAAGTCATATTTGCTCCAAAACTTAGGATATGTGCATTATGTGGATTTTGTGCATTGCTTCCTTTGAAAATAATTTGCAGAGATGAAATATTATTTGCAAACCTATACACCCAGAGTGAAAAAATTCCAGTCAACAGATGATCCTATGAATCATAGGGTTATAACAGTGGCTCCACCTGGGGATGGCAGCTTCTTTTAGGAGGTGTCAAGAACCACAAACTTATGAACGTGCAGATCAATGCTTTATCCATTGGGCTGATCCCAAAATCTTATTCTGCAACTTGTACCTGTTTTGATTTTGCAACTGAAACCAAATAAAATGAACACTGCTGAAAAAGAGATGCTCAGGATGCTGAGATTATTCACATTCTCCTACCTACCCTATGCTACTGATAATTTTGTTAAATCAAATAATACAAAAATTCCAATGAAGCCAATCAAGTAGCTTCTGAGACCAGTGGACTACTTGATTTCTCGTTAGCACAGTGGAAAACACATCTTGACCTTTTGCCCATAGATTCAAAACTGTAAAGTGTAATGGCCACTGCTGAAAGCATGATTGATCTTTACAACAGAGACCCCGACAGTATTGAAGAACAAAATTAATGTCATAGAAAGATTGAGGCTCTGCAGTGAGAAAATTCTCCATATAGGTAGCTACAGGATCAAGGTATAAATGACATGTTCCTTGGTTCTTGGATGGCATCTCTGGCACTACATCTATGTTATCTTCATCCTCGTGCATTTCCTGACAAGGCTGCAACTACTCTGATGGGATTTGTAATGTGACTTCTACTGAACACACCCATGTAGCTGACTGTCCTAACATATCCATATCATAGCAACATTTTATCCTGTAGCTAGATGATGGGGGATGATTTTGACCCCACAGGCCATCCAACCGATCAGCTATTGGATCCTGAAAAGACTGACAAGACTGCTGCATTGATTCAAATGATATTTCTTGACCTTTTATGTATTTATCCTTCAACACTTGTCCAAGAGTCTCCTTCAAAATTTGAAATGAATTAAAGCACAATGGTACAGAGTTATTTTGGATAAACTCAGAATTTGCCTCAGGCTTTAATCTTTCATCTGAAATTTGAAAATCGAAGTAGGGTAAGTGTTGCGATTCTGGGTTTAGGACAGCCTCCATATCCTTAATGGTATCATCAATTGATTGATCAGAGGAATTTCTGTCTTCACTATTTACAACTGACCTAGAGTTTCTTTTCAGAAATTGAAAAGATGAGAAACACAAGGGCAAAGTGTCTTCACTTACTCTGAGATTTTCTGTCTCTTCCTAATCACTGTCATGATTGTTGTGCACGAGATGATTGTCACATCTGAACTATAAATGATCCCCTTCCTTCCAATGAGATGTTGTTGATTTCTATGAATAAACAACCTCTATTTCAGCTTCATGATCATCCTCATACTGGTCACACTTGGGTGGATAATCCAAGTAAGGAATGTCATCAAACATGCACATCATATCAGCTAGTTGTTCCTCAGCAAGTTGGGATGGAGCTTCAGCTTGGAATGTGTTGTGAATCGAATACATGAAAGAATCATTATTCAAACCATGGTACCGAGGACGAGTAGCAAAATGTTTGGGAACTGTGACATTTTCTTTCTCTGAAATCAATGGACCATGATGTCTTTGGACGACAAGCTCCTCTTTCCTATTGATCCTCCGCATCATCTCTTCCATGGCACTGGCCAAAATGTCCATTTTAGCTTCTGATAAATTCAGCTGCCCCATTTCTTTTTCCTTTAACTTTGACCTCTTGATCAACAAGTTGGTCTCCACATCAACTGCAATGTTCTGCATTTCTTCAAGGCTCGCAGTGTTCCTTTCTCTTAATTGGAAAGCCATCTCAGGATCAAAGGCTTCTGGGAAATGCAATTTGGTTAAACTGGGAGGTGGCCTTACATCCACAGGTATTGAATGATACACCACATTGAACCTCGCTGAAAATTGTTGTACTGTTTCCCCAGGTTTCCTTTTCAAGTGGTCATACTCTTCTAGGAGGAGGAAAACATTTCTCATGACCACCCATCTATCTAGGAAAACTTGCATAAATTGATTAAAATTTCTGATGCTAGCAGCTGGAAGGTTCTTAAACCAATCTTTAACTTTACCTCCCAAGGACAGGGCAAACATACTGATACAGACATCATCATCTTCAACCTCATAAAGGTCAAGGAAATCCTCAAAGTTTTGAATATCCTTTTCAGCAGTGATCTTCCCATTTTCTCCATCAAACCTAGGCATATTATTGATGTAATTGACAGGGAGGTCATGGAAAATGGGAGGCAAATCTATAGGCTGGTATCAGTCTGGGACTTTTGCAAGCACAGGAGACGAAGCAAGGGGCTTACAACCATCCAAAGTTTTTGCAAGAGTAGGAGATAAA
The DNA here is from genome assembly GCA_009831015.1 of Picea engelmannii. Taxonomy (NCBI): domain Eukaryota; kingdom Viridiplantae; phylum Streptophyta; class Pinopsida; order Pinales; family Pinaceae; genus Picea; species Picea engelmannii. The sequence continues at coordinate 355,670 of ML781843.1, forward strand.
GAAGGAGGCTTATGTCTCACTAGGGTTTCTACAGATGCATCTGGGATGTGCATAGGTGTATGAGCATGTACATAATCTACAATTGGGGATATGATCTCTTGAGGCTCTTCAGGTTGAAAATGATCATCCTGAATTTCAAAAATATACTCTAGACTAGGATCATGATAAGAGAGAAAGTAATTGCAGATGAAACAAAAGATGTCTTGAATGCAATTTGAGATTGAGTACCTGGTCTTTCTAGGCTGCTTGACCATGCTTCAGGTTCTTCCTCCAGTGGAGTCTTTGAGCTAGAACTGTCTGGAGATGATTGGAGTCGCCAGGTGAATGATCTCATCCTTTCTGGTGTCTGGTCACTGTCCACCATCAGTGATCAGATCTGGAGCTTTGAAGTGTACTACCAGGGAAAGTTCCCCAGTGGAGTCGCCATTCTGTTAGCGCTCTGTAATTTGCCCAAGGCTGTAAGGCAGTCACAGAGGCAACATCAAAACCACTTCGAGTCTTGGATCTAGCCCTCCAAGACTCAGAGAGGGATCTCTCTGTCCGATATAGCTTTGTTTGAAGAGAATATTAAGCTAGCTATGAAAGTATGGGGTTGGGGTTTTTTTGAAATATTTAGATAAGGATGTGGTTGACGAGTTTCTCATATCACCATTGGGCTATGGGGTCTGCTTATAAGACAATGATCAAATCAAATCTAGAGGTAAATGTCTCCACAGGGAAAGATAGTAACAACTATTGGATCGAATCAGGTTTGAAGGGTGTCGATTTGAGGAAGAAATGGGGGAGGAAAAACTGAGCAAATGAGCAATTAAGAATTCATAGACTGAGTTTTAGAAGAAAACATAAAGATTATTGAAAAATTTGGACAGAGAGTATGCATGCATAAATTCTTCTCCATTTACTGTTTTTCAATAATAATAAATGAAAATGTTTGGATGATAGCAAAAATATGACTAAAAATAGACAAGGGACACACCACCAACACTTCTACACGAGAATCCTGCAAATCATTTCCTCCATTACTGATTGGTCATTCCAAAATTACAGAGAAAACCTCATGAAGTAACCAGGCCCATAGTCCAGCAGAAAAGGCCAAAATTTTTCATAGGTCGAACCCTTTTACATTAAAATCCTATGAATAAATAGGATAAATCATCCCAATAAGTTTTGGGAGTCAGTTTAACCGCCACAGCCAAAAATAGCCACCACTTCCACAAAAATTGGAGCTTTCTGCCATGAAAGACGGACCGGTTTTCTGCGAAAAAGGGGTCCAAACAGACATGTTTTTCTCTTGAAAGATGACACCTGGGAGAAAAATGAAGGAGTTTATTGTATATGGGCATGTTCTAGACAAAAAAATCCTTCGGTTTCGCCAAATTCATCCCCAGCTGGCCGTAACAGCTCCTGCAAGATTGGGACTATAACGGAAAATTGAGAATCTGGAAAAATGGGCCTCGAAGATGTCTTCAATTCTCCCTGATCGTAGCTATTTTGCCAAAACTGAGAGAGGTTTTTGTTCTTCAGTCTGTTCTAAGAAAAAAAATCTCTCGTATTTTTAAAATCCGTCTTTGTTTGCCCAGAAACGGCCTTGGACGAACACATGCTGAAATAGGCAAAAATGGCAAAAATATTAAAAAGTGGTTTTTTTTTTATGAAAAGCGGTATTCCGGACCCCCGCTGAGGTGGTAAGCGGTTTTTTTTTTTGGGGGGGGTCCGCAGGAATAAGAACAAGACACGTGGAGGGGGGGTGGTTTTGCAAAACCAAAATTCCGGACCCCCCCTCTCGTTAAATTCCGGATGGTGAGGGGGGGGTCCGGAATTTTTATGGGCCGTGAATTAATTGCTTGGTATATAATGGAGGGGCGTGGATTAATATGTGAGCGGGAGATTTGGTGGGAGTGGAGTGTGACGTAAGGTATGATGGGTGGGGTAGACTTAGGTTAGCGTAGGTTTTACTTTTTTGTTTTTTAAATTTTCTTATTATATGTTTTATTCTTCACGTTTTGTTTTATATGTTTTATTTTTATATTTTGTTTTATTTTTATGTTTTGTTTTTTATTATTTTTGTTTTAATATTTAATATATTTTATATTGTTTTTGTATTTTCTTTTTATTTAATTTTTATGTTTATGTTTTTTAATTTGTTTTATTTAATGTTTAATTAATCCTAATTACTAACGTAGTTACTAACTTAGGTATTAATATTAAATTAATTAATTAACAATTGATTAATTACTAACATGCTAATTTAATTGTTAATTAATTAATAATTAATTTATTATTATTGACCTAACGTTTTATCCTAAGTTTGTTTATTTATGGAGGGGTAAGATTGGCGAAGGGGTGTAGTTGACTGGACAAAGGACAAGGGGGTGAGGGCATAGTGGCGGATGAAGGATGCCGAAAAGGTGATGGAATTAGGCAACAAGGATGGATGATATGTATAGATAGAGGGCCCACCAGAGTAAAAATCCATTCCAGACCCCTGAAGAACACCTTGAGCTATTGGTCTACGTGCTTTGCTTTCAACCGTAGATCTGTGCATGATCTTTAACACACATTCCGTACCCCCCCTCCATTAAAGGAAGAACAGACGGGTGGGGTTCGGAATCCAATATAGACTGTAGATCTAATCGCTGAAACTTGGGACATTCAGATGCGCACACACATTATCTGCGATTCCAGACCCCCCCCTGCTGTTAAAGGTAGAACGGTCGGGGGGGTCCGGAAAGACTTGTGAACCGTAGATCTTAGCGCCAGCTTCTCGACCATTCATTTATGCGTTGTCTTTAATCTGTGAGAGAAAATTCATATTTTCTCCAAAACTTAGGATACACGCATTATGTGGATTTTGTGCATTGCTTCCTTTGAAAATAATTTGCAGAGATGAAATATTATTTGCAAACCTATACACCCAGAGTGAAAAAATTCCAGTCAATAGATGATCCTATGAATCATAGGGTTATAACACCGAGTACGATCATGCTTGATACAACCAACTTGAAACCTCGTCTCCCTTACCACGTAGCATTCCAGATAGTTGTGGCTTACACCATGAAAACTTTTACTCAGAACATTTTTCGCATGGTGGTTGATGAGGGCACCTCAACATGTGTAATGTCTTTGGCATGTTGGAATGCCATTCACCAACCCATTTTGTCTCCGTCGCCTACTCTTCTTACCACTTTCGACAGTTGTTCATTCCGACCACATGGCATTATCCCCACTTTTCCCGTGCAGTTAGGAGGTAAAATTGTGTGTGTCAAGGTTGAAGTGGTCGACGCATCTCTCGACTACAATCTCTTGTTAGGGAGGAGTTGGACCTATGCTATGCAAGCAGTAGTCACTACAATTTTCAAGGTCTTGTTGTTTCCACATGAGGGTCGGATCGTGACCATTGATCAGTTGTCTTTCTCTTGTCCTGACCCTTCATTGGGGGCATTTGCTATCCCAATGATTGACAACTCTCAACCCGACATCGTCAACATAGGGGTTGGTTTGTGCCTACCTTTGATGGGTACTTTCGATTACCCACCTCCTCAATGTTAATATTATGGTAGCTGCGGGAGGTATTTACCTCCACGTGTGAACCTGATGAGAATAGAAGACTCTAGGAAGCAAGAGAAACCCTAATGAATTGGCTAATAACCCTAGAAGCCTTGTCATCTCAAGAAGATAATTTATATTAGGCTATTAGCCTCCAAGAGAAGAAGTCGACCAGAAATCATAATAATATACTGAATAGACACATACCCAGAAGGAGAAGTCGGCCCTAGAAAAATTGACAGGACTACTATAAATACAGGGTGCCAGTTCTCATTTGTAGCATCTCAGAATTGCAGTTCTGCAGTTTGGTGCGCACTGCAGTTGCAGTCTTGTGCGCAGGTTTGGAGGAAGAGCTGGTGCAGCTGCAACAGCAACAAGATCTCAGTTTTGGATTGAATATCTCTTGTCTAGGGTTTGGAACATCTGACCAGTCTTTTGTGATGCGCTGTCCTTGGGGATTGATGCACTACTCTTTGTTTGGCTATCTAGCCTATGGTTTGCTTCCGGAGGAATTCTCAGTCAAGGTTAAGGTGCTCGGAGGGAGGCTTCGGCCTATGGTTGGGTGACAAAGGTATCGTCAATGGTAAAACAAGCACACCATCTTCTATATTCTAACAGGTTATGGGCCCACACCCCTTCAGTCAGCTTAAAACGTTGGAAGGAAACATAGCCGCTAGATATTGAGCTCATTGAGGAACTATCGCTAGGGTTGTTAACATGAGCAGTTTCCAAAAGCATTGCAGCTAGGGTTACCAACAGAAGCAGTTGCATAAACCCTAAACCTCTTGTTGAGGCACCTTAAGTGATGAGATTGACCTAATCTCTGGATAGATCAGTGCGTCCTAGCCTAGTGCATCTCTTGGTACTCTCAGAAGGCCAAGACGTGAAGTTTTGATTTTCGATCAAATCTAGGGTTTGACCAAGTCAAGAAAGCCATGACAAACTCTATGAAGTCTGAGAACAAGCTAGATGAAGCCTCTAACTTCAAAGCATGGAAAACAAGGATTGACCTCATCCTTGCTAAGAATAAAGTGATGGATATTGTGAAAGGAAAGATTGTGAAGCCAGAGTTTAAATAAGGAGAAGAGAAGGAACCGCATAACGTTGCACCTATGGAGAAGTTCAAAGATGTTGACGTCAATGCCATGAGTATCATAGTGGATTCCATAAAATACCACCTAATACCCTACATCTCCCATATTGACTCATCGAAGAAGATGTACGATGCCCTAACAAATCTCTTCTTAGTCAGAAACATTGGACAAGTTATGAGTTTGAAGAATGAGCTCCGTGACATGAAGATGAATGATGACGACAACATAAAATCATACTTTGTAAGGATCTCCCAGCTAAGAGATCAACTACAAGCTATTGAAGAGATCACTTCAGAAAAAGAATTGGTGAACATAGTACTTAATGGTCTTCCCAAGACATGGGATGCATTTGCCGCAAGCATGAACACAAGGAAGGAGTACCCGACATTTGAAGAAGTTTGGACTTGCTGTGCTCAATAAGAATAAAGGATCAATGCAAAAGAGAAACCTCAAAAGAAGCACGATGATCAAGCCTTCACAACAAGATTCAAGAACTTCAGGGAAAAAAGAAAGTTTGATTCAAGAAGGAAGCCAAAACAAAGAAAACATATTTCAGAAATACAGTGCTTCAACTGTCAGAAGTACGGTCACTACAGGAATCAATGTCCCGAGCAAAATAAAAGGAAGGAGAAACACAAAGCATTGATTGCCGAAGAAAAGGAACCTACAAAGAAGACTAAGCAGGATGGAGGAGACTTCTTCTACTAAAAGGTAACAACACTCTTCTTATTTTCTTGTACATATCTTGCTTGCATCGTCTTTGTACAGATGTTGTATATCTATCTCTTGGAAGATAATGTGTTCCAAGAAGAACTATACCTATGAAATAACAACAAGACAAGGATGAATATCATTAGATAATACATATGAAAGGATGAAATACAAATCATGTGGAAGACATTACAAGATAAGACCGAAATCAGAATCAATCTTGAAGAGACTTGGAAAAAGCAAAGACAAAAAGAAGTCAACAATCGAAAGGAAACTGGAAAAAGACTCATGACATCCTATAGAAGACACCAAGATGGAAGCGTGGACTCTATTAGACAAGAGAGCCAATTATATATTGCAAAAGACAATAAGGTTGCAGATGGAAGCGTGGAATCTATTATATATTGTAGAAGACAATAAGGACGGAGACATAAGTATGAAATCTATCAGACGGAGGGAGTTGATTATGTGCACTCTTACATGAAGCAAGGATTAGGAGGGAGCTAATCCTATGATCCATTAAAGATGATGAAATGTATATATCCATGGTAGTAGTCATGGAAGACAACACGTGTTCAATTCAACCATAGAAGAAGACTTCCTCAGAAGCCTTAAAGTATTCCTGGTTGTCCATCCAGATCTATGATCCCATGATGAAGGTAAGAAGTGGAACCTCTAGGGAATGGAATCTATAAGAAACTCCATGGACCCAAGAGCTAAAGAAAAACATGAAGATTCCAAGAAAGAAGAACCAGAAGAACCAGTCATTACATAAATAATCACAAGATTACCAAGCCTGATATGAAAGCAATCAAGTAGAAGAACTGAAAGTTGTGATGAAGAACATTGTATGGAAGACTTATGAATGAAAGCATTGCAAGATCCAGAACTAGAGGTTCTCTCAGATGGAGGGAGAAGACTATGATGATTTATTGTTCCAGTACACCAGACTTATCTCTACATAAGTCATTATATCATCCGCAACATCCATGAGTTGGAATTCTACATCAGATAAATGCAAAGAATGTTCTCCAGAAAAATTGAATAAAGAGCATATGAAGAGCAATATCAAGACTTTGAGGCATACCAGAAAGATACTCCTGTATGAAGATAAGAAGAAGACAACTTGGCGGAGAACCTCCAGTGCACAAAAAAAGCGTGGTGAAGATTTCCTATAACATCAAGATGACTACTCAAAAGATCAGATCTCATGATGACAGAAGAAGTACCACATGGATATGTTCCAGTTCTCCAACCATGATATACTCTACTATTCAGATCTACATGAAGCCTTCACAGTGTTCCAGACTACAGTACAAGCATTATATTATCCATGATAAAGTCCAGAAGGGAGAAAATGATTTCTGAAACACATATCTCCATAGATGAGCAGATAAGCATACATTTTGGTAAAAGCCTCCATTCAAGATGAAAGAACTTGAATACTCAAGCTAGAGCTCATGGAAATGACTCTCTTAGCTGGAAGGGAAGACTCTCCAAACTAGAAGAAGGTACGCAAACATTTATTTTTGTGATTGAAATAACTCTCTAGTTAGGAGGGAGCATTGAAAATATCATTTATCTTTGTAATTGAAAAATAGTCCAGATTGGACAAATGCTTTCTTGTTCAGAAAGTGGATTGAGATTTCTGACGGACAGTGACTTCCCATTGTAGTTAACATGGGAGGCAGAGTGATTGCTGATGTATCATAGACAATGACTTCCCATTATGGGGAGTGGTCTAGGACAGTCATTCCTATTGGCAGTCACTCTGAGTAGTGGTCAAGTAGAATCGTCTGCCTCGCCGGGCAGTCATTCTTTCGAAGTTCACAGTTGTGAGCAGTTTCAAAGAATCGTCTGTTTTGGAGGTTGATGCAGGACATACATTCCTCGAGGATAGACTCATTCTCTCCAGGTTACACTTTGTTTAGTGTCGGAGGAATGGCCTAGGGTGGGGAATGGTCCGAACAGTTATTCCTCGAGGGCAGACTCATTCTCTCCAGGTTACACTTTGTTTAGTGTCCAAAGAATGGCCCAGGGTGGGGAATAGTCCAGGCTCAGCAATTAGGGACAGTTATTCCTCGAGAGTAGATTCATTCTCTCCAGGTTACACTTTGTTTAGTGTTAGAAGAATGGCCCAGGATGGGGAATAGTCCAGGAAAGTCATTCCTTAGGGAAGAATCATTCTCTCCAGGTTACACTTTGTTAAGTGTCATAGGAATGGCCTAGGGTAAGGAATGGTCCAAATATTTCTCGAGGGAAGACTCATTCTCTCTAGGTTACACCTTGTTTAGTGTCGAAGGAATGGCCCAGGGTGAGAAATGGTCCAGGCTCAGAAATCAGAAATAATCCTTCTTCCTTGGTTGAGAAGAATGGGGCAGATAGCCCATCGTTGATATTCTATATTGACGGTAGGCATTCTTTCAGATCTCACAGACATGAGTGAAAAATTGGCCCAGATGATTATTGTTGATATTCTATACTGTGGTGGCAGACATTCTTTCAGATCTCACAGACGTGAGTGAAAGATTGGCCCAGATGATATAGTTTTTATCATAACATTGTTTCTATGCAGGATGCTCTCAGATGTTTGTTATGAAGACTATATGACAATAGATGAGGACTACTGTGGTGAATATGTTTCACCGTTCGCAACCACACGTTGCTGATAAAGTACTTGTGTGTTACTTGATGTGGTAGTTAACCATTGGATTCTAGTTATGTATTACTATGAATAGACACAGGTGTGTTCTATCCTTGTTCTAATTGTCTTGAAGACTATCAGTAGTTTATTGGAGATAATGATAATTCAGATGAATGATGAACAAAGGTTTTTCCATATGGAAAACAGTTCAGAGCCTTTTACTCCTCTTGTATCACTCCATGGTGAGAGTGACTTATCCAACATCACATCTAACTACTCAGATGAAGTATGGTTTCGAGAGATGATGTAGCTGATGATGATGGTGATGCTCATGATCTAGTCATGAAATAGTCTAGATGACTATATTGATGCTACCGGGTAAATGGTAAATTTTGTGCTTAAGTACATTACCTGTAAATACCTCTCTAGCTAGGAGGGAGTGTTAATATTATGGTAGCTACGGGAGGTATTTACCTCCACGTGTGAACCTGATGAGAATAGAAGACTCCAGGAAGCAAGAGAAACCCTAATGAATTGGCTAATAACCCTAGAAGCCTTGTCGGCTCAAGAAGATAATTTATATTAGGATATTAGCCTCCAAGAGAAGAAGTTGGCCAGAAATAATAATAATATACTGAACAGACACTTACCCAGAAGGAGAAGTCATCCCCAGCAAAACTGGCAGGACTACTATAAATACAGGGTGCCATTTCTCATTTGCAGCATCTCAGAATTGCAGTTCTGCAGTTTGGTGCGCACTGCAGTTGCAGTCTTGTGCGCAGGTTTGGAGGAAGAGCTGGTGCAGCTGCAACAACAGCAAGATCTCAGTTTTGGATTGAATATCTCTTGGCTAGGGTTTGGAACATCTGATCAGTCTTTTGTGATACACTATCCTTGGGGATTGATGCGCTACTCTTTGTTTGGCTATCTAGCCTATGGTTTTCTTCCGGAGGAATTCTCAGTCAAGGTTAAGGTGCTCGGAGGGAGGCTTTGGCCTATGGTTGGGTGACAAAGGTATCGTCAATGGTAAAATGAGCACACCATCTTCTATATTCTAACAGGTTATGGGCCCACACCCCTTCAGTCAGCCTAAAATGCTGGAAGGAAACATAGCCACAAGATATTGAGCTCGTTGAGGAACTGTCGCTAGGGTTACTAGCAGGAGCAGTTTCCAAAAGAACTGCAGCTAAGGTTACCAGCAGAAGCATTAGTATAAAACCTAAACCTCTTGTTGAGGCACCTTAAGTGACGAGATTGACCTAATCTCTGGATAGATTGCATCCTTCGCTAATGCCTCACTCATGAAGAAGCGAAAATCATTCTTAACGATTGCCATACTGGAGCATGTGGTGGTCATTTGTCTGGGTTGGCAACAACCCAAAATATTTTATGATCCGGTTACTTTTGGATGACACTAATCAAATATTGTATCGCATCAGTCAAGAAGTGCCACCTGTGTCAAATCTTTCACGGAATATGAGGGCACATCCCGCTCCCATGTTTCCCGTCATCACCGTTGGCTGCTTCACCAAGTGGGGGATTGATTACACTACCTGCAATCCTCCTTTAGCAAGGGGGCACTATTATATCATCGTAGTAGTATACTACTTCACCAAGTGGGTTGAAGCTATTCCAAAGTTCAAATATGATGGAGAGATTGCCGCCCTCATTTTGTTTAACCAAATTATAGCACGGTTCAACGTCCCAAGAGAGATTGCCACTGACCATGGTAGTCACTTTCAGAACACAATGATGATCAAGTTAACATCAAATCTTGGGTTGAGGCAAGAGCATTCGTCACCCTACTACCCTCAAGAGAATGGTCAGATAGAAGTTGTCAATAAATCTCTTAAGACCATCTTACAACGCACGATCAATCCGGCCAAGTCAAATTGGCATTTGATGTTATACTCGACATTATGGGCCTACCGAACATCTATTAAGACTGCAATCGATTTCTCACCTTTTCAACTCATTTACGGGCTGGAAGCAGTCTTGCCTATAGAGTGCCAAATCTTGTCTCTCAAGTTGGCAGTATAATTGTTTCCAAACACTTCACCACTTGAAGAGCATTTATTATACCTCGAGCATCTCAATGAGTAGCGTTGGGATGTAGCCTTGGCCAACGAGGCTCACAAACAAAAATTCAAGTGTCAATATGATTGGTTTGTTCATCCTCGGATTTTCTCGGTAGGCGACCTTGTCCTGGTCTATGACCAAGATAAGGACCCCCTAGGGGTAGGCAAGTTCAAACCCATGTGGTTTGGACCTTTCATCGTAAAAGAGGTTCTAAAAAAGGGTGATTATCATCTGGTAGAATTTGAGGGAAATTCTTTGGCAAAACCTAGAAATGGGCTCTACCTCAAGAAGTATTACTCATAGGTAGGTCACCTTGGGTAACTTTTTGTAACATATGTATAGTCTTTGTACTATTACTTTTTGTTTTCTTTTGGTTTTATGGATGTGTCATTTTTTATGTTATCTTTTGTCACTATGGTAGATGTCAAGTGAATCAGAGGTATTCGTTGGATTCGCAGACGACGCTAGCCAACACACTCAGAGGCTTGCCTCCGTAGCTTGGGTGTTTTTTACACCTCAGGGCCAGTTGCTATCTTCAGGAGGTATATGTTTAAGTGACACCACAAACAATGTCACCAAATACAACACAGTTATTGAGTTTCTTTGTGATGCTTTGTCACTTGGTATCTCTCACCTCCGGGTCTATTTAAACACTTAGCTGGTTGTGTCTCAATTAAATAGAGTCTACCATGTTCATGATCCTACTTTACACCGACGGTTCCTTAGGGTACGTCTCTTAGAACAAATCTTTGATTATATTACATATTTTCATGTTCCTAGTAGATTAAATCAATTCACATATACTCTAGCTAATCAAATTTTAGATTGGCATCTTGCACACATATAAGAAAGACACACACATGCACATGTAAATACATTTTTAAAGCAAATGTAATCCATAAGACATAAAAAGACATAAAAATCCATATATAATATCAAAAATATCAGAGTACATGCGTGGGCACAATCCCCTCAAAAATATGTCCAGTAACAAGTCATGGGGCTTATGCCCTAAAAAATATATAAGTAGTGCCCTCGGCACATGAAAAGTCCAGCCTAACTAAGGACAGGGCCTGTTGGCCCTGTTGTAATGGTCAACGACAATTTCCAAATGACGAAAAAGTTGGACCCATGTCCGTGGTGCCCCCACTACATGAGGCTACATAGACGGTGGCATATCCTCGATCTCTGCCATGGGGACTGTGCAAGTAATTGAGGTAAAGTTTCACTCTACTCATCTTAAAACTCTCTCAGCCTCACCAGCTGGAGGTACTTCTATTTCTACTGGTCTACCGGTTGCGGCTGGGGTGGCCTCTGGTCGAGGATGTCACATGTTCCTTGCATAGTCCGTTGGTCACACTAGCCCCACATATACACATAACAGACACCAATCTGTCAGATACTCTGGTGTATAAAACAAAAAATGATATATATAAAAAACAACATTAAAATTACATATATTTAAAAAAATAAAAAAAAATGAAGCAAACTTACCCATCTCTCCTCGCTCCTCTCCGAGAGGTACCGGTATCTCAGGATCTCTAGAGAAGTCAATCCCAGCATAGGGGTAGTCCTCTATGACCAGAATCTATCGCACCCACCAAGCAAATAACTTGTCATCAAAGGCCTCAATGGTCCTCCCTCCCCCCTGTCGCAGCAACAATGCCACCCATATGCATAATGCGGGGAGAGAGGCCTCATGCCCTCGTATAGTCTCTCCAGGACTGAAACTGGGCACTCTATCAAAGAAGAAAGCACAAAAAATCATCCCTAACCTGAAGTTCATCTGATTCCACATTCGACACTCTATTAATTGCCTCTTCATACAATCCAGTAAGGTGGTTCTCCAGTCAAATATTTGTGCATTTAATCACTGAATTGCACAATTCATGTGCGCATGTGAAGCATGATGCAAAGACACGGACCTAGTAATCTTCCCAATGAGAAACACTATCACTTTTAGTGATAAGTTAGAGATATTGCTTATCGGCACTTGCGAGCTCATTCTTTCAGTATCGACTTCACAATGGAGTCCAATCAAATCCGATATGTTATGAGGCCCAGAAGGAAAGGTACAAAAATTGACTGGTTCCCCTCTCCTCGAGAGGCCATTCAGGAAGTATATATTCTTTGTCGTTGGAGCCAGCGATTTCCCCTCTAGCATAAAGGCCTCTGCATCGGGATGCCAATAATCCACCAAGGCGTTTAGTAGCCTAGGTTGTGCTCGCATGAAAGGACAATGGAAAAAATTTAACAAACCACACTGCAACAGTGCAGAAAGAGCATTAGGGTCCTCATCGACCAACACATCAATATCCTCATGCTCTCTTTCCCTCCAGTGAACATACATCCTGCATCCTGCAAATAGACAAAGTTCAGGAGCGTTAACTCTTGTTTTTTATTTTTTTTACACTAAATGGAAGGTCCACGCGGGTTGTAGTGTTCACAGTAGCGTGTACACTCGGGCTGTCATAAGGCAGCCCACGTGTACACTCGGGCTGTCATAAGACAACCCATGTGGACATAGGTCCGACCTTTTAAATTTCGACGCCCCCCCAAAAAATGAACTTAAATGCATAAAGAAAGAATTAAAGTGCAAGAGGGGGTAGTGAGTACTTACTTGGTCCAAGTGGATGGTCGTTTCGTCCATTGAAGCTCCCAGAATCAAATTTTTTCACAAAGGGGTAGTTTTGGATTTTAGTCAATTTCTCAAATAGCAATGGTGATAATGAGCTGCCAGCTTCTATTTATAGACTTTGTGGCCTCTTTTGTCAATTTTTGGACCCTTTTGTCATTTTTTCTAAAATGAAAATCATTTAGTATGGTTCAAGAGTTTTCTTTGGATTGTCACGAGAAGTGTTCTTTGGGTATTGGGAAACTTTTTGGAGTTTTGGGTCGTTTTGAAGGTCCTTTGGTAAAAATCCATTTTTTCCAACTCATTTCATTTAAGATAGGATTCCACCTCCACTTTCTGCATCTTGTTTTCTTTTCTACTTTTCCATAGGATAGATCCCACTGAGTTGAGACACAGAACCATCATTGTTTCTTTAGGAGTGTCATAATTTAGTGGTAGAGCCTACCTTGACATGCATAACCTAGGTAGATCCTGGTTGCATTTTGGTGTCCATGCTATCACTAATGACTATAGGCCCGGGAGTCCTTACTATTTTTCTGTAATTACAAGTTTGAGCCTCATTTGCATGATTCTGTATCACTCTTGACCTCACCCTCGAGAGTCCCAAAACTTAATGGGTCTTCTTTTAAGCTCTTTTCAGACCCTCTAAATGTGAAAAGATTGTCGAGCGATCTTGTTGACCTTCACGCTCGCTAAACTGAAATTTGAAGTCATGTCTGTCTGGCGGTAGTTTACCCCTTTTTCGGTCTGGATGGTCAATTGTATGAATAAAGGTATACTCTAGGAGCCTCGGTTCTCTAGTAGAGTACTCTCAGGTATAATTTTAACCATTTTCAGGCCCGAGGGACTAAATTTACGAAAAAGGAACCCCCACAGAGTCCATAGTTAAGGTCTTTTCAGACTCCCTAAAATTGAAAAGATCGTCGAGTGACCTTATTCTTTCACACTCGTTAAAATGGTCCAGAAGAACATTCCTGACGAAGTCCATAGTTAATATTTTTTCAGACTCCTTAAAAATGAAATAATTGCCGAGTGACCTTGTCTTTATCACACTCGTTAAAATGGTTTTGAATAGATGTCTGGTCGTAGCTAGTTTACCCATTTTTCGAGTCGACTAGACTATCTTCAAAAAGGTATCCCAGTGGAGTCTCCTTTTACGTTTTTTCAGACTCTCTAAATCTGAAAAAACGTCAAGCTTACCTTCTCTGGGCTCATTAAAATTACATCGAAGGATGTTACCATTGTGTGTTTTGTTAACCGTGTTTGCATACCTGCGTCTTTGGCCTAATGCCGGCTCCATGTTGCTCTCAACTGAACCATCTGAATCATGCCTTATACGCAAGCCATGTAGCACTTTGCCTTTGTGTCTTGACACCTTTGGCCCCGAGAGGGATTTTTCTGAGTGTCCTTGCTCTGAACATCAATATTGTTCTTGCGCCTAGAAATAGTATGTTTGTGACACTTGTTCCTCCTTTGTAACGTAGCATTATTTTATTCTTTTTCCAAAATTATTGAAAAAGACAAAAAAAATTAAATATACCCTGAAAAGAGGAAGGGAAAAGTATTTTCTTTTTATTGGAAGCACAATGAGTCGCCCTTGGACAAAGCACATCCTTCTGTTTTTTCGTCAAACCTTGGGATTTAATATGACCTTAGGAAGATATTCTCACTCCATAGAGTTGTGTCCTCCTCCATCTGGTTATTCTTCCAAACATATGGAGAGTTTGCGTTGCTTCCTGCATCGTGAACTTATGTCAACATCATGCTGCCTAAGTCTCATCATTTGTCGTGCTATTGTCCAAGGGAATTTTTTACCAAGCTTGAGTCATCCCCTCTAAATTATTGTCTCTTACCCCATGCTCGACCATCCCAAAATTCCAATCAAGTCTTTGTTCGAAATCAATGAAGCCTTCAGTCTGATCATCAAGATCCTCTAGTCCATGCCCGATGAGCTATCGAAGACCTCTAGGTAGAGAATTCGTACACTCATATTACACTCCTACCCGAGTTTTGAAGATTTTAAAGTTGATGCTCGAGCTCTGAAGACCTCATCTCCAGCCATCGGGCCTTATCAGCTTCTAGAAGATGGATACTATACATGTATATCTTTTTTATTTTGAGATGTAGATCTGCTATGTATTGCTCGTGGATACACTTTATATAGTTATATGACATGGATCTACAATGTATTTTATTGGTAGCCATGATTTTATTTCATTCCGAGCATGGGTATGCCCGCCTCGGTGAGACAATTGTTATTTTGAAGATAGCACCTCCCATATTCTGGTCCCTGGGCTCACTGGTTTGGTACGCTAATAAAGATTGATAATGTATTTCGGTCATCAGATTATCTTCTGACCTCACACATTAGGGGGCATCTGTTATAACCCTAATTTTCATCAGACATGCTTACCTGGCATCATGCCATCTCATTTTCCTTCTATTCCAAGCCACTACTGGACATCTCTTCTTAAAAACACCTTTTTTAAGGGAACATGCTAGCTGACCCACTACAACCCACGTGTACACTCTAGTTGACTCACTACAACTTGTGTGTACACGCTAGCTGGCCCATTTCAGCTCGCGTGTACCTACAAAAGAATGAAAAATGGAAATTTGTTGACAGAACACACAGTTTTGGGTAAGTTAACTAAACCTTTTGAACATGCATGGCCAGTCACTCGACTAAATACCTAGCTCCTTCTAGCCTATAAAAGATGGGTTAGGGGTCCCATTTGAAAGGAGGAAAATCATAGTAAAGAAACTCTACCCGAATTAGAATTTCCCTAGCCTCAACCTTTTGCAACTATTGTGTGAAGAGAAGCATATACCGAAGCAGTTGGAGCACAGTTGAAGAGGATCCTAGGACCATATTCAAGGAGCAATGCCGACCACATATTATAAAGTTTACTCTTGTAAATATTAATACAAAAAGGAATACTTTTTTCGTCCCACCATATCATGTGTTCAAATTGTGTATTTATTTTATGATATTGTCACATCTAACCCATCAATTAATATATGAAATGCATGTTTGCAACTCTTTGTTTGTCCATGTGTGAATGCAGGCATCTTTGGGAGGAGGCTTGCAGTCAAGGAGTGAGTGAAAGCGAAGAGATAGACATCAAACAACGGATTTAAGGTAGAGGTACCTAATCTTGTTTTCACCTTTGTATTGCATGAATGTGGGGTTTTGTGTTCGGAGAATAGAAAAAAGTGGAGGCCTTTAAATGGTCATTTTCTGCATGCATGATTAAACCCTTAGTGCTAGTCTATAGGAGGGATTTCCCACCCACAATAATCATGGATCATGGAAGTCATTTTTAGAATGAAATGATGAAAGAACTAGCATCTAAATTGGGTTTTAATCATGGTCATTCTTCCCCTTACTACCCCTAGGAAAATGGACAAGTAGAGGCCATGAACAAGTCTCTCAAGACCATTTTGCAGAAAACTATCAGCTAGAGAAAATCTGAGTGGCATATCATGTTGTATCATGCACTTTGGGCATACCGAACCTCGGTCAAGACTTCCACCGGTTTTTCTCCATTCTAGTTAGTACACGGTGTGGAGTCGATCTTACCTATTGAGTGTGAGATCCCTTCTCTTATATTGGCAGTCGTGCTCCTTCCTGACACTTCCGATCTTGAACAACGCCTCATACACTTGGAGAGTCTATATGAGCAGTGTCGAGATGCCTCTATATCGAAGCGAATAAAAGATGTGTCAAGGTCCAATATGATAAGTTCTTATGTCCCCAGTTGTATGCTAAGGGTGCCTTGGTCCTCCTATATGATCAATCCAAAGAACCACCAGGGGGAGACAAGTTCAAACCCATGTGGCACGGTCCCTATATCGTATGACGTGTCTTAGAAAAAGGATCCTATGAATTAGAATATTATGAAGAGAACATGTTGTTTGAGCCTAGGAATGGGCTCTATTTGAAAATATATTACGCTTGAGCCCCAAGATTGGGCATAACTCTTTGTATACTGATGTAATTTAGTGTATATATCTTTTCCTTTTATTTTAATCTTCAGCTTTCTTATCATTTTTTCCCTTGTTTGACAGATGTCAACAGAGTCTTTGGTCTACTTAGGATTCAAATATGGGGCCATTTGTCATACACGGAACTTGGCTTCCGTCGCTTGGGTTTTTTACTCACCCGAGGGTCTACTGGTGTCTTCAGGCGGTGTTTTCCTAGGGCCATCCAAGAATAATGTGGCCGAATATAGCATCATTATAGAACTTTTGTGCGATGCCATTTCACATGGTATTTTCTCTTTAGAGGTTCACCTGGAATCCCAGTTAGTAGTATGTCAGTTGAACAGAAGTTACCATGTGTGGGACCCCAATATACTCAGACAATTCCTATGGGTACGACTTTTAGAATGATAGTTTGATTTTATTGCTTATCATCACATACCTAGAAGTTATAATTATGTATCCAATGCATATGCTAATTTTGTTTTAGATTGGCATTTGTCACATAACTAAAGTAAAGAAAACATTTTCATCAATGTACACATTGTAACATAAGTTAATCTGAAGAACCATGTTTTTATATATATATCAAAAAAATATGATGTTTATAGTACAAAATTAGGGCTAACACCTTCAATATACATATACAGTAATAGTCATGACATCTACGCCTATGGCATTAGATGAGTGTCATGATAGAAGACTACAGTGTTTGTGAGATGTCGAAAGAGTCGTACCCAAGCAGGAGGCACACCTACCACCTGTCAATGCATAGCCTTCGATAGATCCTCCACCTAAACCATCATAATCCTCTGTGTCAAACAAGAGAGGTTTCCCTACACGCTTTGAAGCATTCTCTTTGCGTCCCCTCCCGCTGCCTCATTTCCCCAGTGCCTTTGACGATGCCATGGAAGTCCGTCCAGTTATTGTGGACTTATGTATGCATCACATACATATTTAATTAGTACTTAACATCATCCAAAAATATTTGTTTCCTTATACAAAAACACAAAAAAAATGAAATATTTAAAAAACTTTGACATACCTATGTCTCCGTAGGAGGACCCTGGTGGTAATGGCATGTTAGGATCTCCTCTGAAGTCAATCCCTTCATAAGGGTAGACATCCATAGCTATCACGTTCCTCCTCCACCAGAAGAAGAAGTCATCGTTATAGGGTGTTGGCACCCTACCTCCCCCCTGCCACCTCATCACCTCGGTCCACCTTGCCATGGCTAGATCGCGAGGCCCACGCAGAATAATATCAACTCTAGGTCCCAAGCCTAGAACCCACTCGAAGAAAAATCTACAAAGGATAGAACAAAACCCAAAGTTTCTTTTACTATCGTGTTTGGTTTCTATCATATGGCTCTTCATGTTGGCCAACATTGAGGTGCACCAGTTGTACAATGTGGGTCTCAAGAACTCCACTGAGTAGAACATAAGTGGCCTCGATCCCTAGTGAAAAGAGGTTGATCCTGTGATCCATGTCAAAATGAGGACAACAATCTCGAGACTTAAATTTTTTATCTCTCTAATTAGGAGTTGGATCTGTACCTTCTCGGTCCATGCAATGTAATGAGTGGCTATGTATTCCTCTATTTTCATGCCACTCCCATCTCCCCAAGATTTGAGGTTGACCACCTCACCCCGACGTGACAATCCCATCAAGAAATAGATGTCCTCGACTTCAATCCTTAATGGTTTTCCATCAAGGTTGAAGCTCTCACTATCTAGATCCTAGTAGTCCACAAGCAGTTGTAGCAACCACACTTGGTCCCTCATACCTATGAGAGCCAAAAACTTGTATCGCCCACATATTTTTAAGGCCATTTGGGTCTTTGGATCTTTCTCCACTGCAACATCCACCTCCTCATGCTCTCTTTCTCTCCACTCTAGCACCATTCTACAAGATTCAAACCCTTTTTTGAGTTAGAAACCTTTAAAAAAAATTATCCACAGACATATACGTGATTTGTAGTGTACACAGTCACATATAGGGATTCTTATATGATGGATGATTTTCAAACAACCGTGTATAAGTATGTGTATATGTGACCAAATAAACTGTAGCCCGCGTACACCTAAGTTTTCAAATTGCGTCCTAAATAAATTAAAAAATGAAACCTAATTACAAAATTTAATCCACTAAAAAGAAAGAGGAGAGAAATATGAGTTACCTAGTCCAGATGGTTGTCGATTTCGTCTCTCGTAGATCTCGCAATCACCAGTTGAAGTTTAGAGGCAATTTGGTCCAAAATCCACTATTTGGGGTAAAAAATACAAATGGTATAGTAAAATTGGTTTTTTGTTTTACTATTTATAGCAATTTTTTACCCACTTTGGATAGTTTCATCCAATATTTTGGCCTAATGGACTAATACAACAGTGGATGGAGTTGGTTTTTGTAGTTTTGTGCAGAAATTCTTGCAGTTTTCAATGCCATGTCACCCATTCGTAACTTTGGATAGGTATTTTTGTTACCCATCATATAGGATAGGTATCCAATCCATCATGCACACTTGCATCATCCTATGACTGTCACTCATATTCCTTATGTATGAACCCATTTTATAGCGACATAGAACCTTATATCTAAAACTAGAAGTGTCGTTATCAAATGGTAGAGACTTACCAAACATGGGTACCCTAATTAGATCATCTGCTTCATTCAGTGCCCATGCAGATATTTTTGTCCGTAGGACCTGGAGTCTCTTATAGCTAATACATGGCTTTTTGTTGAACCTCATTTCTCACTCATAACCATGTTGACCTATACCTAGAGGACTCCTAAGTGAGTTTGATTTAAGCTCTTTTTTTACTCATTTCAAAAAGAGAAAAGATTGCCAAGTGAACTTGTCTCTTTCACACTCATAAATTGGATTTGAAAGGATGTCTATTTGGTGCAAGTTTATCCCTTTTTCAAACCAAGTATACTAAAATTACAAAAAAGGACATTTTTTGGCATTAAGTTGTAATTGCAACTCATCCTCTTGCTTGCAGTATTGAGCCTATTGTCGGTTCTCTCTTTTGTGTTATAAGCCTATCACCTTAGCAATTTCCATCATCATCCAAGCAGAGCCTTGTTTATATCCTTTACAGCTTGACACCCTATACCCAGGAGGAAACATTCCCCCTATTTTCCATCTCCCACATGCACCTCCTTGCATTAAGCATAGGTATGTTCCATTGCTGGAATTAGTTTTTATTACTTGCAAAACTTGTTTCCTCCTCTATATCATAGCATTCATTTGACTATGAAAAAACAAAAAAAGATAGGTGGGAAAGGAAAATTATCTTATATTATCAGCAGTCGTGCTGCCTTTGAATAGAGTACAAATTTTTTAACTCCACTTGTCATCAAAATTTTTGGTTTATCATGACCTTAGGAAGTTGAGCTCATTACATAGATTTTACTCCCCCAACTGGTTACTCTTCTAGTCGCTATGGATAGTTTTATCGATGCCTCCTGCATATCAAAGTTTCATCATTGAGTCTATGCTGCCAGAGTCTTCCATATGTCTCATGCTCTTGTTCAAAGGATGTCTATCAACCTATGTTGGCCATTCCTTAGAACTCTTGACTTTGCATGTCGGCCATACCCTCAGTGTGTCTCATAATCACATGAAGTTGTAGTCCTATTTTGCACCCTGGTCCTACTTTCCTCATTAGTAGGTAACCTTGAACCCAGCAGTTGACAGTTCATCATTTGTCATTGACTGGGTGGTTTACCTTATGTTCGATGAAAAGACATCTATTCACACATTAGGATTCATGTAGTGTCTTGGATACCATTAGCCTTATTGGTGGTTTCCTCGCCTTTGTCAACAATTTTCCTTATTGGCTATTGTTAGCACATATGTTTGTACGGGGGGTGTTTTCCCTTAGGATTTGAGCCCTGGGTGAAAAAATGTGAAAAAAGGGGTTAAAAAACCCACCAAATTCATTTTACCCAAAGTATTTGGATGGCCCGATGGATTGGTGTGTCATGTTAAAGAGTTCTCATATACGAGAGTTCGATCTTGGCACGCTCAGATCTACGGTCTGTGTTCCATATTGGAACCCCCCCGACCTTCTGCCTTTAACGG
>ML781843.1:417576-435365 GCA_009831015.1 Picea engelmannii
TAACTGGTTATAAATGACAACAATGGGTAATGAATAAATGTTGAATGCTAATTGATGAGTTTTTGTGCAAGAGGGAAGTTTTGGGAAAAAGAGCCCCGCACTCATTCACCCCCCCCTCTAAGTGTGGTAGGTGTGTCCAACAGTAGCGAGGACAAACTTCGAAACAAGGTGCATTACACTTTTTCTCCCTCTCTATCTTTCTAATTAGTTAAATTGAATTCAAAGGGATTTTAGTGTCCATTTGTGTTTTTCTGTCTTGGTATTAGGGGTCTAGAATCCAAGGGAATATTCACCTATACGTAGTGGAATTATTCTGTAACAAAAATTGGCGACTCCATTGGGGAACGAATCTTTCAGTTTTGGTTCTTTCCTTGGTTTGTCCTTGCCTTTTTCCAATCTTTAGATCTCATTTGCTGATTTTATCTATATGTACATCTTTCTTCTTTACTAAAGTTGTCTTACAGAGTCTCTGATTGAATTTTCCCGAGTTTTTGAATTTTCTAGATTTTTCCAAAAATATTGTCAAAACTAGCACCCTCTCAAATTTAAGCCAGAGCGTTGATATCTTGATCAATGCTCCCTCGGAGTGTATTAGGGAGATTTGTAGCGCTCTGGTGCTATTACTACCAGAGCGTCGATTTTTCTTTCCTTACAAAATTGTTGATTGTTTGTTTGTTGAGTGTAGTTCTTGGGTCTTTTTCTCTAACTCAGATCCTTTTCTATCAAGTATTGTCTTATGTTTGACTTATAGCTTGTTTCTTTTCACTCGTTTAGTCTTGAGTGGGTTTGTGTTGTCTTTCCTTATCTCAAAAAACAACCATTTTCCCTCAAACTTGGATTCTTTTTGCTGTTATTTTCATTTATATGATTGATTGGAGGGTTTTATAAGGAAAACCATTGATCTTAGTACTATTTACTTGGTCTTGGATCCCTTACTCATTTCCGAAAGAATTTTAAGTGTGATTCATTGCCTTTTTGGTGTTTTTCTTTGAATAGATAGTTTGTTCTTCTTTTAGTCTCTTATCAATTGTTGAGAGTGTCTTTGTTTGTGTGCTTTTGCTTCCTTTTTTCAAATCACAGTAGTGAAGTCATATTTTATTTATTAGTGAAATCAAGAAGCATTAAACGGACTTTTCAATTTATTTTCATAATCAAACAAATCAATACTTGTATCGGTTTTAGATATTGGAAAGGATTTCTTTATAATTTGACACTTAATTGAATTCTTCTTGAAAACGAATTGTATAAAATTATTGCATTCTTCTGTTTGTTAGTGAAAGAAAGAAATTCTTCTCCTTCCCATATGTTGTTCCTCAGTTTGTACTTAAGGCTCAAAGAACAATGTCAGGCATTAGGAAATGATGAAAGTTTAAAATTTTTCTTTTTCTGTTTCAGTTATGTGAGAAAAAATCCTTAAATTGAATTAATAGTATGACAGCTCAGAGGTCGTTTTTCATGTCTGAGTTAAATTTGAAAATATTGGATGTAATGAGAGAAAAACATAAACCTATTAGACAAAGCAAGGCATAAAATACAAAAGAATCTTACTTTGTTACGGAAAAAGAAAATAGATAATATAACCTTTAAATGAAGCATAAAATGTAGCCATATAATTAATTCACAGGTCTTGTATATACTAACAGTAAATACAAAGGAAAAGTTGTTTGTTATTAGATAACTAAGTGAAACATAACCACAGTAGATGTTGTACTAAATTGTGATCAGGCATTCATCAAGGAAATATATGAAAAATCACTAGAATGTGGAAAGACAAAAGAACACATAACTCAAATGGGAGAAATGTGGAATCTATGGTCTGCACTTGTATTAATTCTCAATAAGGAGATTTTTCTCGATTACAACCGGAAAGAATAATCCCTTGCTCATTCTTTCGGATATGTATTTATACAAAATTTCTCAACCTCAAACGGTTGGAATTCGTCTATGTTCAGAATAATTAAAATTACAAAATATGGAAACTGAAATGCTTCATTTGCAATCTTCTTGATCTTCTCGTTATGCTGGCATGAACATTTTCCTTTCCCATCTTCTAGCTCCAAAATAGATAATGTACACAGATTGTATTCATTTGTTTCCAGAGGTACTACCTTTTCCCTGCTCGATACATTTGATGCACCTGCCCACAAATTCGTTTACCAACCCAGAAGACCCTATTAAGTTATTAGCCTAAAAAATGTATAACTTCGTTTCCAACTAAGGCAATCTCTGTTCTATCTGTCTATCCTCTGAAATAATAAGTTGCAGTTGTAGAATAGGCTTCACTAGCAATCTATCTATTTGATCAATATCAACCTATTTTATCTATGATATTTCATCTTGTGCTTCTTCCATATTGGCTTTAATGTCAAGCTGATGTTTGGCTATATTAATCTGACCCAGTGTTCCATAACTATCTTCTTTATCCAAGCCTTATAATTATTTTTAAGTGAATAAAAAAAACTTCTTCACAAGATTCTTTCAATTCCTTAGCCATTTTCCTACCTTCGGCTATGTTTGACTCCCAAGCCTTTAGTATTATATCACATCTGGTTTTCTTTGAAATAGACAACCTAGATGCCATAGCTCTTCCTTCTTTTGTTGATGATATAACTGCTTCTTGGAAGGTAGTTCGGGCAATGATAGCCTCTCTCTCTCTTAAAAAAATATTACTTAATGCTTCATTCATCACCTGAGAATGATTTTGGATGATTTTTACTTTAGAGAGCAGGCTTTTTTGAGCTATTTCTAGTTTCTTTAGCACCTCCAACGCTTGAGCTTGAAACAATGTTGTATCCACAACCATTTTTGCAGTGGAACTGACCTTGTCTTTCAATTTTTTTATCAACTCATCTTGTTGTATAGTCTTTCTTTCACTCACTTGCATCTTCTTATCCATCTCGTCAGGACTGGAATTGAGCATTTGGATTTCTTGTTTATCACTATTTCTAACCTATTCTAGTCCTTTATTGACTTCTTCTCTAACATTATTTTATGCATTCCTTATTTGATTTTGCAACTGACTTATCATTTGATTTCTCTGCTTCAGTCTTTCTTTTAGGTTATCGACTGAGAATAGGTTAGTTGTTGCAAAAGCTCCCAAATGTCTGGCTACCTCTGTAGAAAAATCTTCATCTTCCAAACTCTATCCATCCAATAATACTCTGTGTTTTTTTACCGTTGCACCCTCTTTCTGGCGCATTTCTTTCTTCACCACAACTTTCCTTTTCTTACTGAAAAAGAAATCGAAGGGAGGTATCTCTTCAATAGAGATGGGCGTGAGATATCCTATGAGTATTACCTTTGTATTGAGGCTTCCTATAGTGGACTATAATGTCATGACACTCTAAATAGGGTTTTCAATTTCTATGGATAGCTGCTTTCTGGTTTCATCTGTAGTTGATTTATCTAGTGAAGACAATGGTCTATCTTCTCCTTTCTTTGTTGATGTATTTGGTCGATCTTTGGCCTGGTCATCAGATACCTCTGTCATTGGGATATCCTTTTTTTGAGTCGAGATATCAGACATCTCTGAGTTTTCCAAGGATTCTTTTTGCTAGAGCTTCCGACTTCTGGATTCTGGGTCTATGTTTGTTGTGTAGCAGAAGCCATCGGGTTTTCCCCTTGTAATACTTTCGGAAGACTGCTTCTTCCTTGTTTTTGGAAGTTGTAAAAGTCAACCATTTTATCAGGTGATAGGGCTCGAACTTGGCTCAGAAATTCTTGGTAAGGTCTCACCCCTCGGAATACTTCGTCCTGAGGGGATTCTTCATGTTCATACTTTTTAAGATTGCAACTGGCCATATGGTTACCCACAACCTTCTGCAGGTCATGCTTCTTAAATTCAATGTTAACTAGATTTATTTCTTCTAATGCTGAAATCCAATAAAGAAAATACACCAATTTATAAGGGAAAATATGGCCATACCTTTTTTTGCATGGCTTTGAGTTCTTTTATAATCCCGCTGAGTACAATTTGTTGTGCGACCTCGTGGCACACTAGTCTGTCTGGTAAAAATTACAGTAAAGTGTATAGGGGAAATGAACAATCGAACACTCTAATGTAAGATAAGTGCTCCTCAATATACCCGTCTTCCACTTTATCCAAGTTAGCCACAACTGTATCTGAAATTTTAGGAGGTGGGTGACCAAAAATAGCAATGTGCATTGTCACCACTACCCAATTATAGATTTCATAAAAGAAATCTTTCGCCTTGTCTTCCTAGAGTTTTGAATGATAAATATGAATTGGTTCTACACTATTTGGAGTCCATCTCCAACCCATTATCGGGAAAGGCGTCATGAAAAATGAAGTTGATTTTCCCTTGGCTTTCTTTGCCTGGTATTATGTAATCTCACTGGCCAAACTGTCCGACAATATCTTGGCCTATTCGAAAGAATAACCTTCCGCCACTGTGTGTATAATGTGTTCCCATGGTAGAAAGAGATGGGTTGTGTTCTCTTTTCCATAAAGTCTGCACATCATCATGGCTATATACATGAAATGTGGTTGCAATGTTGAGTATATGTCGTGAGAATCAGCTCTAAACTTTTTGGGGTGTAAGCACCAGTCCTTGATCAAATCTGAAAGATTTTTCCCATATTGATCACACTCCTTCTTGCTGAAATTCTTTAGAAAACTGGTATTGTAAGTAAAGTTTGATGTTGGAGACAGCTTATACATCACCTGTATGTGTTCCAGCCGAAATGACCCAACTGCCACCTTCTAAGAATTGAAAATAGTTCTAGTTGGGACATCCACATGATCTAGTGCCCATTTAATCATGTCATTATAGGGTAAAAGACTTGGCCTTGTTTCTACCTTATGCATCTCCACCTGAGCAATAGTCTTGTATTTGATAGATAAGTCTTCCTTTTTGTTGTCGCTTGAATCATCAAGGCAGTTTACCAGCTCATACTGTAGGATGTTGAATACGTCTGTCCAGGTTTTAACTGTGTTTATACTTCTAGGTGAGGTATCAAAGATAACCTCTGAACTCTGGCCTGAACCCTCACTAGTCGTTTTAGCTACTTTTCATGGCGGCATGGTAGCAGTTCTAAAAATAAAACCTGTTATTTGTCATAGAAAACACACAGGACTGAGTATCTCGTTAAGTAAGCTCTCTGAAAATGAGAATGTAATTAAGAAAATGAAAATATCTTCTTTGCCTTAAGCGTATCAATCTGCGTATACCTTTTCTGACAACGCATTTAATTCCTTTATTCAAAATATTTGGGCAATAAAACCAGATCTTATTTGAAATCATTTCCCTAAATCAGTTATTAATGTCATTAATGGTTGATATTTCGTGATCTGGGAAAAGCGTAGAGATCATTTGAATTTACTCGCATTTCAAACCAATGTAAATTTTACAGGAGATGAGACTGTTTAAGGTGTTAATAAATCAATATTTATCCTGTTAATTAATCATGCTTAACCTTAATACATTTTGGGGTTTGGAGTCTCGGGCGATCTTATTTTGTTTCAAGTTATGATTCCTAAATCGCAAGATCGCGATTTGATCAATTAATATTAATCAAGTTTAACCTTTTAATTAATCATGATTAGTTAAGGGTTTCGCGACTTCAGGTATCAGGATTTAAAGTTGTCGTTCAAGACAGGATTCCCGACACGTGAAACTACAATATGATTTAATTATTGTTAATCATTATTAATCATTTAATTAATTTGATTTAATTTTAAGCTAAATTTACAATTTCGTATATCGGGACTTTGGTGGTCGCTCGAGGCAGGATCCCTGAATCGTGAAATCGTGATGTGATTAGTTAGTACTAATCACTTTTACTGCCTTAATTAACATGGATTAAAACTTATCGTAGTTTCACGATTTCGCATGTCGTGACATTGAGACTCTTTATATGTTGGACTATTAGGTTTGTGAAACCCCGAAACCTAATATTTTGAAGACTATTTTTAGCGATTTGACCCTTTAACTAGTGGGCAGATCCATAACTTTCAAGAACTTAGGATCATTGTATCAAAGGGAAGACCTAATCAATGGTGATATACAAGTGCATGTTTGTCTTTATTTAACGAGAATTAAACCTATTTAAGTCTAAAGCTTAGAAAAAATAAATGTTTCAACATAGGCTCCATCTAGGGATCTCGTCTCCCTGCTGGACGAGAAGAACAATAGACCAAGTTCCTTTATTGGGTAAATGGAGTCATCATCGCATTTTTGTGAAACACATTCGGAAAGAGGGCACACAGAAGGACTTAAGATTTCATCCTTATCTTTGAAAACTTTGAAAACTTCATCATTCACTGATCTCGATTTTAGGCTTATCAATGGCTAGCCTTTCTTGAAACTAACTTCAGATTTGCTTAAGATAATCAAAAAAACCTTAATCGTTCTAGCAAGATCTATTCGATTTTGTTCACATCAAGGTAAGGTTATTTCGGTGTTTTTAGTCAGGGAGTCCCGTGTTAGCTTAGAATGTAAATCTAGTAGAAAAAGAACTAGTTACTAGAGTACATTGTAATTCATGTATAACAACCTTGCAGATATCATAGACATTGCTTCACTGCCAATGAGCCTGTTTAGTACCCCGGTGAAGTTATCTAATTTCCCACATTGAATTTCCTTTCACACTTCAATTAGTAATTTTGCATTTAAATGATGAGATGAGGGAATTCATTTAATGAATTTCCTTTCATAATATCTTTTTTTTGGACTGGATGGGGGGCAATCATTTAATGAATTTCCTTTCACCATTTGTCTTCTAATTTTTTGAAACATGATGTGGGGGAAATCAATTTGTATAAAATATACCAAGGATGATATCTTCTTATAATTTAGAATCAGAGGCCTTCTAATTCACTTTGATTACTCGGGCCTAATCCTCCTTTGATCTTCAAAACACCTTTGCATACACGGAAATTTCCATGGGGAGTTTTGATTTTCCAGGGACTTTCCTTGAGTGAAACTAATCAATTTAAACCTTTTAGAAGGGATAAGAGATTCAGGATTAGCCTAGACATAATTTTTGTTCCATTAAAGGAAGAGGAATCATAAGAAATTTTTACCTATTCTTATTTTTTTTTTAAGATTTGTTTGTCGGTTTTCAGAGCTAAGGTGAAATCCTTTTTCCTCTATGAAGACCATGGGATGATATCAAGAATCACATGAAAATACAACCTTTGAAAATAGGCGGGGGAAAATAATGAGAGTTTCAGATGTTTTGTTATAAGTACGGTCACTCCTATGCAAATTTTGTACTTGATTCCTGAAACTTTTCTTTTAGGTCTTCTTATTGCTCTTTTTTATTACAAGTTTTATTTCTTTTTTTTTATCCAAAGAAAACTCTTGACAATTAAAACGTAATTTCCGTTTCTTTGGTTATATATTAGGTGAGGATATTCATACATATGAGACCTATGTCATACTAAGTGATACTTCTTTGAAAATTCAGACAGGGCAGAAGCTCATACCTTAGATTTACTCTTATATTTTCAACCAAGTAAACTATTTATTTGTCACATGTTTCAAGAGAAAGTCAATATTCTGATGCGTAAAGGTCAGTTCTTGCAGTCTTTTGTCTCTCGACTATCAACAATTATTCTGCGTGGCAGTAATATGAAGAATGTCAGAAATTTACACAAACTAAAACTCTGTGTGTTACTTATTTTTATATTTTTTGTTTCTATGAAATCAACTAACCTAGTTTTATTTACAGTGGATGTAAAACTTACCGAAAGAGTGAAAAACAGTAAATCAAACTAAGAAAACAAAATGGTATGTACAGTGAGAGTTTTGAAACTGATCATCACATAAAATGCTTCAAGTAACACATGTTGATAGGGGCATTGAGGATTTTACCATCCAGATTTTCTAGCAGAAACAAGTTTTTTCCTTCAGCAACTGTGACTTTAAATGGTCTGCACCAGATATGGTTGAATTTTTCATGCTTTCCTGAGTCTTATTTCCTAGCATCCCACTTTAAAACCAAGTCACCAAGGATAAAATCCCTATCTTTAGATTTTTGGTCAAATAGGGCTTTCATGTTATCCTAATACTTCTGAAGTTTCTCATCTACTTTAGCCCTATTCTGTTGGGCTTCAATCAGTTGATTTATTCTTCTGGTAACATGGTTTGGCTCTTCCTTTTTGTCTTGCCAAAGTTTCATTACAGGAAGAGCCAGGTTTATGGGTAGTACCACATCAGTCGCGTACACTATTTGAAACAGGGACATCCCGATCGACTTCTTGGTGCCTATTCGATTTTCCCACAAAGGATATTTCAAATGCACATGCCATGATTTCTTATTTTCGTTCAACACTTTCTTAATTATGGTGATCAAGATTTTTTTTGATGATTCAACTAATCCATTGCCTTGAGGATAGTACGTTGTGGAATGGCCCAGTACAATATTGTACTTTTGGCAAAAACTAACCATAGCCATAGATTTGAATGCTTGTGCATTATCTGTAACTATCTTTCAAGGACAACCAAATCTAGATAAAATGTTTTCCTTCATAAAATTTATCACCACCAAATCTGTAGCATTTGTGGTTGGAATAGATTCTACCCATTTGGTGAAATAATTTGTAGCGGTCAAGATCCATTTGTGTTGCGCGCTAGAGTGTGGATTGATTTCACCAATAAAATCTAGCCCCCATTGTTGAAACATGGCTTCTGTTTTAACTGGTACCAAAGGTAATGCGGGAAGTTTTTGTTTGCCTGAAAATAATTGGTAGGGGTTACATGCTTTGAAATTAGCACTTACATCAATGAACAATTTAGGCCAATAATATCCTGCTCTCGGGATTTTATAGGTCGTAAATCTCCATGCACGATGTCCTCCACACACTCCTTTGTGAAATTCATTTATGACCCTTTCTGTTTTAGATTCTACCAAGCAGCTTAGTAAAAATCCCAGAGGATCCTTCCAATACAATCTGCTATCCATGGTATAATATTTTACTGCGTGAAATTTCAATGTTCTGGATTTAGATGGAGTTATATCTTCTGGGAATTGCAAAGTCAAAAGTTAAGAGACTATATCTTTAAACCAAGTAGAATAAAATAACTTATCCTTGATGGGTGTTTTATATGCACTAAAAACCCTCAATTAAATTGTCAACCCAAGGTAAGTAAATTTAGAGTTGTAGAAAAATATATGCCAAGGTAAAAGGGATAGTAGTAGTATAGTCTAACTAAGGAAGTGGTTATCTAAAGGCTAATTTATTCAGGCAAAGCTATCTAATGAGAAAACCCTACTAAGCAACTTTAAACTATGTAACCTAAGTACTCTTGGACCAAGGATCGATGGATAGTCATAAGAAAAAAAGTAAAAACCCTACTTGAAGCAAACTAGTTCAACAGTAAGCAATAAGCAAAAGTAACTATTAAGCCTAACAATAAGCAAATGACAAAAGAAAACTACTTTAACTTGCCAACCTATATTCAATGAGTAACTACCTTATGAAAGCAAGTAAATAAACAAGAAATAAAAGACAACTAACTAACCTATTAAAGAAAATAAACAAGCAAGCAAAGACAACTAACTAACCTATTAAAGAAAATAGACAACTAAGCAAAACAACTAGCTAACCTATTAAAGCAAATAGACAACTAAGCAAATGGCAACTAACTACTCCAAGGCAACTTCTACTGCAAATAATCAAATGAAAACTTCTCATTGAACAACTATCTAGCCTAAGAGGCAAGTGGACTAGATTCTTAATTCAAAACTATTTCTAATTCATGAAAAGGAAATCTATTTAACTGAAAGCAAGAAAAACTAACAACTAGTCTTGAACCTATAATAAGCAAGCTACTATCTAATTTATCAAAGCAAAGACTATCTACCCTACAACAACAATAAAACTATCTCCTAATCTATGAAAGCAAGAAAGCTATCTTCTACTCTATGAAAGCAATAAACTATTTTCTAATCTATGAAATTCAAATGCATTCTATACTAATATAAGAAAACTTATACTATACTAAATTCAATCATTAACTACAACTTGAAACTGCAACCTAAATCTAAGCAAGAAATTGCATAACATAAACTAAACTAGCTCTATCTTAACATTTCAAAATGTAATAAGGAAAATGCTTAAAACAAAAATTAAAGCACGACGTATAAAAAGTAAACTAACAAATACATTAACTAACAACTAGTTAAGCAAGATCTATGTAAAAATTGAATAAGCAATCTATAATTAAAAACTGAAACTAATCCTATCCATCCATCAAATCCTTGTTAAGGAAGACATGCAATAAAACTTTGTTCTACTTTGTTTTAACTTCTATTTTAAATTTGATTTTAAAAGCATAAATAAAATTCAATCTAACATCTAATTGCACACGAGGTTAGTGTATGAGTTTGAAAACTCGTTCCTAATTATAAAATCAATTCATATTAACAAAAAGCCTCCATACTAACCTGCAAAAGAGAATTAAAACAATTAAACTACAACAACGAATTAGATAACAAAGAAATAAAGGAACAATTCATGTATAGGAAATAAAAAGACATCTAAGCTATGAAATGCATAAATAACACATAGAACAGTTACCAGACTACCAGTGCCCCCCCCAGCAAGTCTTGGTCACTTCTCAAACGCACACCACAAGCTCATAAAAACGATTTCACCATTAAAACTTGAAAAATGCGGTCTTATACAATTTTGGCAATTGAAAAATGCAAAAACAGAGCGAAAATCATTTTTGGCTCTAACACACAACTTCTTCTACTGCTTAACAATTATTTGACCACCATGGTTTTATTTATAATGTTTACAGACCAAGTGGTCGACCACAGGAGGGTCGAACCACTTCTAAAATTGGCAAAGTTCATTAATGGTGCCCTAAATGCCGAAACAGAGTGAGCCAATAATCACCCACCATAACAACCCAAAATCAAGTTGTCAAGAGTTCAGTAGCTGGAGGGAATAAGCACGAGAAAAACCCATGTCTTTGATTCTCCCACCACTGGCCACCAATACCATAACCGCCAAATCTCCCACCGTTTTTTTCAAGGATGAGGTGTTGGACGAAGTGTTGGATCGAATGATGGAAGGAGTGTCGGGATGAGTTCCAAAAGTAGAAACGTGGTGCGTTTTTTCCCTGTAACACCAAAAAAACGTGAATTGGACCTTTGGAATCATAAAACATGATGAATTATACTCAATATTGACATCAAACACGAATCATACATACCTGGTGTAGATCATACCATTTTAACACAAAATTCTTCAAAAAGATTCCCCAAAACATGAAAAACACATATGTACATTCGGAAAAAGTTCCTAATAACTATAATAAAATTGATCATATCTCGGGCCCAACATTACCCCCACACCTAAGATTTTGCAGGTCCCACTGCAAACAAAAATAAATTGCCCTTTATGACTAACTTGCGAAGGAGGGGGTGGATTAGCTTTAGAAGCTTCTCCCTCTTTCCCAGGGGATTTTGACTTAGGATTTTTGTGGTGTTTTAATTGCATCCAGAGAATATCATTGGTGGCAATAATATCATCAACCTGACGTTGTAGAGAATTCATCTTGGCTTGTAGGACAACGTTATCATGGCGAAAATGACAACTCGGTGTTTCATGCTCTCTAAGTTTGAACTGGAGGGTTGGGAGTTTTTGGAGGTTGAAGATGACATGTGAGGGAGCCTTGAGATGTATATTATACCCTTTATCCTTTAAACCATGCAAAACAACAATTTTACCTCTACAAAATTAGTTCATAAGCACAACAATTATGGCCTGGCGAACTTGTGAAAAATAGGTATCAAAGTGACACCTGTAACTACAAGACAGTAAAAACTATGTAAAAAATGAGATATTTTTTTGTTTTTGAATATTTTCTTTACAAAAACCTCTCTTGGTTTTCAAAAATTCACTTTCAGTTGTTCGGAAAACACTCCAAGAAAACATGACTAAAACAGGAAAAACAAAGTGTTTTATTTCCTGAAAACCTAGGCCACTAAGAGAATTTAATATATCCAAAACCATAATGTATAGATATAAAATGAGAGAGGTTATTGTTTTTTAATATATCCTAGATAAAACCTCTCTTGGTTTTCAAAAATTCCTTCCCTGTTGTTAGGAAAACACAAAAAGAAAATATGACTAAAATAGGAAAAAAACAGAGTGTTTTATTTTCTGAAAGAGTATGCCTCTAAGATGATATAATATATCCTAAACCATAAATTATATTCAAAAAATGAGAGAGGGTATTGGGTTTTGGTATGTTATGAACAAAAACCTCCTCCAGGTTTGAAAATTACTTTCCCATTTGTTCATAATCCCATATTGAAGTTGGTTACTCAAAACTTGCAGAAGCGCAACGTGTTCTGTGATAGGGATTTTGGAGGCCTTCTCAAAGGATTTTTGGGATGAAAGTGGTATGGGTGTAAATTTTATGATGTCTATTACACAATGGAACCATCAAGCACTGTAAATTTCTTTTCTAACCCTATGAAAAACTAACTTGAAGTCAAACTGTCCAAATGTGCAGAAACCCTCCTATAGTGACTGTATTTGGGGGATATCTCTCAAACAATAACACCTATGCATAAAATTAAGGAGGTTTTTGTTTCTTGGTCTATTATTGACAAAAACCTCTTTCACTTTTTTTAAATTCATATTCCTTAATTCAAAAACCAATTTTTAAGTAGAACTTTGACCAAGAGAACCACTTGAAAATTTATGACAAGGAATGATGACATGACCATGATGAAAATTTATGACCTTGGATGAGTGGAGGGAGTAGTAATGACACCTAGACACACCAATGACAATTTTACAACCAATATATGTCAAATTTTATTTGATAAGTTTATTTTGAAAATATAACAATTTGACCTAATAACCCTATCAGTCACATGAAAGAGTAAATTTGATCATTGGTGACTGACAGAACTGACAGATACTAACAAAAGGATTGGTTTGTACTCGTAGGCATGGTGAATAGGAGAATTTTTATTTCTTTTCATTGATATGTAACAATTCAAACAACTGATCCTATTTTCATAATCTTGGAATACAAATGACAATAAGTATTTAGCAATTATAATTCCTCTGCATTAGTCACAAAGAGTAGTTAAGTATAAGCAATCTTCTATAGCATAAAAAAAAAATGCACAGTAGATTATAACACACACAATGATGTCAACAGTATATAATTTATCATACCAATACAAACAACTGTTGATATAATATCCCAAACATTGTAAAAAGACAGTATGACACAATTTTGACAGAAATCCTACTTCCTCTTCTCATGGGTTTTGTTATACAAATGGGTGGTGCTTAGCATTGTTTTATCTCAAGAAACTCCCCCCAGACCAAAGATATGGCACATCCTCATGCCATTAATTAGAAATAGGATTTTTGGTCTTTACTATTTTTAGAGGGGGGTTAGCAATAGGCTTCTTGGTCTTCTTTCTCGATGAGGCTACAGGGGTATCAACAAGTTTCTTGGACTTTTGGTCCAGTAAAGGAATATCTTGAGAATGAGGGCTTGGGTGGAGTAACATTCCCTAGATCAAGAGTCTTCTTCATAGTCTTGATTGTAAGATGAGGGTTTCCAAATTGGTAAATGAACTCATCCCACGTTTTCTCTTATTTTTCCAACTCGGCTAAGAAAAGTAGTTTGATAAGGTCGTGGTGAAATAGGTTGTTATGGGGATTGGTTACATCCTTCCTCACTTGGGAAGACATCTTCTCGAGACTCTTTAATAAGTAAAAGGGAAAGTTACAATGGCTTATTCCACTGAAAGTGAGCTAATAATCGAAATTGACAGGCTTTAAAGACAGAATATCTACCTTCACATGTAATCAATATGGTGATGACTATGAGAGGGTTGATTAGCTCCTCTTTTATCCACTCCTTGGAGTATCCCTTAGCTCCAGAGATGTTATGAAATTCAGTTTTGAAAACCCTGTTATAGCTTGCTCTTGGCAACTGGTGGTGTTTAAATCAGCTGTCTCCAACTCTTGGGATCTTTGTGGCTGAGGCAATTGATTCCTCAAAGGCCATGAACATAGTGAATAGGAGTTGAGGCAGGCTAAGAGTGTTCCATTGTTGTTGATTTTTCCACCATGCTCACTCAATCCACTTGCATAGAACATTTAATGTCAAACCTACAATGAACATCCTATAACAAAAATGTAATGTCAAACCTACAATTAACAACTTGTAACAAAAATAAACCAACATAGTGGTCTGTTAAGGACATATACAACAATGTATAGCACACATGAGTTTATCACTTCAAGATAAAATGATTGTTGATGTAATAACCTGTATCATGAAAATAATACACAATTTTTACAAATATTTACTTCTTCTAGGCAATGTTATCATTTGTCAACTCATGAACCCCACCCCCACACCTAAGTATTATGACACCTCACAATAAAAAATATAGGAAACTAGTCAGTTCTCCCAATAGATGAAGATTTACAACTTGTTAAGTGTAGAGATAAATTTCACAGATTAGTCTGACGAGACGGTTAAAAGATGGCCCCACCTATAGGATAAGAGATCCTATATATAGATAAGAAGATGTAAGCAAGAGAGTTTCAAGATAGTCTCAAAGTTAGTTCCCAATGGAAAGTTTATGGATCTCGTTAACCTTATCTTAACCATACATACTTCATGTCAGCTTTGTCTACAAGTAATGTCATACATCAAGACAAGTTTAAATTTATTATTTATTTTTTTGTCAAATTATCATCCTTGCTAGGTACAATGCCCCGCTGCCAGCAAGCCTATTCAGTACTTAGGTGGGTTTACCTAGTCATACCACAGGCCAGTACCCGCTGCCAGTAGACCTGTTTAGTATCTCGACGGGTTAGCCTCTTACACCCTCAGAGACTGTCCCTCCATCTTTTAAGATTTTAGTATAATATTTCTTTATGCAAGAAGATGGGGGGGACAACTCTGAAAAACAAATTTTTATTTCTTTTTATTGGGATGGTATTTATGTTAGAGGATGAATTTCTATTATATATATTCCTTAGTGATTTTCCTAATGTAAGGGGTACTTAAGCGGACATGGCCTATCTAAAGATATGGTATAATCAAGCTATTTAGTGTGTAGTGGATGTTACCATTGAGAACGAACAGAAAGGTATCTCTAAGCTCAACTCACTTTCTTCTTTTGTAAGTTATTGTGATGTTTCCATGACTAATCGCTAATCAGACCTCCTTGTTACTCTTTAATAAATATATTTTACTCACTTACTCAGGTTTCTTGGAGAAACTGTACGAGAGACCTCTAAGCTTGATGGTTACGGTGTCACTTCCTTATATAGTGGTGAAGGTTCAAGAGCAACTACTATTTAAGATGCCTTGAGAAAACGAATATGAAAGTCTTTGCAAAAACATGGCTAATTACAACAACTCATTATTCATTTGATGCTTAGCAGACAACAAGGTTCAAGACTAACAATGTTTTGAAGAAAAATCCTTCTTTTATATTTCCTTGAACTGTCTACTCCTGGTGAGATAAATACCTACAGATATCTCTGAAACTGTTTGCAAAAACCACACTCTAAAATATAATAAACTAATGAGATCAAAGAGATCAAGTCATAGGAACATGTATCTCATAGTTGTTTTATTAAAAGAAAATGTAAAATGAGGTTGCATTAGACTTCTAAGCTAAACTAACAATATGCAACTTTTATTTACTATCCTACCCTACCTAAAAAATAAAGGGAAAATCTCTATTCAAGTGTAAGAACTCTTCCAATGTAACCATGTGGGGAGCAAGATAAGAAACATACTCATATCCATATATGAAAAAGTTATCGCAGTGATTACTTGGATATGAAGAACCAACCAACCTACTTGTTTTGGAATCAGAAGGTGTTGAAGAAGAGAATAGTATTGTGGCCTGATGACCTTTTGAAGCCAAATTTCAATGTAATCTTGATGTTCATCAACAATAATTTCTATGCTCCCCTTCATCATGCTATGCATATCCTCTTCTTCTCGATGATTTATTTCTGAAGTACATAAATGATCTGCTGAGATGCATGTTGAGAACTCCTCAATCTTAGGTCTTAATGATTTCTCTCCATTGGATGTAGTCCATAATTTTTCAGCTTCCTTCACATTTTGGCAAGGAAAATCATTTTGTAGCTCATAGGACCTTGATTCTTATAATATTTCCGGAGAGGTAGACAAGTTCTTGGCTGCTGCCAAAATATGTTCTTCTTGAAAAGAAGAAATCTCGACTACTGCTAGGATTTGAGAAAGTTCCCTCAAGCTAATGGTTTCTTCTGAGTTCATCTTTCCATTTGATAAAACTTGGTTCACACAAAGATGATGTCCAAAAAGTTAGGATCTCCTGATGGTGGTAAGAAAACAAAGGTTGTATTGTTTGGTTCTACGGAAGGCTCGAGAGTTCTTGCCTCCTGTCCCACTATTACTGATGCTTCAATTTCTTGTTCTATAGTTCTCCCTACATTAGTCTCTTCAGAGACTACTTTAGCTCTTTGGGTTGAGATAGCTCCTGTTTTTCGGTATTAGTCTGTGGAGTTTATGACTGGAATGTTCCTTCCCCCAAAAAGGTCAAAAGAAACCTTGGTTGAAAGTTCTGATGTATCTACCTTTTGGGTCCTTCGGTCTATTCATGAAAGTAAACAAAACAAAAAAAAAACTACCATTGGGTTTGGGGGAACCTGCTATAGTAGATGCGCAGGTTCTTACCTCTCGTCTTAAGGTTCCTCTGCCACCAAACTAATGCTAAGGTTTAGAAATTATCTAATTCCTAACTATTTCCTACCTTGAGACAACCCCCCAGCAATGGCACCAAAAGTTATGGGTGTTGTATATACACTAAAACCACACTAAAAAACCTCAATTAAATTGTCAACCCGAGGTAAGTAAACTTAGAGTTGTAGCAAAATATATGCCAAGGCAAAAGGGCTAGTAGTAGTATAGTCTAACTAAGGAAGTGGCTATCTAAAGGATAATCTATTCAAGCAAAGCTATCTAATGAGAAAACCCTACTAAGAAACTTTAAACTATGTAACTTAAGTAATTTTGGACCAAGGATCGATGGATAGTCCTAAGAAAACAAGTAAAAACCCTACTTGAAGCAAATTAGTTCAACAGTAAGAAATAAGCAAAAGCAACTATTAAGCCTAACAATAAGCAAATGACAAAAGAAAACTATTGTAACTTGCCAACCTATATTCAATGAGTAACTACCCTATGAAAGCAAGTAAATAAACAAGCAAGCAAAGAAAACTAACTAACCTTTTAAAACAAATAAACAAGCAAGGAAAGACAACTAACTAACCTATTAAAGCAAATAAACAACTAGCTAACCTATTAAAGAAAATATACAACTAAGCAAAAGACAACTAACTACTCTAAGGAAACTTCTACTGCAAATAATCAAATTTAAACTTCTCATTGAACAACTGTCTAGCCTAATAGGCAAGTGGACTAGATTCTTAATTCAAAACTCTTTCTAATTCATGAAAAGAAAATATATTTAACTGAAAGCAAGAAAAACCAACAACTAGTCTTGAACCTGTAATAAGAAAGCTACTATACAATTTATCAAATAAAAGACTATCTACCCTACAACAACAATAAAACTATCTTCTAAGCTATGAAAGCAAGAAAGCTATCTTCTACTCTATGAAAGCAAGAAATTGTTTTCTAATCTATGAAATTCAAATGCATTCTATACTAATATAAGCAAACTTATACTATACTAAATTCAATCATTAACTACAACTTGAAACTGCAACCTAAATCTAAGCAAGAAATTGCATAACATAA
>ML781843.1:448469-533301 GCA_009831015.1 Picea engelmannii
GTGCCTATGTTTGTTCGACTATCCCCTTTATAAGTTGAGGGGTCTAAGTGGTGCAGTATTTAGAGCATGCATACATCATTTGAAAAGGAAACTGACTTTCCCCACATCAAAACCTTACAATGAAAAAAAAAATTAGTCAAATGTGCGGTTGTTAGTATGGACAGGTGCGCGTGTGCGCGCGGACTGTATAAAAAAACCAGAGCGCATGTGCGCATCTGTGGGGTGGAATACCCGCGCGTTTGAGAAAAAACACCGGTTCTCTCGATTCTGCTGTGAATCGGCCGATTAACAGGTCGACGAAATCTGGTTTGAGTCCCTGCAAGTTAAAAACAACAAAAGGAAAGCGAATTAAACCCAATTGAGGGAGGATTCAATACCAAAAAATCCCCAGTGGAGTCGCCAATCTGTTCGCGTTCGAATCGTCACCGGGTGAGCAAAAATAGGAATGCTGGCATGCCCTGTTGGGCTTGGCAAGGCATAACATGATGCTGTGGACAGAAAGGGTTAACAGAAAATAGAAAACAAAACCAGAATACAATCTAACTAATAGCTAAAAGCAAATAACAATTCGAAAATAAACAAAAACATCAAACATGAGACACATGTGTCATCCAAGGTTTCAGGCAGGTGCTTTATTGAAACCAGAGCGCACGCAGAAGAGAGGGACAGGTGTTCCTTCTCCCTCCAGCGGAAGGCTCTTCGGGGCCCTCAACACGAAGCTTTCCTTACAACTGAATAAAACTGAACTGAGTGATGAAAGAACTCTGCGTTACACTGTTGATGAGTTGTTTGTCAAAGGCTGGGCTCTGAATCATCTGGACAGCGTAACAATGCTTTGAATTCCCTGTTGAAACAATGAGTCCTCACAGCTATTTATAGCATTTTTCCAGGCGGTCATGTAACCAACTTCCGGTGTAAACACGGACCTGTTTAGGGTTCACTTAAGTCATTAATTCGCTGAATTTGCAAAGCCGACCCTGATCTAAGGGTCAAATCACTTTGGGGGCCGGTCCGTAGGCGGTCGAGGGGCCGACCTAGGCAATTAATGCTCCGTATTAGCAGATGCGCGGCTTTTTGTGTGGACAGTCGCGCGTCGGGCGTGCATGCGTGCATAACACGTTTTTGTCCCGCGCATACGCGTGCGCATCAAGCTGCTGTAAAGCGCCCTTCACTTTTTGGTTACTTTGTATAGTTTTTGACCCTTCTGGAATGCTTTGAACTTAATTCAGTGCCATGAGTGACTTCATTGTTGTTTTGATGATGTGGAGTTCTTATCGCCATATGCAGACGAAATTTCAGTGATAACAACCATTAAAACTGGAAAAACGCAGCCTTATACAATTCTGGCAATTAAAAAATGCAAAAACAAAGCCAAAATCATTTTTTGCTCTAACACACAACTTCTTCTACTGCTTAACAATTATATGAGAACCACGGTGGTATTTATAATGTTTATAGACCAAGTGGTCGACCACAGGAGGGTCGAACCACTTCTAAAATTGGCAAATTTCATTAATGGTGCCCTAACTGTCGAAACAGAGTGAGCCAATAATCACCCACCATAACAACCCAAAATCAAGTTGTCAAGAGTTTAGTAGCTGGAGGGGATAAACACAAGCAAAACCCATGTCTCTGATTCTCCCACCACTGGTTTCCAATACCATAACCGCCAAATCTCCCACCGTTTTTGTGCAGGATGAGGTGTTGGACAAAGTGTCAGAACAGGTTCCGGATCGAGTGTCAGACTGAGTGCTTGAAGTAGAAACGTGGTGCATTTTTTCCTTGTAACAATAGAAAAATGTGAATTAGACCTTTGGAATCATAAAACGTGATGAATTATACTCAATATTGACATCAAACACGAATCATACATACCTAGTGTAGATCATACCGTTTTAACACAAAATTCTTCAAAAAGCTTCTCCAAAACATGAAAAACACATATGTACATTCAATAAAAGTGCCTAATAACTGTCATAAAATTGATCATATCTCAGGCCCAACACTCCCCGATTTGATTTATAGTTATTTGATCATCGAATTTGTCTATGTCCAGAAATCCTTCGCACTCTTGCAGGTTATTTATTCTGAGCGCTATGAAATTAGATTCGGCTAGTAGCTTAGCCAAACCCTGTCCCTTGACAAGATTTTTTGGCTTCACCTCTAGATCGAATTCTTGAATTTTAGCAAGCCATCGGCCCCTCTTTCCGTCACTATCGGGTTGCACAAGTATATCTTTAACAGAATTGGTGGGTACATATGCAATCACTTTAGAATGTAATACATAGGTCCTGAAAGATTTTAAGTCCTTGACCATTGCATATGCCTACTTTTCCATTATGTCGTATTTCAACTCTACGTCTCTAAGTATTTTTCTAAAAAATTCTATTGGTTGTTTGAACCCCTCTTTGTTCTTCTGTAGGAGTATTGCAACAATTGTGTGTTCAAATGAGAATGAAAAAATTAAGAATTCCTTCAAATAATTTGGGTTTGCTAGCATTGATGCTTCACCTATGACCTTCTTGATGCGTTCAAATAATGCTTTGGCTTTGTTTGTCCATTTAACCTCACTGTCTTTTTAATCATATATGTAATCAATTTCACGATTTCAATGAAGTTTGGGATAAATATTCTCAAAAAATTGATCTTTCCTAAAAATCACTGAATTGGTTTTCTATTTCTAGGAATATTGATAGTATCTCTAGATTCAACCCTTTTCGGGTCGATTTTAATTTTTTTTCGAGATACAATGTGGCCCAAGAGTTTACCTTCCTGCATTGCAAAGTGAGATTTTTTGGGATTTAAAGACAAACTGAATTTGTGACATTTCTCAAATGTATGTTTGAGATGTATTAGATGCTCTGCATCAGATTTAGAAAATACGGTTAGAACATCAAGATAAATGACAACTAACTTATCTGTTTCACCGACAAAGGCGATGCCCATAGCTCGTTAGAAGGTGGAACCTGTGTTCATCATACCAAATGACATTTTTTCATACATAAAGGTACCCCATGGGGTGGTGAACGCAGTTTTTTCTCTATCATCCTTGTGGACTGTGATTTGATTATAGCCTAAAAATTCGTCGATCATAGACATTATATTTCCTTTGACCACTTTTTCCAATACATGATCCATTTTAGGTAATGGATAATTATCTTTGAGGGATGATTTATTTAAATTTATGAAATCTACACACAGTCCGATTTCGCCACTTTTCTTCCTGACTGGGACTAGGGTGGCTACCCACTCTGAATACCTGAGTGGTACAATTATTTTAGCATCCAAAATCTTCTTTACTTCCTTTTCTATCATAGGCAATAGTATGGGATTTATCTGTCTGAGATTTTTTCTGAATGATTTAACGCCTTGCTTTAGAGGAATCTTGTGTTTGATTGCGGTGCTATCATACGTCATTAATTCATCATAAGACCAGGAAAATACGTCTTTATACTGTTTGAGTAACTCCGCATATTTTCTTTTCGTTTTAGGAGGAAGGTATTTAGATATTTTTACTATCTTAGGAGTCTCTTTATTTCCCATGTCACAATCTTCAACCTCTTTAGGTTGAGGCTATAATGTATACTTTAATGGAATGTCATCACAATCAAATAATCTCTCCAAAGGAGTTAAACCCTTAGGGATCTGATTATTTTTTAGCACTAAAATGTGATGATTTGCGATCTTATCTCGAAAATCCTGAGGGTCTTCCCCTTCCTGCATGATCCAAACAGGGTCATTCTGATTTTCTTGGTCAATATACGTTTGAGCAAAGTCGTCCACCATTTCTAGGAATTGTCTGATTTTTTCATCATCTTCGAACACCTTCCAGTGTTATATATTGTTTGGTATTGAGGGTCTGTGCCTCATTTCTATGTGATACTTCAGGTTTAAAATAGTAGGAGGTACAAACATTGAGGCTACTTTGGCTAATGAATTTGCCTGCTGATTTTCTGTTATGGGAATGTAGTGAACATTAACCGATGAGAAAAAAATTTGAATCAGATCCTAGGCACAATTTCTGTAAGACCGCAACCTTGGGTGTTTGGCCTGGTACTGCCGATTTATCTGTTTTATGATTAATTCTACATCACCATAAACTTCTAGGTTTTTAATATTCAACTTCCTGGCAGCCTCTAATCCTAAGACCAAGGCTTCATATTCGCACACATTATTGGTAAAATCGATGTCCCATTGTAACCTATAAGAAAAAGGGATAATAAACTCATTCTCGGGTGCCACAAACATCACTCCATCTCTTGCTCCTTCACAGGACGAAGCACCATTGAAATACATTTTCCAAACTCCAGTACTATATACATATTTATTTGTTTTTTCTATTTTTTTTTTTTCAGTACAATTGTTTTCTATACATTCATATATATCGTCATCAGTCGATAAAATACAATTTCCTAAATCCTGATCTGTGACATAAACATGGTAAT
Organism: Picea engelmannii; assembly: GCA_009831015.1. Classification (NCBI taxonomy): domain Eukaryota; kingdom Viridiplantae; phylum Streptophyta; class Pinopsida; order Pinales; family Pinaceae; genus Picea; species Picea engelmannii. The sequence continues at coordinate 452,915 of ML781843.1, forward strand.
TATTCAGGTTATGTGTATCACTTACTGTATATGCTAGTTGTGTTTCTCTATACAAGTGGGTGAATTGTCCGTCGAAGATCGGGATTGTAGCGTATGTCATGTCGAGTTGCAGAGATCCTCCAAGATTAGTGCCCCAAGACCTGGATAAAAGCATACCATACTTTGCAGGAATATCAACAATGACCACATCCATCAGAACACTTTTTACAGGAATCTGTGCAAGATTGACCACTAAATCTTTAATCATACCCATACATTTAACTTTTCGTGAATCAAAAGAATACAAATCTTTGTATGGTCTGGTAATTTCGAAACCAAGTCTATCCATAATATTTTTGGGCATCACATTGTGGGAAGCTCCAGAATCAAACATGCAATTATGGAGCAGATGATCATGCACAATTAGCATAATGTAAAAGGGAGCAACAGTATCTCTGGCACCTTCAAAATGTGGACCAAATATTATATTCGGTTTATCATCTTCTAAATTGATAATATGAGCTTGACTTTCAGTATCTGAAAAATTTATCATTTTGGCAATTTGTTTTCTGTATGTAGGGTTTTTTGCCAGTTCGACCAGAGGTACAGGGATCTTGATCTTATTAATCTCATTTTCTAGATTAAAATTTCTCATTGTCTGATCAATCTCTCTGGTTTGGATATCTATCTCCTTTTTTCTGACTTGTTGGTTTGTATTGCTTTCTTTTCAACTGTTTTTATTTCTGCAGTTTGTATCTCAGTTGTTTTTGTTTTGGCATTATGTGAGTCAACTCCTTTTGTTTTGGCAGTCTGTGTTTTAGTCCGTTCTAGAGCTGGCTCATATTTTTCACCTCTCGACAAAATTTTCTTCGATTGGGCAGTTGCTATATTTTTACTTCTAGGCCTTAAATTATACTTTTGTTGTAGCTCGGCCATTATATTATTGATGATTCCTTGATAAGAAGAATCTTCTGAGGTATTTATGTCATCATCATTATTAGACCTGTGCTTTGCCTTTCAAGACCTTTCATAATCTTGCCTCTTCAAATGAGGTTGTTGACAATCATCACCAAGATTATTCATATCTTCCTCTAATTCCTCAAATTCTTGCATGTCATCTCCTCCTAAAAACAAATTTTCTTTTAAAGGGGCCCTGAATCTTTTGATCTTCGTTTTTAATCTTCCTTTGTTGTCTTTGAGGGTTAGGGTTTCTCCTGAAATCTTTTCTAGCGAACTAATTCGCTTTAGATTGATATAGTTCCATCTTCGAAATCTTATTTGATAGTTCTTTAATTATTTTTTCCATATCATCCATTTTGTCTTCCAAGGACCTCCCATATCTGGAGGGTCCTGTTTGTTCTCTAAATCGTCTAGTTTATTTATTTCTCGTTTCGAATTTAGTTTTTAATTTTCTAGATGCCATCATATTTGACTCAATCTCTACAGCATCATCTTGCATTCTAGTGAGATCAATGGTTCTCCTTTCTCTCAATAACAAAGAAAAATCGGGCTCGAAGGCTCCGAGGAAAGTTACTTTTGCTGCGAGTTGGGAAGGTTTAACTTCAACTGGGATCTTGTTGTATAATTTATTAAATCTTTGAGTGAATTCAAGAACTGTTTCTGATTTCTTCTTTCTCGAAGCTCCAAACTCGGTTAAATAATAAATATGATCTTTTATTTCTCCCCATTTTCTGAGAAAGGCGCTTTCTAACTTGTCATATGATCATATTGAACCTACCGGCAGTCCTTGGAACTAGGTTCTTACCTGTCCTTCGAGAGTTTGTACTAACAATCGTGAATAGACATCTTCATGCTTGAGGCCAAGAATGTCAGCGAATTGATCAAAAAAAATTATGTGCTCAGTTGCGGTTAGGTCTCCTTCTCTTGTAAACTTTGGCAGTTTTTTCATATAGTTTTCAGGTAAATCATGGAGGAGGCCTAGGAGGACCAAAGGATCGTATATGGCAGCCACCTTAGCAAAACTTCTAGGATGTGGGAGTGTTCCATGACCTCCTCCCCCTCCTCCTCCGACACCATTTCCTCCTCCACCTCTACCCGCACCACCTCCGCCTACACCACCTCCCCCAGCAGTAGCCATTAACAATCTAGGGGATGAAACTTGGAGATTGTAAAGAGGGTTTTCAAAGACGTGAAGCGACCTTTCGTCTACTTTGGGATGAAGTAAAACGGGGTCTAATAACTGACCGTCAGGAGAGAGAAAAACTAAAAAGGGAGGAAACGAGAGGCGAGTGCTAGGTTCTTTAGACTTGCAAAATATGTAAACGGGGGAACCAACGGGAGTCGAATCAGAATGTATAATATATTATTCGAAACTTTGGGAAGTTGGAAAATTTTCTTTGGGAACTGATGGAATATCAGTCGAAGCAAGTATCGAGATGGGCTCTTTGCCTTTATTGGAAAAGGAGGTAGTTGAATCGGTTTCAGTCTTTATCTCGGATAAAACTAATCTGGGGTTTAAGATTTTGGCTTCAGTTCTATCAACCGACGTTTCTCCGAAAAGGATTTGGGTGGAAACTTCTTGCAGAGTTAACGATTCAAGTGGAAACTTAACATTAGACTGTGTGAGTTTAGGTTGGTAAACTTTTCTTGTGGACGTAGTGGTTTTCTTAAGGTATCCCCTTGGTTTCAAAATATTTTTAGGGTCGGAAACAGGCGTGGTCTTCTCACCATCTAGGTTTTGTCTGGTATTCCTTCGACTGGATGCCAGCTTATTAATTTTTTAGTGGCCAAGTGAAAAATAAAAACTAAGCCTTATAATGTAGTCAATCTTTTTTCACTATCAAAGAGAGAAATTTACAGTGTTGTTCTCCTAGGGAAAAATAACTTTGTTTCTTCATCCCTAACAACGGCGCCAAAAAGATGTTTTTCCTGATGCCTGACATTGTGCTTTGAGCCTTAAGTACAAACTCAAGAACAACACCATATATAGAAGTTCATTGAAAGAAAAGTTTCCATATCATTTTTTTTCTTCTTTGGGATTCGAGTCTTAAGTACAAACTTGATTCTTAAGAAAAGTTTCACTCTCATTCATCTTTGTGTAATGAACAACCATAAAAACAGCGCTAATTAAAATCAATCTATAAACTTTTATTTTCGAGATCTATATGCCAACACTAGACTAGGACTAGATCTTTGAAATAGGTTGCGAGAATAAATCTCCAAAGCATTCAATACCAACTCAGAATCTTGTGATAGGGAGAGTAAATCCAATTTTCATATACGCATAGCTGGGGTCCCCCTCTCACATAGGATTTACGCACGAGGTCACGTTCGGGAGAGCACTGAAGATTATCCCTCCAAGGCTTAACCGTTCATAGTAGTAAGATCATATATTGGGGGTTCTTCTTGAGTTTCAACTATTTTCATTTGGTCTCAGAGCTTCATGAATTCTAAATCCATTAGGGGTCCTCTGGATTTTATCGATCGACTTGTCCTCGATTCTCTTGAAGGATTTCGAACTTGATATCCTTCCCATACATTTGGACTTGAATATCTACTATACTTGCCCAGAGTTTGACTATGAGTTGGTATCCTTAGTAGCCAGTATCTTTAGGGTCCTTACATGAGGTGACAGTACAGGGAAGTCTTCATTGTACCTAGAACAAACGTTGGTCAAACTCACTCGGACTCCTTGGAGGGTAACCCACGGGTAAAACCGTGAGGGAACTTCAACCAAGTTGTAATTCTATTAACCATGCCTCCAACATAATTGATCCACCCAGTCATATCCTATCCCCTTCTCACTTTGATCACACGATGTTGTATTTCATCACCAACTAGTACGTTCATTGAGAGAAGGCATTGTTTGCTTGTTGGTTTTCTAGATTTTTTAGCGAGTGTTGTTTTGTTATTTTTAGTTGTCCTTAACAATTGGTACTGTGGTCGATAAAGGTCTTCGTATATCATGTAGGATCCAAGGGTTTCCTCTAGAAGGCTACAAACCCCTTCCTCCTAACTCTCCTGAAAACATTTAGGGTGAATCAGTTGAGAACCATTCAGACGCTGGAAGTGTTTCTATGCCTTTGCTACCAAACTCAGAGAGAGATTTGGTTATAGTTCAAGAAGAGTCCACTCTTCCTGAAGACCCAGATTTACACCTTCCTATCGATCCAATCCTTCTATGTTTGGATTCCTTGGGAAATATCATAGTAGAGGATCACCCCAGGTTACCATCAAAGATGTATAATCAATTAGACATGGAACCAATACAACCAACTTTTAATGATGAATAGACCACCCATGTTCATTCTAATGGAATGGTAGATCCGCAACAAACCCCTATTATTTCTATATGGAGAACTCCATTTTAGTCGACCACATTTTGATCCTCCACATACCTCTACCACCATTGGTGCAAAGGAAGGACCATTAGGTCATACTATCGACAGTCTCGTCAAACAAATAGTCCATACTTCTACCACTCTAGGACAAGTACACAGTGCATGAGGATTTGTGTTTCCTAGTCATGTATAAAGTACCTTGACATTTACTCCCAACATCCCTCTTCAAGATACAACTTTGTACACTCCATAGAATCATGTTGCGACACCTTCACACAATAGGATGTTGAACCCTTCCACACAACACGATCCAACTGGGGGAAAAATGCCTACTGGGGAGAAACCCTCCTTCATTGGACACATCCCTATCAGAGGGAAACTGTCCTTCAACATACAAGTTCAAACTGGGGGGAAACCCCCTTTCACTGGTCAAACCCTAGTTGTTACACAACCAATGGCAGGGGGACCATATCAAACTTCTTTCATAGGAAATCCCCCACAATCCTAGGGACTACCCCATGGAGGTATGTTTCATCAACAAGATCAGGGAGGGCCATCAAACCATAACCTGCAAGGAGGAATTCCAAATCCCAATCCTTTCAGACTATACTCTGGACAACCCTTTCTAGGGGTGTTGAATCCCACATGGGGTCCTCAAGGTCAACAATCTTTTCCTCCCCAAGGGAAAAACCCTTACCCTCATCAGGGACAATATTTTTACCCTTCTCAAAGGAAAAATGGTTATCCACCTCCGACCAACCAGGGAAACTATCCTCCCTCGGGTTACACTAGGTATCCTACCTAGGGCCAAATGGGTTTCCCCTTGTCTTTTATGCAGATTCCTTAACAGACAAATCCCATGTTTACAGGTCAACATCAACAGGATATGGGAGGACCTGATGGATACAACTATCCACCAAAACTAGTTTATGGTCCTACTGGTGTTCCTATGCCACACTAGTATCACCCTCAAATCAATTGACAACTACCATTCTTATCCACTCTATATATACCGGATTTATCAAGGTTAACCAACAATCCCATTTTACATTTTCCTTTTTGGCCAGTTATTCCTGCTAAATTTTCTTCCGATATTTTGAAATTTGACGATAAAACTGGTAAAGACCCTAATAACCATGCTATGACTTTTCATCTATGGTGTTCATCAAACTCACTAATGAATGATTCTATTCGGTTACTTCTTTTCCAGCGTATGCTTACAAGTTCAACGACCAAATGACACATTGAGATTCAACATGCAACCTTTCAGGACTTTAATTCCAGTTCCATGGCTTTTCTTACTCACTTCCAATTGTCAATCTGTTATGCAACCGACATGAAACTATTGACCTCCCTTCATCAAACCAACTCCATACATATCTCTGATCATATACATGAATGGAGACGATGACGAAGGTTGATCAAAGCAACCATTCCTGATCAATTGATGGTTGAGTGGTTCACAAAATCTCTTCTACCTCCTATTGCTCATGACGTATCCATGGGTGGTGTTTTTACGGAAGAGGAAGACATTGCTCGTGCCCATTATCAGGACCTAGTTTACTCCAATTTAGGTACTTTGTATGATTTGATTCCAAACGCTCATTGTCCATCAACCAATCTGTCGAAACCATCCTCCACTATGCATATAGATGGAGTTATTGGTTTCGTCAAAACCCAATCAAGTTCACAACTGACCGGTACAACTACTCATTTAGTTCGTGCTCCCGCCACCAAATTGAATACACTCTCATCTAACTACACCCCGACTCAAATATCCGACGTGAATACAATGCAATCTTCTTCTCCACAACATTCAAGGGGGGAAAAGAAGACTAAAAATAAACCAAAGAAAAGCAATAATCCAACCGAAAACACAAAAAAACAAACACAACCACCTGCTACTGAGAAACAACCATAACGCAAACCAAAATTTCCATGTCTCATTTGTGGTGAAAATCAATACAGTCGAGACTGTCCTCATCGCAACGAAGTTTCCAAACTTTTCCAAGGAAATTCTCAACATGTTGTGTTGACACATCCTTTTCCACAACAACAATCACTAGTTGCACAAGCTCCTTCACCTCCAACCGGAGGTAATCCAAATCATCATCCTGGTGAGGAAGCTTCATCGAGTGTGAACATTTGCATGTTTAACGGGATATATTTAACCACCCACACTATGGCATATGACACACCCCCTGGTAAACCTGATAAGGAAAAGGTAACTAATGGTACTACATTGGATCCTCCACCTACTACAATTACCCCTCCATCTGGGCCACTCCATATTGAGAAACCCAACTTTGAATCTATCATGTGCCCTCCCAAGAGAACAATTTGAAAGTCGAAATATAATCCTAATTCACATGTTTCTCAAAACTACAAAATCGTTGAAGATTTGGCTCAAGCACCTTGCGCTATGTCATCCCTCGAAGTTCTACAACACTACACTAGCCAACGTAGGACTCTCTTGGCAGCCATCGGAGCTATTGATCCTGAGTCATCGAACACTTTCATGTTTAACCTAGATAATTTTAAATCATGCCTCTCTCACTAAATCACTTTCCAAATCGATGTTGTCCACAATCAACATATTCATCGAACAATCTTGGATGAGGGAGCTTCCACATGTGTCATGTCCTTGGATTGTTAGAAGGGCCTTAAATCACCTAGTCTTAATCAATATCCCACCATGTTATGAGCATTAGATGGGAGAGTATTCCATCCTCATGGACTATTACAGTCCTTATCCATTCAATTGGGAGGAAAGACTATTTCAGTAGATGTTTAAGTAGTCGATGCTCCCCTTGATTATAAACTAATGCTAGGAAGAAGTTGGCTTTATGCTATGATTGTCATCACTTCCTCGGTGTTTCGATATTTACAGTTTCCCCATCAAGGTAAAATTGTGTTCATTGATCAGTTAGATTACTGCACCCCCGACGCTCTCACTCCAACGACCAATAACATTCTTTTTTTGGGAGATTCAAAAATCACTTATGAAAGTGTTGGAGTAGGTATTTTGAAATACTCTTCTCTTATGGGTACTTTTCCTGCACCTCTTCCTCCCACCACGCATCACATCGCCACAATCAATATGATCTTGAATATGGTACACCGATCATACAAATCATCTGATCCATGGATCGTGCCTAGTCCTTTAGAATTTGACGCACTAGGTGACACCATGCCACTTAGTCCTACAAAGGTTGAGTATGATGCCATCCAGTATGCCTCTCCTCCACCGAACGACCAACATCTGTTGACATCTACAACTTACTCATTACTATCCTAGTTAACGTCCCTATCCTCTACTTTAGATTACATCCTACATATTTTTCCATCAAACGAATCTATTATGGAAATGATTAGTGCCGAGGAGGCACCATGGGATGAAAACCACCCGTGTTCTTCATTTCTTTCAAGTTTGGATGACATTGAGAAATATATATCCTCTATCTTTCCTAGGGATATCATCAACTCTCCCAAATATCAAATACTCACTCAGGATACCATCTATGAGGGGAATTTGGGAAACATCTCTTCCACTATTTATGTCAACATGTCAATCAAAGAAGGTATTGTGGAAAACATACAGCTAGGTGCTAATTTTTTAGCTGAAGAAGTTGAAACTTACACCGCCTTGTTCAAGGAATTTCGTGATGTCTTCACTTGGAGTTAAGAAGAAATGTCAGGGATCAATCCATCAATCATTGTGCATGAAATACAAACTTATCTAGGAGTTAAACCTGCAAGACAAAAACTTCACCCAGTTCATCCTAAGAAAACCTGGCCATGAAGGAGGAAGTAGAAAAACTGTTAAAATTTGGTTTTATTTATCCTGTCCCTATGACCGAATGGATTTCCAACATCATTATGGTCGCTAAGAAATAGGGGATCATTCATGTTTGTGTTGATTATCAGGATCTTAGTAAGGTTTGCCCCAAAGGAAATTACCCTACACCATTTATCGACCAAATTATCGATAATTGTGTTGGAAGTGTCATTTTCTCATTCATGGATGGCTTTTCTGAATATAACCAGATTGACATTTTACCAGCTAATCAACATAAAACAGCCTTCATCTGCCATTGGGGGACTTTCACTTATCAAAAACTACCTTTTGGCCTTAAAAATGTTGGAGTTACTTTTTAGCGGGCCATGTTTTATGCATTCCACAACATCAAACATATTGTTGAACCTTACCTCGATGACTTGCCCGCTCATTCATCTCATCAACGAGACCACATTGGTCACCTACGAGCCATGTTTCTTCGATGTAGGTTCTACCACATATGTTTGAACCCCCATAAATGCATCTCCATTGTCAAATCATAGAGACTCCTTAGATTTGTCGTCTCAAAAGACAGGATTAGGGTGGATCCTTTAACAGTCAAAGCCATTATAGCTTTACCTCCTCCCAACAATCTGACCCAACTGCAAATTTTTCAAGGGAAGGCAATCTTTCTTCATCACTTCATTTGCAATTACATCAAAATCACTAAAGGATTTATCAGATTGTTGTAGAAAGATGCCCCTTTCATCTGGGATGAAATTGCTCAATAATATTTTGATTCCCTTAAGCATGCATTAACGAACACACCTCTTTTTCACCCACCGGATTATGCAAAAGACTATATCCTTTATTTGGTTTCCTCTACTTCCACTATTGCTATGGTGTTAGTACAAGAGGATGATGACAGCAATGAACATGTGATCTACTATCTAAGTAAGAGTCTATCAAGCCCCAAAGTTTGGTATTCACATGTCAAAAAGTTGTCTTTGGCAACAATTATTTCCATCCAAAGATTTTACCATTACATTCTATTACGTACTACCAAGGTCATTGCAGACTCAAACCCCATGTATCACATCTTGACTCGTCAATTACTTGGGGGAAAATATTCAAAGTGGATCATTATTCTCCAAGAATTTGATCTCGAGTTTTCCAAATCAAAAGCTAAGAAATAATTGGTATTTGTGGAGTTAATTTGTGATCTTCCCTATACTGATGAGGATATTGGGCCTAGTGATTCTCTTCCTGATGAATCATTGTTCCTCATTAGTACGTCTAATCCTTGGTACAGAGATGTTATTCTCTATCTCCAAACCCAATGTTTTCATCTGAGCATTTCACGTGATGAACGACATCGCATTCGACACCAATCAAATTGTTATATCATCATCGGTGACACATTGTATTGTCGTGACATTGATATTGTCCTATGATGTTGTTTAACTCACAACAAAGCTGAACAAGTTTTAAACAACTTCCTAGAAAAACAGGATCGTGGAGCAATAAAATAAAACAAATGCAGAAATAAAAAAACAGAAGATACACAATACAATAGAGACATAGATATATGTGGTTCACCCAGTGTGGGCTACGTCCACCAGAGAAATTTCCAAGTCCTTCCTTTATTATTATCCAACAAATGAAGGGATACAACCTACAACACACCCGTTGTAACTTCCTCTTCTTTATCTCACAGTCTCCTCACTCATAATACAATATTCACAATAATACATAGCCGCAATACATTTCCCTCATAAAAGAGAGTTTCCTTCTAGGGAAAAAAACCCAAACATAACTTCTACCATCATATATGTGACCTTATAATGAACATTCCATATTTACTATGAAATTACAATATACATTTACAAGGAAATTTTTCCTTCTGGGGCTTCTCCCCCGCGTGGAGAGGTGTACAGTATTCTAGGGTGTAAATTCTTCATGGGGTATAAACACAGTTGAAAACAAAGACCTCTGAATCAGGAAGATAATCAGGCTCCACAACTAACAATCTCCCACTTGGAGACTGATCTCAACAACCCCAACATTGTTGTATCTGTTGAATTATGATCCTTCTTGGACCTGGAAAATTTCTCATCTTCACCTTCATTCTTGAAGACCAACTAAAACTAAGCAGGAAATCAGTTTCTATCTAGTTACTCCCTTTGTTAACATGTCTATAGAATTATGGCTAGTGTGTATCTTTTCCAAATTCAAATTTCCATCTTCCAAAATGGATCGTATGAAATGGTACCTCATTTGTATATGCTTAGTCTTTGAATGGAAGGTTGAGTTCTTTGCAAGATTAATGGAACTCTCATTGTCACAGTACAACCTGTTATTCTCTTGCTTCTTTCCCAATTCCTCCATAAACCTCTGTAACCAAATCATCTCTTTACTATCCTCTATAGCAGCAACATACTCTGCCTCTTTTGTTGAAAGTGCAACAACCTTTTTTAGTTTTGAAATCAAACTTATTGTTGTTCCACCTATAGTAAAAATATACCTTGCAATGCTCCTCTTGCTATCTTTATCACCTGCCATATTTGAATCAACATATCCATGTAGAACAATGTTTGAACCTTCAAAACATAATTCATGGGTAGTAGTACCTCTCAAATACCTAAGAATCCACTTTACTGCCTCCCAATGTTCTTTACCTGGATTGTTCATATACCTACTCACAACTCTCACTACATGTGCAATATCGGGTCTTGTGAAAACCATCGCATACATCAAGATGCCAATTGTTGATGAATAAGGGACCATGGACATGTATTCTATCTCCTCCTATGTCTTGGGACACATTCCCTTATTTAATTTGAAATGGTTGGCCAAAGGTGTACTAAATGGTTTTGCATTCTACATTCTAAACCTCTCCAACACCTTCTCTATGTACTCACCGTGAGACGATGTCAATTTGCGATTTTTCCTATCTCTTGTTATACTCATACCAAGGATTTTCTTTATAGCACCCAAATCCTTCATCACAAATGAATTAGATAATCTATTCTTGAGCACATTTATATCTTTCATATTAGACCCTGCAACAAGTGTGTCATCTACATACAATAGCAAGATAATATAGCTTCCGATTCTTGATTTTTAAAATAAACATAGTGATCAGAATGACATCTACTATAACCTTGTTCTGTCATAAACCTGTCGAAATTCAAATACCACTGCCTTGGAGCTTTCTTTAGGCCATACAATCTCTTCTTCAACCTGCATACCATTTTTTCCTTCCCTTTGACCTCATACCCATGTGTTTGTTGCATATAAATCTCTTCCTCCAAATCTCCATGGAGAAAAGTTGTTTTCACATCTAATTGTTCAAGATGTAAATATTCTACTGCCACAAGACTTAAAATAGTCTTGAAGTCAGTTTAACAACAGGTGAAAATATTTCATCAAAATCTATACCTTTCTTTTGTGCAAACCCCTTTACAACAAGTCTAGCCTTGTACCTCTTTTTGCCTCCATATTCTTCCTTCAACTTGTACACCCAATTATTTTGTAATTCTTTTTTTTCTCCAAGCAATTGAACAAAATCCCAAGTATGGTTATTTACCAGGGAATCCATTTCCTCTTTCATTCCTTTCTCCCACTTATTTTTAGTGTCTACCTACATTGCATCTTCATAACATTCAGGTTCACCAGAATCATTGAATAATAAATAATACAATGAAGGAGAGTATCGTTCGGGGGGTCTACTTAACCTGGAATATCTTCTAGCAATAATTGCAAAAGTTTGAGTTACCTATTTCTCCTGTTGTTATACATTTTGATTTTCTGGTACCTTTGGAATTTCTTTTTTAGTGATCTCATCAAGAACTGTGTATTCTGGGTTTTCTTTTCCTATTTCTTTCCCTACAACTGATCTTTGTACATGACCTTCTCATTGAATATGAAATATCTACTCCTAATTATTTTGTGATTTTGATAATCCCATAAGAGATAACCAAAATAATTAACACAGTATCCAATAGAGGTACACTTCTTGGATTTTTTCCCAAGCTTTTTTCTATTTTCTTTATCAATATGGACAAATGCTTCACAACCGAAAGTCTTCAAAAAGGAATAGTTTATCTTTTTACCTATCCATGCCTCCTATGGAATTATACCATCCAAAGAGCTTGAAGGTCCTTTGTTTATTAAATAAATAATAGTATCTACAACATATTCCCATAACTGTAAAGGCAAACTAGCATGTAATCTCATACTCCTTGCATGCTCCATGAGTGTCTTGTTCATCCTTTCTGACACACCTTTTTCTTGTGGTGTTCTTGGAATTGTGTTCTCTCTATGAATCCCATGGTATGAAAAGTAATCATCAAACTCCTTGATGCAATATTCACCTCCATTGTCTAATCTCAGACACTTCAACCTTTTTCCTGTCTCATTCTCAACCAAAGCTTTCCATTTCTCAAAAGTATCAAAAACATCAATTTTTTGTTGAATGCAATAAACCCAAGTTTTTCTAGTTGCATCATCAATAAAAGTAACACAATAACAAGAGCCACCAAGAGATGATACCTAAGTTAGTCCCCATACATCTGTATGCACAATATATAACCTTTCACTCTTCTTTTGTTTTCCATAAACATAATGCTCACATAAATGAAAATCAATTTGTTTAAGATCTAGGAACAAATTTATTTTGTGAAGTATCTGCATCCCCTTCTCACTCATGTGTCCAAGCATATGATCCCACGGTGTTCTATCCACTCCTGTAGAATCTAAAGAGATAGAAGAGTCAGTATTACCAGTACATAAATACAATGTACCTACCTTCTCTCCTTTTTCTATCACCAGTGATCCTTCAGTGACCTTCCACATATTATCTGTAAATATGGTTATACAACCATCACTTGCCAACTGCCCTACTGAAATTAGAATTTTCCTTAGATCTGAAACATGTCTTACCTCTTTCAACAACCATTGGTTTCCATTCCTTTGTTTTATTTTTACCTTTCTCATTCCAACAATTTTGCATGGTGCATCATCACCCAAATGAACCTATCCAAAATCACCTTGAATATAATCTACAAAATGTTTCCTATGGGTTATGGCATGCAATGAATCCCCTGAATCTACTACACAAGACTCAAAAATATTATCTACAGAAAGAATCAAAGCATCTTGTAATACATCACTTGTTACATTTGCTTCCAGATTTTTCTCTTGTTGTCCATCTCTTTGTTTCTTTGGAGATCTGTAGTCTTTCTTCAGATGTCTTTTCTTCCCACAATTCCAGCACTCTATCTTTCCCGGTCTAGATTTGGATCTGTCCTTCATAGAATTCCCATGGTTCCTTGAGCCCTCTCCTCTATCCTTTTGTATTCCCATGTTCTCCATGTTTAACGCATTACCTGATGTCTCACCTGTGATTTTTCGTCGCATTTCCTCACTAAGAATAATACCAACAACATCATCAAATTTTAAAGTGTTTGAGCCAGAGAAAGAGTTACTTATAACAATGACCAAGATGTTGCAGCTTTCTGGTAATGAGCACAATATTAGAAGAGCCCTGACCTCATCATCAAAGTCCATTTTTACAGAAATTATTTTATTAGTAATCGTATTAAATTCATTTAAATGATCTGCAACATACCGAACTTCTGACATCTTCATATTAAATAATCTCTTCATTAGAAATACCTTATTGGATGCCAAGGTTTTTCATATAGTTTATCCAATTTTCCCATCATCTCTTTCGTTGTCTTTTCTTTTGAAATATTGAAATCCACCAACGCTACCAGGATCAACCATATCATTCCTAGTGTTTTTCTATCAAGAAACTCCCATTCTTCATCCTTCATGGTTGTCAGCTTCTTTGTTATTCCACCCAATGGTAGGAATAGATCCTTCTGATATAAATAATCTTCCATCTGCATCTTCCATAACTGGTAGTTTTGGCCGTTAAATTTATCGACCCTAAACTTTCCATCTCCTACCATTTCTCCCACTCGAACTAGGAACCCTCTTTTCCTGCGAGTTACCTTTTTCTCTTATACCAGTTGTTAGAAAAATAGGATCGTGGAGCAATAAAATAAAATAAAATGTGGAAATAAAACACAGAAGATACACAATACAATAGAGACACATATATACGTGGTTCACTCAGTGTTGGCTACGTCCACCAGAGAAGTTGTCAGGTCCTTCCTTTATTATTATCCATCAAATAAATGGATACAACCTACAACACACCCATTGTAACTTCCTCTTATTTATCTCACAGTCTCCTCACTTATAATACAATATTTTCAATAATACATAGCTGCAATGCATTTCCCTCATAAAAGAGGGTTACCTTCTAGGGAAAAAAACCCTAACATAACTTCTACCATTAGATATGCAACCTTATAATGAATGGTCCTTCAAGGGATTCGTCCCTAAACCCCCACTTTCCCCTGAACCTCGCAGGGGGGAAATCCCCCCCTGCACTCCCCCGTGTGGAGGGGTATACAACCTTCCAGGCTGTAAAGTCTTCATGGGTTATAACACAGCTAAAAAAAAAGACTTATAAATCAAGAATATAATTAGGCTCCACAACCAACACGATTGTCACCTTGGAGCTTGTGGCGGTCATATTTATGGGATGGCCACATCCCAGAAAATATTACGTGTCAGTTATTTTTGGCCTTATATATTCAAATATTGAATTTAGTCTGATAAAAAAATTCCCACCCTGTCAAATCTTTTAGAAGAAAGCATGTACCCACCCTTCTCTATTGCATCCCATTGTCATTGTTGACCCCTTTGCAAAATGGGGCATCTATTTTATGCAATGTAATCCTACCTCAGTCAGGGGGCACCATTATATCATCATTGTCATTTATTACTTCACTAAATGTGATGAGACTGTGCCTACATTCCTTAACGATGGCCGCATTGCAGCACTCTTTGTGTTTAACCACATCATCACTCGATTCAACCTCCCACAAGCTATTGTAACTTATCACGGATCACAATTCCAAAACCAAATGATGAGTGAATTGCGCACCAAGATGGGTTTTCGCCATGAAAACTCATCCCCTTACTATCCTCTGGAAAATGGACAATTTGAAGCCATCAACAAAGTCCTAAATACTATGCTTCAATGCATGGTGGGAACAAACAAAACCTCTCATCAATTGTAGTTTTTCTCCACACTTTGGGCCTATCGAACTTTAGTGAAAACTGCAGCTGGATTCATGCATTTCCAGTTGGTATACGGGATAGAATTGGTATTACCAATTGAGTGTGATATTCCTTCATTGAAACTTACCGTAGAACTCCTACCTCGCACATCTACTGAAGAGGAATGATTCCTATATTTAACTAAGTTAGATGAAACTCATTGTAATGCTTCTCTTATCAATGAGATGTATCAAAAACACATGAAAAATCAATATGATAAATCCGTCCAACCTCATGCTTTTGTAGAAGGAGATCTAGTCCTAGTCTATGATCAAGATCATGACAGGCTGGGGGAAGGAAAGTTAGAACCCATTTGGCATAGGTCATACATCATAAAACATGTGCTACATAGATGCACCTATGAGTTAGTAGACTACGATGGAATATCTCTCGGTGAGCCCTGAAATGGGCTTTACCTCAAGAAATACTATGCATAAAATATCTCGCATGTGTTATTTGTACATTACTGTACTATATGATTTTGACTTGATGTGTCTTTTATTTTGCATGCACGATTTTTTGCCTCGGCTACGTATACTTTGTTGTGTGATTAAATGCACAAATGACATCATCCTTTCCAATCTATTTTGGATTTGTGGATGGCACTAGTCGACATACCCAGAACATCACTTCTACATCTTGGGTTATCTACCATTCTGGCAAGTTAATGAGTTCAGGAGGACTCTACCTCAGATCTACAACCAATAATGTTGCAGAGTATCACATTGTCATCGAACTCTTAATCGAAGCCTCCTCCCTAGGTATAACTCAATTGATTATCAACCTAGACTCTCAAATCATGGTCTGTCAACTTAATGGTGAGTATGTCGTTCACAACTCGATTTTACTATGTCTCCACCTAAGGGTTCGTTGTCTTGAAAGATCATTTGAATTTCTCCAATACAGACACATATTGAGAGAACTCAATACAACTTTGGATTCGTTCGCTAATTACATGTTGGATTGGTATCTTTCACATAGATAAAACATTTTGAAACATAAATCATATGTACACACAAACATCACATAAGACAAAAAAAATGCAACATAGATGGGTGCCACAAAACTCGTATATATATATGTGTGTGTGTGTGTGTGTGTGTGTGTGTGATAGAAAAAAAAATTTGAAATACATCATCAAAATGTACACAACGGGGAAAAAACTTGGGCCTTCATGCCCATAATATCATCATAAGGAATAAAAATTTCATTGAGGACTCTAATAATCCTTTTGTATCACATTTTTCTCTACATAGCACACTATTGCTCATGTCACCCGATGAAGGAAATGATTGACACTCTCAAAGACCCCCATTGTATGTCGTTGCAAGTGTAGAGGAACATATCTCCTCCTCAAGGGTGGGACACCCATCATCAAACCTCGGAGGTTCCTCTCTGCATCTCAAATCCCTCCCACTACAACTTCATGCTTGGTTGTTTCCTATGCGTCTCTGCAATGCCCCAATGCCGACATCTCCACCAGACATGATGCACCTCTGTCTGCATGATGAAAACAAATAGTTTAGATTCCTCGTTGTACAACCAAAAACATATAAAATAAAAACAAAACAAAATGTGTGTTGCAAGGTTATGTTTCGTACCTGATGCATCCCATCGGATTCCCTCAGGAAGTACTAGGTCCGTGATACCTATGAAATCTACCCCAACATAGGAGAAGTCCTCAATAAACACTAAATTCCTCCTCCACCATGTGAAGAAGTCAACAGTGAATCTGAAAGTTGAGGCTTCATTCCCCAAACTGGGGGAAAGGTTGGTCCACCTCTCCATACGAGGATCAGTCATGAGGTGTGCTATCAACACAACATGTGGCTGCATATGAGGGATACCCTCTAAAAAAAATAAAACCAAGAAATAACCATATATGAATTGTTTATGTATGCCCGTCCTGCATTTGGATATTTGTTCCTTGACATTCCTCAGGAACCCTGCACTAAAATTGAACAATCCTGGTTCTAAACATTGTATGGTGTAAGAGACATGGGATTTTGAAGCAAGGTGAGTGCTCATGCTTCCCGCCAAATTTTTTATGGAAAATACGATAGATCAAAGTGGTAAGTCTCTCACATCTTTTATCACAATCCTTCCACCCACCAATCATGACCCTGATATGCAACAGTCGAAAACATATGCCTTAGTCGGTCTTGAACCAGCCCTGTGTCCAGACAAGAGTATGGGAGCCCATCTCCTCAAGAGTCCCATAAAAAAATATGCATCTTCTATCTAAATATCAATAAAATGCGGCCCTATTTGGAACACTTTCTCGGTGTCGTCCCATAGACCAATCAAATACTTCTTTTCTCATGTTTTGAAGATTGAAATATTTGAGAAAACCATATTTACGCAAGGTCGCCCTCACTTTAGGGTCTTGGAGAGCGGTGATATCGTCGAATTCATGCTCATGTTCCTTCCACTCGATCATGGATAGCTATATATGAAACCTACAATAACATCATTTAATCATCATTAGCCAAATCCTCATGGAACAAAACTACCTCTTTTTAGCCTAAAAAAAAAAAAGTTACTTTTGTGCCTAGCGCTCCCTCAAAGAAACCTACATAGTGGTAGCATTCCCTAGACGTACATACCATCGTGCTAAAATAATGATCGGTGCTCCCCTTAGTGCCTTGAGGGAGATTTGATCCAGTTCGGAGCTCTAGGGATTCCTAAGGAGTCTAGAACACCAAAAAAAAAAGTTAAAATGCAGTAAAAAACCATGAAAAGGGATGAGGAGGAAGAGACAACTAACTCGTCTGGACGAATCGTAAAACGATCGCTCACAACTCCCACAATCTCCACTCGAAAAACTGATGCAAGAGCATATGAACTAAATGATCTCTTTTGACCCAAAAGGTCAAAAAAACCTTTACTAAGGGAGTTGGTTCCCTAATTGTCATTGTGTTATGTAATAAATCCCTCGAATACCTCTAGAAGGCATCGAGGAATTTTTTTTTATCTAGGAGGTTGGGTGGTTTCTTAATTATAGATAATTAGATTATTTTTAGTGATCAGGTTGTTGGAACAATCGAGGCTCAATCGAGCTTAAATCTGTGCAATTGTATTGAGAAAACGTTTGTTTGGTTGGTTGGATGTAAGAGAATGAGCCATTGGTTCTAAAGGTGTTTTAAATTTGAATAGAAGTACTAGAGAGATATTTAACACTTTTTTAGACCATTGTGTGTATATTGTTGTTATCGTAGGGTTTCGAGTGATCTTTGTTTACAAATTTCTAGTTAATCCTATGGTATTGATTTATACATCCTAGATAGAACAAGAGTATTCCTTTTGAGTTTTGGCAGGTAGATTCATGAGACAATTTGCAGGGATGAAACAAGCTCTGTGAAGGGGATTGATCGTCACAGAAGGAATAATGTGAATCATTCATCTCTCATATTGGACAACACCAATCATTCAATCTATTGAAGGACTGGTCAACGATCAAATCAAGTTGTGACCGTTGGATATAGAAGTTCCATATCAAGGGTAGGGATTGATTGTGGAGCGCGAAGGGAGGATTAAACAACACATTAATTTTACTCCAGCAATTAATCAAGACCATTGGATCCCCCCAATCAAAAGATCGACGATTGTGGTTGATCCACCAACAATCGCACAACCTAAATTGTGGAGTTTGGGTGACCCTCGAGTAAGTTGAATGCCCGCAATCCATGGAGACCATTGATATCCATACACTGGTTGATCTAATGACTGGTAAGGCCTATGGATTTTTAGATGCAATCATGTTGATTTTGAGAAAAATAGAGAGGGAGTTGATCGGATTCATACACAACTTGCATCATTTTTGGTATCAGAGCGAACTAATTTCTCTTGATAAGTAAACCATGCCACCAAGGAGGAAAGATGGAGTTCTTCTTGGTATAGGTCGAGGTATATAAGTAGGAAATGACATTGTATTAGAGGAATTGAAGAGACTGCACGTTAGAATGGAAGCCATGGAGATGAACTAGAGAATAAATCTTGAAGCTGGTTATATCAGTAATGAAGTAGAGTTTCAATCTTCTGAAGAAGAAGAAGAAGAAGAGACACAAGATGAAAGAATATTCAGATTGTTGGAAAAGGATAGTAGCATACCAAAGGTGGAAGTTCCTATGTATGATGGAAGTCTGAATGTGGATGATCTAATGGACTGGATCAACACCATGGATAATTATTTTGAGTTTGAAGAGGTTGAAGACATGAAGAAGGTGAAGTATGTAGCTACCATATTGAAGGGACATGCATCCATCTAGTGGGATGAATTGCATATACACAGAAAAAATAAAGGTAAACCAAATATTAATCAATGGGATAAGATGGTGAACAAAATAAAAAATAAATTTGTGCCCAAAGAATATCAGTTGAACCTCTTTAAGAAATTACAAAACCTGAAGAAGAAAGGCATGACAGTTAAGGAGTATATAAAGGAATTCTATAGGGTGAATATCAAGGATGGACACATAGAAGGAGATATGGAGAAGGTGACCAGATATATTAATGGTCTCAAATATGATATCCAAGATGAAATAATGCTATTGACTCTCAGGACTATTGAGGATGCATATCAAGCAGCTTTGAAAGCTGAGGAGAATATTGCAAGGAAACAAATCCAAAGGAATAAAGGAAAAGGTACAACTTGTGGCAGAGGATCTGCTAGTGGAGAAAGAATCCATATTACTAAAGGTGAAGGAGAAACCTCAAGCAACCAATCACCAAGAAGAGGTATCACCAAGAAGAGGTGATTCCAGGGGTAGAATATTTTGCTTCAGAGGAAGAGGCAGAGGAAGAGAAATAAGATGTTATACATGTGGAGAAGTAGGACATATGTCTTGGGACTTTCCTAAGAATAAAGAAGCAAACTAGAGGAATGTAAATGTAGCAGAATCGAGGGAAGAACCAACAAATGTAGAAGTTGAAACATAATCTCGTGATGTATGACGCAACTGGACTCCTCGGAGCACGATCGCTCTCACGGGATCTTCTCCTCCCGATTTGGCCTGAAGAACTTCAAAGGTTCCTTGTTTTCCCTGTCAGGAACGTTCCTTGCCCACAGCAACTCTCAAGTGACCTCCCTTCTATATCGGGAAAATTGGACTTCGCAATGTTGCGAATCCTATGGTCACGTGTTCCTTACTTCACGATTCCCTGAAATCCGATGCAAATCAGTGTTGACTTCTTCTCTGCAATCGGAATTCCCTTTATCGGGAAAACGCTACTCGCGATGTCAACAAATTGAAACTCCAATCTCTGAATCCCGATGGGCCAATTTTCCGAGACACGTGTGGACTTGACTTTTCCACCTCCTATCCTTCTATCGGAGTTTTGGAACTTGCGGGATCGCAAGTCCTAATGTCGATGGACTTGGGACTTACCTTTTCCCGATTCCCGATACGATGCCACCTGTACTCCACCAGTTCTCGTGGTCCCACACTGCCACGTCACTATCGGGATATCGCTGATCGTGAATCCAACCTACAAGTGTTCCCTACCGTCGAGAACCCCGATTCTCCAATCCCCAACTCCTTGGGATATCCTGACACGCGTCTCACACAATTGAAGGCTCAAAGCTTATCGGAGTATTGCTCTTCACGATATCGCCACTCCCGTTCCAACAACTTAGTACTCCAACTCGCGATATGTTGATATGCGATGTCTCATGTGATCTGACGGTCCCTGCGACTCCAGATCAACGACTCTGTCCCTCCTGAATTTTGATCCTTCTCACGCTTGTGTCGATAACCTTATTGCGCCTCTGTAGGATCCAACGGCCCACGAAACTTCGTGAAATCTCCACAAGGATTTCATCTACCCATTTTTTTTTCTTCAGTGCTCCATGAAATTTGACGAAGTGCCTCCCTATTGAGACTCATTCACCTGCTCTCTTTCTAACCTGCGGTGCTTCCCTTTGGTCTTTCCGCACGACTTAGCTCCGTTGTTCTTCAATGAATTTGACGACCTATCCCTCCTGAGCTTTGCTTCGACTTTAAGTCCTCGACAAGAACTCTCTTTCTCGCACACCTCGCTGCAAACCTTCAACAACGTCTTAGTGTTGAAGCTCTTCAACTCTGCGCACTCTTGCAACAGTAGTCTTAAATGTCCTTGCTCAAAATCACAACTGAGACTTCTTCTCCTCGGTCTATGCCTTTCTTTCATGGCTTCAACAAACCAAATCGACTTCTGGGCGAATGAGAACAACAGTTAAACTACTGAGCCTTCATCGACGCACTTCTTGTGGATGAATTCAACTGCACTCTATGCAGGAATCTCCTGGCTCAGATAGAGAAACAATTGAAACTCATTCTCTCTCTCTCTCTCATTCAGACTTCAGTTTCAAACCTAAACTCTCATGCACAGCATATACAAAGCAAATGCATAACCAGAAAACATACATTCAAGAGCACATAAATAACATACACAGAGAAACAACACCAGACCTGAGTTTGAATCAAAGACTCTCTTCTATTAATTCAAATCTGTACATAGGTGTTCTCCACAAAGTTCTTTGCTTGCTCTCCTCTTCCCTGAATGCTTCTCAATTTCTAGATTATTTTTACAATGTACAAAGGAGGGTGCCTATATCTGTTTTCCCTCTCGAACTCTAAAACTGTCTAATCTAGAATTAAATATTCTATCTACTTTACATTAAATCTATTAAATGCCTCATCTACCTAAGGACGAGAGCTATCCTCTTAAGGTCCATTACAATATACAAGGTGCACTTCATTAATTCTCTACATTAATGTTTGGCGCAACCATATCAAGGTGAAATTCAAAAAGAAATATGTTGCTTGTCCAACTGTCTTTTCTGCTCTTGCGCTGGCTCGCTTGATGAGTTGGCGATGCTCCTGCATCATACTCCTCGGCTAGAAAACTTTCATGGGATCCTGTCCATGAGCTCCTACAGGTTTTTTCCATGCTTCTGTATCATCGCTTCATTCTCCCAGCTGTCATCCTCCATTGGGTGATTCTTCCATTTGACCAGATAATCAAAATAATGCTTTCGCCTGGTCTTTCTGCTGACTCGCTTGTCCAGTATGAACTCCATCTGCGGCTTTTCTACAACTGGTAATTTTTTTTCCCACTGGATCACTGGTTCCTCCATTCCAGCCTCTGCTTCTCCAGCCTTGTATGGGTATAAATCCGAAACATTAAATATCGGAGATATCCCGATGCCATCTGGTAACTCAATCTCATAAGCGTTCTCTCCAAATTTCTTCAGGACTCTGCATGCTCCTATTTTCTTCATTTTTAATTTGTTATATGTTCCCCTTGGGAACCTTTCCTTCCTTAAGTGTGCCAGAACAAGATCACCAACTCCAAACTGAAGTTGTCTCTGATTTTGATCTACTCTGCGCTTATACTCCTGATTTGAATCAATCAATCGCTGCTTCACCTTGCAGTGAAGTTCTTTCATTTCTTTAGTAAATTCCTCTGCACTAGCACTGCTAGTAGCAGTCTATTCTGACTCCCTGAGTTCAGAAACTCCCCTCGGTTGTGTCCCATACAAAATCTGAAATGGACTCTTCCCTGTGCTCCTGTTTACAGAATCATTGTAAGCAAATTCTACCTGTGGCAACACATTATCCAAACTGTTGTGGTGCTCTGTCACCAGGCTTCTCAACAAATATCCCAGACTCATGTTGACAACCTTTGTTTGCCCATCTGTCTGCGGATGATAAGCAGAACTAAATGCTAAGTTAGTTCCTAGCTTTTTCCATGGCGTCCTCCAAAAATGCCCTATGAATTTTGTATCCTTGTTCGATACTATGCTTCTTGGCAATCCATGGAGTTGAATGACCTCCTTGAAAAATAGATTGGTGATGTGTGTCGTATTGCTGGTCTTCTGGCATGGAATGAAATGTGCCATCTTTGAAAACCTGTTCACAACCACAAAGATGGAATCAACCCCTCTCTGCGTCCTCGGCAAACCCAATACAAAATCCATGCTTATTGCCTCCCATGGTCTCTTTGGTATGGGAAATGGCTGATAAAGACCTACATTCTTCTTTCTCCCCTTCGAATGCTGACAAATTTTACACCTGTCAACAAATCGCTTGACCTCTGCTCACATGCCTGGCCAAAAGTATGATTCACTCAGCTTGGTGTATGTTTTGTTGTGGCCAAAATGCCCTGCCAAACCTCCACTGTGATTTTCCTTCAACAGGTTCTCTCTCATGGAGCAATTTGGAATACACAGCTGATTTCCTATGAACAACAATCCTTCCTGTATCATGTAATCTATCCATGGGCTCCGATCTCTGGGAACTGGATTCTCAGATGCCTCGTATGCCTCTCCGAAATCCGTATCACCTGCATACATGTCCCTGAGATTTTCAAAACCCAATGTTTTGACTCGGAACTCCTGCAACAATAAACATTTCCTGCTCAAAGCATCAGCCACATTCTTAGCAGTACCCGAAATGTGTTTAATTACAAATGTGAAATTCTGCATGTACTCTACCCATTTTGCATGTTTCTAATTCAACTTTTCTTGTTGACTCACAAACTACAATGCATGATTATCACTGTACAATACAAATTCCTTGGGTATCAAGTAATGCCTCCACTTCTTTAATGCATGTATGATGGCATAAAACTCTTTATCATACGTGGAGTATTTCAGCTTTGCTTCATCCAGCTTCTCGCTGAAATATGCAACTGGTCTGTCTTCCTGACTCAAGACCGCTCCTATGGCATATCCGCTTGCATCACATTTCACCTGAAATGTCTTCTGGAAATCTGGCAACACCAACACTGGTCGTTCCGTGATCTTCCACTTCAACAGATTAAATCTTTTCTCAGCCTTTGTTGTCCAATGAAAAGACTTGTGTCTTTTCTTGACTGTGTCCATCATTGTTGCGCTAATTCCACTGAAGTTCCTAATGAATTTTCTGTAGAAACTTGCCAACCTGTGGAAACTCCTCACCTCGAAAACATTTCTCGGTGATGGCCAATTCTTGATCACTTCCACCTTACTTGGATCCATTTTCAACTCATTCGCTGAAATAACAAAACCCAAATAAATGAGCTCTGTCTGCATAAATGAAGATTTCTTCATATTAATCAACAGCTTCTCCCGCTGTAGCTTTCTCATCACAATGGCCAAATGCTTCAAATGTTCAGCCCTTGTCTTACTGAAAATCAGTATATCGTCCAGATATACGACGACAAATTTTCCGATGAATTCCCTCAGGACTTCATTCATCAGCCTCATGAATGTGCTCGACGCGTTTGTCAAACCAAACGGCATGACCAGCCATTCATACAAACCCTCGTTTGTCTTGAATGATTTCTTCCACTCATCACCTTCCCTCATGCGAATCTGATGATATCCGCTCTTCAGATCAATTTTTGAAAAACAATTTTCCCCACTCAGGCAATCCATCAGATCATCCATTCTCGGCAGTGGAAACCTATACATGATGGTTATCTTGTTGATTTCTCTAGAGTCTGCACACATTCTCCAGCCCCCATATTTCTTTGGACTGAGCACTGTTGGAACAACACACGGACTCAAGCTTTCTCTGACTAATCCTTTGTCCAACTAATCCTAGACTTGGTTCTTAACCTCCTCATTTTCCTGCGATGTCAACCTGTACGCAGCTTTGCTCGGAAAACTCTCTCCTGGTATGAGGTCTATGTGGTGACTCACACTCCTCATCGGTGGCAACGAATGAGGTAATTCATCCATGATGATGTCAACGAACTCTTCCAGCAGTTCCTGAATCTTTTCTGGTAATTCATCCACTCTTGTGCTGGTCAGAACAATCCTCGGTTTTCTAACAACAAAGAATTGTGGATCCTCTTTCTTCTCCATCTCTGTAAGAAGCTCCTTCCCACTCATGATAAGTATTGTGTTGTTTACTTCCGGCTTTACCTCCTTATCCTTTATCGGAAGCAATTTGTGTGTCCACCCATCCTTCTCCAAAGTGTATGTGTTCATTCTCCCATCATGAACCACATTTCGGTCATACTTCCATGGTCTCCCCAACAATAAATGACAGACGTCCATGGGAATGACATCACATAGGACCTTATCCTTATATTCACCCATTTTGAAATCAACTAAACATTGTTTAGTGACACTCACCTGATGTCCCTTTTGTAGCCACGAGACTTTATATGTACTCGGGTGATCAGTCGTATCCAACTCTAATTTCTCCACCATCTCGGTTGCAACGAGATTGTTGATGCTTCCGCTGTCCACAATGACCTTTCATTTCCAGCCCTTGGTCTTGCATGTGGTCCTGAATAGTCTAGTTATCTGAGCTGTGTCCTCCACCTCTTTCTCGGGTGTTAAGAGAACTTTGTGCACCATCAGTGACTTCCCACTCCCGATGTCTTCATTCTCAACATCACACCTCTGTGCCTCAGCGATGTGAGCTTCTCCTCTGTCCATTTTCCTATCTGGACAATCAACTGCCTTGTGTCCATCTTTTCCACATGTGTAGCATGTAATGATTCCACCTCGGCCTCTTCCTCTACCTCTGGTACGAGGAAAAGTATTCGCATCAGCATATCCGCTACCCTGCTCTGCATGTTTTCTCCTCGGCTCAGCATATTGTTGTCCTCATTGTGAGGTTCCACCTCTTTCAATCTGACCCTGAGGTTTCTTCCATTCCTCCTTGGGCTTCTGATATTTCTCCTGGGAAACTGCCTTGCCTCTGGGCTAACTTCTGCCTCTCCCTCGTTGTCCCTGCTTACGGCTCAGATTCTCTTTGGCTTTCAGAGCCATTTGGTAAGAATCCTCCATCGTCCTGATGGTAACCATGCTTAACTCATCCTGAATGTCATATCTCAACCCATCCAGGTATCTAGCAACCTTCTCATCATCGCTCTCCCGATGACCTACTCTGATGTTGAGCTTGTAGAATTCTTCGGTGTACTCCTTCACCATCATCAACTTCTATCTCAGGTTCTGCATTTGCCTGAACAGAGTGATTTGATAATCCCTTGGGATGAATTTTTCCTTCATCTTCGCGATCATTCGATCCCAGCTTTTAATCTTCTGCTTGCCTTTGCAGCGTTTATCAACCTGTAGCTCATCCCACCACAATGTTGCATGTCCTTTCAAGCGCGTAACAGTGTTCTTGACTTTCTTATCTTCTTCCACATCTTCATAATTGAAGTATGTGTCAAGATCCCTAATCCAATCTAGTAGCTCTTCTGCATCCAGATTCCCCTCGTAGACTGGAATGTCCATTTTCGCCTTCGTACCCATCCTGGCGATGGATTTAATCAATCTCTCGGTTGATGCATCCTCTGTTGTGACCTCTTCTGCATGTCCACCTTCCTATTCAACCTCAGAATCACTAAGATCCCTTGCACCAACTCCGTGTCTTTGTGTTGTCTCCATCTCCTCAAGCCTTGCTCGAAGATCTCTCATCTGTCGCTCCATTTCTGGATTTCCTGTCAGCCTACCTCTTCTCCAAACCTCCCTCTCTTTGGGATCTGGTGACTTCCTTTCTCTTCTGGGCGGCATGATGAAATCTTCTTCCTTCCTATTGCAGAAAACAAAGAGTCACTCCGGCTCTGATACCACTCTGACGCAACCGAACTCCTCGGAGCACGATCGCTCTCACAGGATCTTCTCCTCCCGATTTGGCCCGAAGAACTTCAAAGGTTCCTCTTTTTCCCTGTCGGGAACATTCCTTGCCCACAAAAACTCTCAAGTGACCTCCCTTCTATATCAAGAAAATCAGACTTCGCAATGTCGCGAATCCTATGGTCGCGTGTTCCTTACTTCACGATTCCCCGAAATTCGATGCGAATCAGCGTTGAATTCTTCTCTGTAATCGGAATTCCCTTTATCGGGAAAACGCTACTCGCGATGTCAACAAATTGAAACTCCAATCTCTGAATCCCGATGTGTCGATTTTTCGAGACACGTGTGGACTTGACTTTTCCACCTCCTATCCTTCTATCGGAGTTTTGGAACTCGTGGGATCACGAGTCCTAATGTCGATGGACTCGGGACTTACCTTTTCCCGATTCCCGATACAATGCCACCTGTACTCCACCAGTTCTCGTGGTCCCACTCTGCCACGTCACTATCGGGATATCGTTGATCGTGAATCCAACCTGCAAGTGTTCCCTACTGTTAAGAACCCCAATTCTTCGATCCCCGACTCCTCGGGATCTCCTGACACGCGTCTCACACAATCGACGGCTTAGAGCTTATCGGAGTATCGCTCTTCATGATATCTCCACTCCCGTTCCAACAACTTGGTACTCCAACTCGCGATATGCTGATATGCGATGTCGCATGTGATATGACGGTCCCTGTGACTCCAGATCAATGACTCTGTCCCTCCTGAATTTCAAGCCTTCTCATGCTTGTGCTGATAACGTTCTTGCACCTCTGTAGGATCCAACGGCCCACGGAACTTCGCGAAATCTCCACAAGGATTTCGTCCGCCCATTTTTTTTTCTTCAGCGCTCCACGAAATTCGACGAAGTGCCTCCCTATTGAGACTCATTCACCTGCTCTCTTGCTAACCTGCGGTGCTTCCCTTTGGTATGTCCACATGACTTAGCTCTATTTTTCTTCAACGACTTTGACGACCTATCCCTCCTGAGATTTTATTCGACTTTAAGTCCTCGGCAAGAAATCTCTTGCTCACACACCTCGCAGAAAACCTTCAACAACGTCTTAGTGTTGAAGCTCTTCGAATCTGCGCGCTCTTGCAACAAAAGTCTTAAATGTCCTTGCTCAGAATCACGACTGAGACTTCTTCTCCTCGGTCTGTGCCTTTCTTTCACGGCTTCAACAAACCAAATCGACTTCTGGGTGAATGAGAACAACAGTTAAACTATTGAGCCTTCATTGATGCACTCCTTGCGAATGAATTCAACTGCACTCTATGCAGGAATCTCCTGGCTTAGATAGAGAAACAATTGAAACTCATTCTCTCTCTCTCTCATTCAGACTTCAGTTTCAAACATGAACTCTCATGCACATCATATACAAAGCAAATGCATAACTAGAAAACATACATTCAAGAGCACATAAATAACATACACAGAGAAACAACACCAGACCTGAGTTTGAATCAAAGACTCTCTTCTATTAATTCAAATCTATACATAGGTGTTCTCCACAAAGTTCTCTGCTTTCTCTCCTCTTCCCTGAATGCTTCTCAATTTCTGGATTATTTTTACAATGTACAAAGGAGGGTGTCTATATTTGTTTTCCCTCTCGAACTCTAAAACTGTCTAATCTAGAATTAAATATTCTATCTACTTTACATTAAATCTATTAAATGCCTCATCTACCTAAGGACAAGAGCTATCCGCTCAAGGTCCATTACAATATACAAGGTGTGCTTCATTAATTCTCCACATTAATGTTTGGCGCAACCATATCAAGGTGAAATTCAAAAATAAATCTGTTGCTTGTCCAGCTGTCTTTTCTGCTCTTGCGCTGGCTCGCTTGATGAGTTGGCGATGCTCCTGCATCAATGTAGGAGATTCATTGATGTTGACAAGGGTCTTGGTTAAGGCAGAAAAGGAAGTGATTGAACCAGATCAAAGGAAAATCGTGTTCATGACTGTATCCAAGTCAAGAGGTAAGTGTTGCAAAGTGGTTATAGACAGTGTGAGTACAGATAATTTGGTTTCCACAAAGATGGTAGAGAAGTTTGGATTGAAGAGGATGGCACATCCCACTCCCTACAGAGTGTCATGGTTGTAGAAAGGACATCATCTCTTGGTGAATAAGCAGTGTAAGGTGGAAATACAAATTGGTAACTATAAATATGTGGTGTTATGTGATATAATGTCAATGGATGTATGTCATGTTGTGTTGAGAATACCTTGGAAATATGACAGGAGAGTCATTCATGATGGTAGAAGGAATAATTACTCCTTAGATAAATATGGAAATAAACATATGTTGTTTCATTTAAAGGATGAAACAACTAAACGTGATTCAGGACCTAGTGTTATATTGATTAGTGGAAAAGAATTGTTGCAAGGAATCAAGAAGACTGAGGAGTTACATTTTTCTCTAATTGGTAAGCCAAAGGTAATATATACTACTACAAAATTAAATGATCTACCCGAAGAAGTTCAAGGTATGCTTGATGATTTTGTTGATATTATAGTAGATGAACTACCTAATGCATTACCACCTATGAGGAGTATTAGTCATCATATTGATCTATTACCGCGAGAAAGTTTGCCTAACAAAGTAGCTTATAGATTGACCCCTCAAGAAAATAGGAAATTAAGAAACAAGTGCAGGAATAGTTGGATAAAGGACTGGTGAAAGAAAGCTTGAGTCCATGTGTAGTACCAGCATTGTTTATCCCAAAGAAGGATGGAGGATGGCACATGTGTACTGACTTCAGGGCTATCAAAAAAATTACTATCAAGTATAGGTTCCCCTTGCCCTGAATTGATGATTTGATGGATTGTTTATCTGGCTCAAAATACTTTTCAAAAATAGACTTAAAAAGTGGCTATGATCGAATAAGGGTTAGAGAAGGGGATGAATGGAAGACTACATTTAAAACAAAAAATCGTTTGTATGATTGGTTGGTGATGCCTTTTGGGCTCACAAATGCACAAGGTACATTCAAGACATTAATTAATGAAGTGTTGAAAGAATACATTGGGAAATTTGTTATTGTTTATCTTGATGACATTCTGATTTACAGTCAGACTAAAGAGGAGCATTTGAAACATCTTAAGATGGTTTTGAGTAAACTACAGAAGGAGAAATTACTGATAAATTTGAAGTGTAGTTTCATGAAGAAGGAGCTGATATATCTGGGATTTGTAGTCTCTAAAGAGGGCCTGAATATGGATCCAGAAAAGGTACAGGCGATTCTTGATTTCCCAACTCTAAGAAGTGTATATGAGGTAAGAAGCTTTCATGGTCTTGCAAGTTTTTACAGGAACTTCATTAGAAGTTTTAGTCAGATTTGTGCAGCCATAGTTAAGAATATCAAAGAGAATAGACAACCATTTAAATGGACTGAAGCAGCTGATAGGAGTTTTAAATCATTGAAGAAAAAGACTACTAAAAAACTTGTTTTGGCTTTACCAAGTTTTGATAAAAAATTCCAAATTGAAATGGATGCTAGTGGGACAACAATAGGGGTTGTATTGAGTTAGGAGCATAGAACAATTGCATACTTTAGTGAAAAGTTGAATGAGGCAAAAAAAAAAATATTCTTCATATGATAAAGAGTTTTATGTAGTTTTCCAAGCACTTAAGAAGTGGAGGAATTATTTAATGCCTAAGGAATTCATTTTATATACAGATAATCATGCATTGTAGTTTATAAGTAGTCAACACAAGTTGAACCAAAGACATGCTAAAAGGGTGGAATTTATGCAAGGTTTCACTTTTTTTATCAAACATATAAGTGGAAAATCTAATAGAGTTGTTGATGCTTTGAGCAAAGTAAATTCAACTTTACAAGAAGTTAAAGTCAACACTTTAGGATTTGATGAATTGGTAGCAACATATAAAGAGGATGCCTATTTTCAGTGATTTTATGCAGCTTGTGAGAATCTTGTTGCTCACAATAGAGGTCAATGGTTAGACTACATACTGTAAAAAGGTCTATTGTTCAAAAACAATAAGCTATGCCTACCCAAGTGTTCCATGAGGGAAAATTTGATTAAAGGAAAAGCATAGTGGAGGGTTGTCAGGACACTTTGGTCAAGAAAACACATATGCTCAAGTAACTAATTTTTATTATTGTCTAGGAATGCAGAATGATGTAAAGAAATTTATGGGGAAGTGCAGGATCTATCAGCATGCAAAGGAGAGAAGTCAAAACATTGTATTGTACCAGTCTTTACATATCCCAAATAGACCTTTGAATTCTATCAGCATGGATTTTGTTTTGGGTTTACCAAAAACTCCTAAGAGAAATGATTCTATCTATGTTGTGGTGGATAGATTTTCAAAAATGGCTTATTTTATTGCTTGTAAAAGACTAATGATGCAACTAACATTCCAAATTTGTTTTTCTCAGAAGTAGTAAAGTTGCATGGACTATCTATAAGCACTATATCTGATAGAGATACTAAGTTTGTAGGTCATTTATGGAGAACATTATGGAGGAAGTTGGGTACAAACCTTAAATTCAGTTCAACATATCACCCTTAGACTGATGGGAAAATATAGGTAGTAAACAGAAGATTAGGGAATATTTTGAGAAGCTTGGTGTATGAGAACCCAAAGCAATGAGATTAATTGCTTTCTCAATCAGAATTTTCTTATAATAATTCACCTAATAGAAATACAAGTATGAGTCCATTTCATATAGTTTATGGAATGCATCCAAGGGGAGTATATGAATTGAGAAATCTGGGAAAGAAAGAAAGAAATGAGGAGTGTTGGTGATGAATATTTTGCAGTCAACATACATGAAATGTAGGAGAATGTCAAACATAAAATATAGGAGAGCAGTGGAAAATACAAGCAGAGAGACGATATGAAAATAAGGCAAGTGGATTTTCAGGTTGGTGACTTAGTCATGGTGTATTTGAGAAAGGAAATGTTTCTTGTAGGCACATAAGCGGTTGGATGCCTAAAATCCACGGAGACCGTCAATCTCCATCCACCGGTTGATTTAAAAACCGGTAAGGCTCATGGGGTTTTAGATGCGATTGTGTTGATTTTGAACAAGACAGAGTGGGAGTTGATCATATTCATACACGACTTGCATAAAAAATGCTCCAAAGAGGTGAAAAATCCAAAGTCTAGAGCAGAATGGTAAAAAACAAATGGTAAAATGAAATTTTGACCTAGTTTGATATTTGATAGGTTCATTTTGATATTTTCTCCTTATTATAAAGTTATTTTTTGGTTTTTTTATCATTTGTTTGAGAAATTACTAATTTCTTATGCCCAGAACAATTTGATTTTACAGGATTTTGAGCAACATCTTTCGGTAACCTTGTGACATTAATGAGCATAATCTTTGTTATTTCTCGTTCTCACAAATATATGACAATGTAACCAAGTATACATTTATCTCTTTTTTAGACTCGTAAAGGTTATACGAAAAAGGAACCCCTAGAGTCGTCTTTAAGCTATTTTCAAACTCTCTAAACATGAAAATATTGTTGAGTGATATTGTTTCCTTTCACACTCATTAAAAGGTTCGAAAGGGCGTCTTTCGAGTAATAGTTAATCTCTTTTTTGAACCTTGGGGACTAAAAATTATGAAAAAGAACAACCCTGGAGTCATCTTTAAGTTCTTTTCAGACTCTCTAAACATGAAAAGCCATCGAGTTTTCCTTCTCTGGACTCGCTAAACTACACATCGAAGGGCCCATCTGGAAACAAACCCTTACTTCTTCAAGTTCATTAAACAAAGGAAGAGGAAATTATTAGCACTGAGACTCACCCTTAGATTGCAAGAGGATAAGACCAGTACCCATCAAAATGTTTGTGGAAGTAGGTTTATGAATGGAGGTCGAATGGACAAAAACTCGGTAAAAGAATGATTTAACACAAAAACTGGACAAGCAATGCATAGGGAAATGAGGTCCTCATTAACTTCGGACAGTGGTTTGAGTTTAAAGATGAGAAGAAGGAAGACTTAGTGGGAAAGGTGGACAAGTCTTCCATGAGCATTCGGCTTTGAAGCAGCTTGGTGAAGAAAAACTCAGGCACAAGAGAAATCTTGGACTTAAGTTTCAAACACTGAAATATATCACAGTAGCATAATAATCAAACCTCCATTATCATGCGACTAAGATAACTCGACTGGAGCCTCCATGCCCGAGCATTTTAGCATAAGGGGAAATAAGATAACATAGGGAAGTACTGGAACATGTCACAGCATCATTATAATCAAACCTACATTACAATACAACCACAACCCTCATCTAGATCCTCCATGCACGAGTGTTTCAACACAATTTTAACAAAGAGGTGAAAGAAGCTGACTTATATTAATGCGAAAGTCTCAAGTATCATACAAAACCATAGAATAGTTATGCTATCAAATATTACAAAATAGGGAGCTCTGCTCAACCATTCGATAACCTTAACAAAATCTTAAAATGATGTATTTATAACTGGATTAGTTCACAACTACCAAAAGTGTGATCTGGCCATTCCATTCAAAGCCTTCATTTGGGCGTTCTTCTGTCAAACTATGCATGTCTCTTCTGTCAAACACAAGCTCGGATTAGCATGGGCCTGCAGGGAAAACCGTCCATCGCAGTACCTTGGGCTGACAACTCTATGTCCTTAGCCATAATTCTATGTTTTCCATTTATGGACTGAGTTGAGGTTTCAACTACCAGTTCCTGCTTCATTAAACAGATATTCATTAGGATCGGAGCATGGCTAGATTATTAGAGGATGGCCACATGCCCCTCATGGATTGAGCGTTAAATAAGTAGATGGATTTGGGCTGAAAAAGTAAGACTTTTCTCATTGGCTTAAATCCTCTTGGGATTGGAGCACAATGGGGCGACTATCGGGCAGCCACCTGTTGCTATCGGATAAGGCCTCCTATGCGCACATGATTTCGAGGCTGCGGGAAGCAGTTTAGGCCCACATCACTTTTTGGCCCGAAATGCACCCTCCTCCGACATGTAGCCTCCCTGCAAAACCATGGTTCAAATTTTGGCCCGCCTTTGGATTTTAACATCCGCGCAGCTTGTGGTGTTGAAATGATCATCAATCATTGATCTGATCGTGACCTGTGATCTAGGTGTGTCGGCTACTTTAGCATCCCCACCAAGATTTTATCCACCTACCAACCTTGGATTCCTTCCAACTGTGCTTGGACATAGTGCTACATTGAGCTGCACAAGGAGGATCCTTGCTATTGAAAATTCCCCCTGCTTGTTTGCCTGCGTTCATGGCTATTTGTGTGATAACATTTGGCTCCACAAGGGATGGCATGCTCCTTATGAGTTTCCAAGAATGCACAATTCCAGTGCCTTATCTTTTGGGTTATGGAGTCACTTATTAATACCGAAAATAAAAAGAAAGTGGTAATTACAATGGTGTAAATCCAATCATGGATTAAACAAAATATTTCTTCAGAAAGTGCACATTGATAGGGCCACCAAAAACTCTAGAATCCTCCAAGCTCTGCAACTTATAGGTGTTATTTAAAAATACTTCATAAATATTGAAAGGACCAATCCATAAGGCTTCAAATTTACCATGTTTTCTTTTGTCTTTCTTGGGGGCATCCCACTTGAGAACCAGATCCCCCAGCTGAAATTCTTCCTTGCTTACCCTCTTATCAAAGGCTCGTTTTATTTTTTGTTGGTGATCCTAAGCTTTATCAAGGATCTGCTCCCTAGCCTGTTGTACTTCTTCCAGCTATTGTATCGTCCTGACCATATCATCAGGTTCTCTTTGGTAGTCCTAGAGGAATTTTTCCATAGGTAAGGCAAGATGAATAGGAAAGATAGTCTCAACCCCATAGACAAGCTGAAAAGGGGAAATACCCAATGACCTTTTTGTTGTAACTCTATCATCCCATAAGGAAAATTTCATCTTTGAGTCTTGTGCTTTATTGTTGTCTCCTAACAATTTTTTGATGATATTTATGAGGCTCTTGTTAGAGGACTCTACTAAACCATTTCCCTTAGGGTAGTAAGGAGTAGAATGGATTATTGTAATCCCATACTGCTCAAAAAAATTGATTAATGGTTCAACTTTGAAGGAGGTAGCATTGTCAGTAACAATCCTTCTTGGACAGCCAAATCTGGACATGATATCTTCAAGGAAGCTAATGATTACCTTGTGGGAGGAACTCCTTCTAGGGATGGCTTCTATCCATTTGGTGAAATAATCAGTGACAGCCAAAATCCACATGTGTTGATCACTTGAGGTTGGATGTATTTCTCCAATGAAGTCAAGACCCCATTTTTGAAAAGGTCTAGAAACTACCACAAGGTTCAGAGCAAAAGATTTGAGTTGTTTCTTTCCAGAAAACCTTTGGCATTTTACACAAACTCTAATATTTTCAAAAACATTAGTAAAAAGGATGGGCTATAAATACCCATCTCTGAGGATCTTAAAAGTTGTGGTCCTCCAGAAATGATGCCCCCCACATAAGTTGTCATGAAAATCAGTCATAGATTTTTGGGCCTCTTGTGGGTCCATACATCTCAAAAGGACTCCAAGGGGATCCTTCCAGTACAAAACCTTATCAATGAGACAATATTTGATTTATTTGAGTTTCAAATCTCTTACCTTGTTCTTTTCCAAACCATCAAGGGACCTCAACTTCTGCAGAAAATATATGATGTCTTTATACCAGATGCATTATGTCATCTTGATACTAACATGAGAGTTTTTATCAGCAATCTCAGCTTGTTGATTTTCTGAGTTTATGTTAATTAAATTAACCCCTAAAGCATTGCAGTTTGATTCATCCAGTAGCCTGGATAAACCTTGGCCTTTTACCAATTTAGTGGGCTTCATTTCAAGGTCAAATTCCAGAATTTTAGCCATCCATTTGGTTCTCTTCCCATCTATGTTAGGCTGGATCGATATCTCTTTTACTGAGGTTGAGGGAACATATGCAACAATATTTGAATCCAGAACATATATTCTGAAATCCTTGAGGAATTTTACCAAAGCATATGCATGCTTCTCCATGATATCATAATTCATTTCTACATCCCTCAATGCTCTACTGAAAAAGGAAAAAGGATGCTCTAATCCCTATGTATTTTTCTGTAGAAAAACAACATCCAATGCATTAGATGAGGAAAAAGTAAATATCAGAAATTCCTTATAATAGTTAGGGTTGATGAGCATAGGTGCTTCATTCAAAGCTCTTTTTATTTGGCCAAAATAATTTCTGGACTCAACAGTCCACTTCACCTCGTTTCCTTTTCTAAGAATGGTTGTAATGTGCTTAACCAACTCAGCAAAATTAGAAATGAATCTTCTCAGAAAATTATTTTACCCAAGAAAGAACGAACCTCTTTCTTCGATATGGGAAAATATAAGGATTGAATGGTCTCCACTCTGCTTGGATCAATTCTTACCCCTTCTACTAACACAATATTCCCCAATAATTTTCCCTCCTTCATAGCAAACAAATATTTCTTAGGATTGAGGGAGAGACCAAAACTTCTACACTTCAAGAATACCTTCTTCAAATGATGACAATGCGCTTTGTCATATTTTGAGAACATTGTAATTTCATCCAGATAGATGACTACAAATTTGTCTTTCTCCCCAATGAAGGCAGTGTCCATGGCTCGTTGAAAGGTTGCTCCTGCATTCATCAGTCCAAAGGGAATTTTAGCATACATGAATGTACCCCAAGGAGTAGTGAAGGTTTTATTTTCTCTATCTTCAGGTGGGACAAAGATCTGATTGTAGCCATAAAATCCATCAATCATGGACATCCTAGATGAACCTGTCACTCTCTGCAAAATGAGCTCCATCTTTGGCAAGGGGTAGTTATCCTTTTTGGAGCTTATGTTCAAATTTCTGAAATCAACAAACAATTTGATTTCCCCATTTTTATTCCTCACAGGCACCAAGTTAGCCACCCATTCTGAATATCTCAAAGGAATGGTGATTTAGGCATCCAACAACTTTTTCACTTCTTTTTCCATAATAGGAAGCAACATGGGATTTATCTGTCTAAGTTTCTTCCTAAAAGGTTTGGCCTCTTCTTTCAAAGGGATTTTGTGTTCCATGATGTTGGTGTCATATGTTCTCAAATCTTCATATTTCCAGGCAAGCAAATCATCAAACTCCTTCAAAATCTTGGCATACTCAGCCCTTTGCTCCTTTGACAAGTTTCTAGACAATTTAACATAACTAGGATTTTCCTTTGTTCCTAAATTGCATTCTGTCACATCAGTATCTTCATTTGAACCTTTAACCTTTACAACAATGTCATTTCTTTAAAACAATATCTCCAAGGGGACAAGTCCCTTTGGAATGTGGTTACTGGTTAACTAAACAATATGATGGTCAACAATTTTATTCAGAAGAATATCAGGATGAGGGATTTCTTCGGTATCCTGATCTTGATCAACATGTAAATCATAAAATTCATCTACAGTTTCGAGAAATCTTTTTATCTCGAGATCATCCTAAAAAACCTTCCAATGTTTGACATTGTTAGGAATAGAGAGTCTGTATTTTACTTCCACCTCATACTTTAGTTTGGGAGGCAAAGGAACCTTGAACTTACTTGCTAAACTAGCCAAGGAATCTGCCACAATATTCTCCTCTCTCGAAACAAATGAGATATTAAAATACAAGAAGAAACTATCAACAATATCCCAGACTTCATTTCTGTAGGCCTTTAACCTAGAGTGCTTATCCTGATACTGATTTTTGACTTGATGAACAATCAACTCAGCATCTCCAAATATTTCTAACTCCTCAATATTCATGCCTTTGGCAGCTCTCAAACCCAAAAAAATAGCCTCATATTCTGCCACATTTTTTTTTCTTCAAGTTCAAGCTTGTAAGACAGGGATATGGTCTCTTGGGAAGGAGAAACGAATACTTACCCCAACACTAGCACTCTTCTTAGAAGAGGCTCCATCAAAAAAAAAAATCCAAACAGAGGTATTGGGATGAGGGTATTCACAAGAGGTGATGGGTTTCCTTCTAATTTCAATAGCTATTTGAGGAGCATCAGTGAGTTGTAACATACTGGTTCCTAAATCAGTATCTACTACAAAAATGGGGTGGTTGGTAGGATTTTCTTCATCACAGATAATGTAAGCAAGTTGTGCTTCCCTATAAAGCCTTCTATGTCCCCCCCCCCCCAAACACAGGAATAGTGGCATATGAAAGATCCATATGCAAAGTTCCCCCCAGTATTTTGATCCAAGATCTAGAAAAGAGAATTCCAAACTTAGGGGGGACATCAACCACCACTATATCCATGACCACACTATTCATTAGCAACTGGAACAAGGAGACAGCCAGGTATTTAATAGCCTCAAGGAACTTCACCGTCCTGGAATCAAATGAGTATAGGTCATGGTAGGTTTTTGTAACCTCCAACCCAAGCTCATCCATGATAGTTTTAGGCATGAGATTGTGAGATGCACCTGAATCCATCGATCACTTGTTCAACACTTTATCATGAATGTTAAATGAGGTATAGAAAGGATGGGAGGAGTCATCCCTATCCTCTACCAAAGGCCCTAGTATGATAGCTGGTTTTTCATCTTGGAGGTTGACTGAGTCTGTGGGATGAGATGAAGGTTCATGTTGTAACATTTTGGAAAGGTACCTTTTGAAATCCTCATTCTTAACTAGCTCTGAAAAAGGTACAGGTATTTTAATCTTTTGAATCTCATTTTCAAAGCTAAAAGAGGAGGAAGGATTTAGAA
The DNA here is from genome assembly GCA_009831015.1 of Picea engelmannii. Classification (NCBI taxonomy): domain Eukaryota; kingdom Viridiplantae; phylum Streptophyta; class Pinopsida; order Pinales; family Pinaceae; genus Picea; species Picea engelmannii. The sequence goes on from ML781843.1 coordinate 491,510, forward strand.
TACTCTTCACTTCTAGGATAGGGATTTTAACCACTGTCTCGAGACCTTGTGCTTATTTTTCTTTGTTGCTAGTTGTCAAAATCTTAGAAGGATTCTCTGTTCTAGTACGTTGATCAGGAATGTCAGGATATCCCTCTTTCTTCTTCGACCTTAGGTTGTATCTATTTGAATTACCACTGGTATTTTTCCCTTTGCTCGGCTCATTTAGTTGGATTCCCATGAGAACCTCTTCATATGAACATTGAGTTAAATGAGGATATGAAGAGGTACTACCAAGACAATGGATCTCAGGATCAACATCTTCTTCCTCTCCTTCTTTATTAGTAACAAGGTTATTTTGGAGAGGAGCTAGGATTTTTTTATCATCCCTATCCTTATTTATTTGATCTCTTTGGATGATCTGAGGGGCATTATTTGGTCTTCTGAAATTACCCATGTTATCAACATTATGGGTCTTCCTATAGCCTTGTTTCCCCTCAAATTTCAATTTCTCCATTTCAACTCATCCACTTGAGGGTGGGCAGCAGAGGAACCAGAGGTTGAAGCTTCAGACCTACCTTTTCTTCTGTCTCTATCAGCCTTACTCCTAAGTTTTTTAGCTGCCAATATATTGGACTCTACTTCAAGGGATGCATATTGCATATGATCCAAGGAGGTAGCTCTTCTTTCTCTCAACATGAGGCAAAACTCAGGGTCAAAATCACTAGCATAAGTAATCTTGGCAGAAGTTTCTGTAGGATTAATTTTAGTGGGAATCTTATTGTACATATTATTAAATCTCTTTGAGAAGTCTGAAATAGATTCCCCCTCTCCTCTCAAAGTGACCCAAACTCTGTAATATAGTAAAGGAAATATTTTTTATTCCCCCAATGTCTCAATAATGAATCATCCAAAGCTTCAAACCCATCAATATATTCAGGAGTCAAGCCCCTGAACCATTTTCTAGCCTCACCATCAAGGCTCTGTACAAAAACTCCCATCTAGACATCTTCATTTTCAATATTAAGATTGTCTGCATAACTGTAAAAAGTTGAAAGGTGCTCTTCTGCAGTTATGTCTTCCTCCCCTCTAAACTTGGGCATGTACTTGAGGTAATATCCAACTGGGAGGGCATTCATAGATTGAGGTAAAACAAGAGGGGCATACCTAGCATCCACTATGGCATCCATTATGTTTCTAGGAGGATTAGCACCTTCCATTGGGATGTGAATTGTAGGAGAGCAAGGAGGAGATGGAGTTTGGCCAGGTAGGACTGCAGATGTGTTTCTAGGATAAAGAGGAAACGACTAAGTGTTGGAGGAGAATGATATGGGGTTCAACGGAAAATAAGTTTCCCCATATTTAGATACTGCAACTTTGATAGGAGGAGGAGTAGGAAAACCCAAAGTGGGAAAATATTCTAAGCTCCCGCATCTAAACCACTTTACAATATCGAGGCAAACATGGGTGACAAAAATTTCTTCCAAATGAGATATATAAGGGGAGAATTCAACAAGGAAACTTCCAAAAATTAAACTTTTGGAAACTCCAACAGATGGTAAAAAATGGGAATTTGATGCAGATAAATGGATATTTAAAAGAGGAAGTTTGTAAATTACCAGAATCACCTGGTACAGCAACTGAAAGTCCTTCTTGAGAGGTTTCTCCATTTTTTATAATCTTTTATGGGTCAGATTCATGTGTTGGATTATACCTCGTGGGTTTGCCTTTGGGAGCCACAACTGAAATAGTGGAGTCGTCAGGTGCAAGTTGCAATCTTCAAGGTACTGATTTTTTATGCACCTTCAGAATCAGAATTTCTTTGTCATTCAATCCCAGGGAAATGTATTCAATTTGTTCCCTAGAAACGGCACCATGAATGTTATCACTGATATTCACCCTCATATTGCAAGACGATAATCCCAGTACCCATCAAAATGTTTGTGGAAGTAGGTTTATGAATGGAGGTCGAATGGAAAAAAATTCGGTAAAAGAATGATTTAACACAGAAACTAGAAAAGCAATGCATAAGGAAATGAGGTCCTCATTAACTTCGGACAGTGGTTTGAGTTTAAAGATGAGCAGAAGGAAGACTTAGTGAGAAAGGTGGACAAGTATTCAATGAGCATTCGACTTTCAAGCAGCTTGGTGAAGAAAAAATCAGTCACAAGAGCACTCTTGGACTTAAGTTTTAGACACTGAAATATATCACAGTAGCATAATAATCAAACCTCCATTATCATGCGACTACAACAACTCGACTGGATCCTCCATGCCCGAGCATTTCAGCATAAGGGGAAATAGGATAACACATGGAAGTATTGGAACAAGTCACAATAGCATTATAATCAAACCTATATTACAATACAACCAAAACCCTCATTTGGATCCTCGATGCACGAGTGTTTCAAAAAAGTTTAAACAAAGAGGTGAAACAAGTTGACCTCTATTAATCTGAAAGTCTCAAGTATCATACAAAACCAAAGAACAACTATGTTATCAAATATTACAAAATAGGGAGCTCTGCTCAACCATTCGACGACCTTAACAAAATCTTAAAATGACCTATTTATAACTGGATCAGTTCACAACGGCCAAAAGTGTGATCTGGTCATTCCATTCAAATCCTTCGTCTAAGCATTCTTCTGTCAGACTATGTTTTTTTCTTCTGTTAGAAGCAAGCTCAGATCAGCATGGGCCTGCAAGGAAAATCGTCCATCGTAGTACCTTGGGCTGACAACTTTGTCTCCTTAGCCATAATTCTATGCTTTCCATTTATGAACTGAGTTGAGGTTTCAACTACCAGTCCCTGCTTCATTAACTGGATATTCATTGGGATCGGAGCATGGTTGGATGATTAGCGAATGGCCATGTGCCCCTCATGGATTGGGAGTTGAATAAGAAGATGGATTTGGGCCGCAAAACTTAGACTTTGCTTATTGGATGAACTCCTCTCAAGATTGGAGCACGGTGAGATGACTATCATGAAACCACCTGTCACTATTGGATAAGGCCTCCTATGCACACATGATTTCAGGGCTACAGGAAGCAGTTTAGGCCCACACTGCTTTCGGGCCCAAAATGCACCCTCCTCCGACACGTAGCCTCCCCACAAAACCATGGTTCAAATTTCATCTTGGCTCTTTATTTAAAAATTCACGCAGCTTGTGGCGCTGAAATGATCATCTGTCATTGATCTTATCACAACCTGAGATCTAAGAGCGTCTGCTACTTTAACGTCCCCTCCAAGATTTTATCCACCTGCAAACCTTGGATTCCTTCCAACTGCACTTGGAGACAACACTACATTGAGCTGCACAAGGAGGATCCTTGCTGCTGAAAAACTGCCCATGCCTGTTCACCTGCATTCATGGCTATTTGTGTGATAATAGAACTTACAGAAGGTGAGTTATATCGAGCATACGTTATCCTCCTAGATATTTTTAAATTAAAAAGAGGTATTCATCTATCTGGATGGGGGGGGAATTTAAGGAAGTGGGTCAAGTTTCTTGAGAAATTTTATCAACAGCTCTTGCAGTCACCCTTGAAGAGGACACTCATTTTTAAACTTCACACTGAACACTTGGATAATCCACTAAATCTTTGCATTGAACCAATCCTATGAGTCTTTACACTCCTTTGATCTATCGAAAGAATGCCTTAGCACCGCTGCATTATTTTTTTGTCCACTTTGGGTTTATGTTGCCAAGTCTCATGTTGTGCCTCAGTGTTCAAGGGAAGTATCTACCTCAAAATTCAACCATCTATAGAATTACAATTTTCCATACCTGTGTCAGTCTGTGTTTGTATACTATATCTTATCACTCTCTTGTAACTATTTCACATCGATGATGGGTGATAAATCAAGGCCCTCTTTTGACGAGTCTTTTCTTGTCGACTTCAACACATATATGGGAATTAGACTTAGAAACTAGTTAGTACCTTGGGAACTTCATGCCTCAATGGCAGGCCTCCTCACTTCTGACAATAGGTTTACATCATTGACCTCTGATCGGGTGATTCCACAAATTTTCAACCTCGGCTCATTTATTCACATTCGTTGGATTGTATTTGGGTACCTTGGGGTTCATTAAAATCATTGGTGATTTCCCTCGCACTTGTTAATGGTTTACCTCAATGACTGGTAATCAAGTGGTTTCTACCATGTTCGATATCAAAACATCTATTCACATGGATATATTCATACCACATCAATATTGGGATGAAGACCCTGGGTTGAGAATTCATTATGATATATGCTTGGCCCAGGCTTCAAAGGAAATCATTTGAGCATGTTGATACTTATAGTGTCACATAGATCCCCATTGTATTGGTATGTGGCTATGTCTTATCATCTCGTAGCTCCACTGTGAATTTTGTGTGGCTACGGTCATTTCATTTCATAGAGGAATGGATCCACATTGTATCTCTGGTGGCCATACCCTTAGTCAATATTGTCATGGATTTGCAGTGTATTTATTGACGGCCATACTTTGAGTGATTTCTAGTCCGAGCATAGGTATGCCTTCCTCAGGAATTAAACACATATTAACATTGTTTGATGGTTGTCTACAGCTTCTACCAGGTTCCCCAACTCCATACTCTTGCTTTGAAGAATATACAAAGTGTTTTGGCCATCATCTTCCATCTTCTAACTTCACACTTTAGGGGGAAATATGTTACACATAAAAATTCCTCACTTCGATAATGTCACATTCTCATTGTCACAAGTTTCCAAGTTTCACACTTTGTCGCAAGTGTCTTAAGTGTTGCATTTTCGTTATGTTTCTATCGCATTGAGAATGACACCATGGAAACACTTGATATATCCTCTAGAACATGTTAGAATAAGAAGCCCTATCAATTGACAATCGGAACAAGTGTTTTACTATTGGAATTAATCATCTTGGAAAAACTTTGGGAAGATCAACGCTCCTCATCTCACATGCAGGGAGAGCTATCACTCCTTGCCCATCCTACGGGGAGCATTGTAGTGCTTTTTGTCCAGTTCTAAGGGAGCGCTCAAGTGGTTGAACAAATATTGGGAGGAAATCCCCTTTTTCTCTTAAGACAGCTATGGATGGATCGAGTTGGTTTGGCTCAAATCTAACCCCTAGGCTTCATCTAAGGAAGATATCACAATTGATGAATCCATATCCTCAACTAATCCCAAATATAACCAAGGTAGTTGAGCCTCTTAAAGGATATAAATGGAGGCATTCTCATGGTGAACATGGAGGAAAATAATCAACAAAATCATTGACATTATGATCGTGGATCTTTTGAGCAAGGGGTTGGATGAGGAGGACCTAGAGAAGTTGTTGCAACATCATCCATGATTGTAAGTATCTCTTCAAATTCTCATCAATATACTTGGCCTATTCCCTTCAAGCTTGTGTATTATTGCATGTTCTTTTCTACTGTTCTTTCGGTCATTGTAGATGGATTTGTTTAATATAATATTGTAGAGTAGGAGATATTTGTTTCTCTTTGTTTTCCATTGCATTGCACATGTCAAGTCATGCTAAGTAGTTTGGAGATTGAACTTGGATTGGAAGTAGCGAGGACAAACTTCGAAACAAGGTGCATCGCACTTTTTCTCCCTCTATATCTTTCTAATTAGTTAAATTGAATTCAAAGGGATGTTATTGTCCATTTTTGTTTTTTTTTCTTAGTATTAGGGGTCTAGAATCCAAGGGAAGAGTCACCTATCCATAGGGGAATTATTCCTAACCAATTCCAAATAGGAAATCTTCCTGAAAATGGTAAGAAGGAAAGAAGAGACAACATGATTTCTTTGGTTCTCACTGCAAGATAGTACTTATTTTCTAAAAATTACCTTTCTAGCATGATATGGAACGACTAAGTTAGATTTGTCAGTTTGCAATTGACACCAATGTAACATGGTAGCATCCCCATGAAAGGTTGCCCTCCAATTCCTTTTCTGTAAGGAGATGTGTGTTAAATGTGTGTTGTCCCATATGATCTTTCTTGCTTGTATAATCATCCATTTGTCCCCAAATATGACCCCTTTCTAGTCAAGGAGGGGCATAAAGAGTAAGGAATATTCAACTTCCATCCTTTCTAAAAATAATTGGGCTACCTTACAACCCGATAGGACATGCTAAATTATATTAGGATTATGGAATATCAAACAACAACAATATTTAAAGTCAGATTGATGAAGCATCTCTTTTATTGCATTCTAACATGATTTTATGGTCCACCTAGGATTTGGTGAAAAAGGGAAAATAAAGGAGATAGAAACCTCAATAGAAGTCGAGGACAAAGAAGAGGAAGAAGAGTAGCGGTTGTCTGCCACAGCTAGAGTTTTATCGAATGTTCCATGATGAGTACACTATGCTTTTGGACCTAGAGGACAATACTAGGGCAGGATGGTATATAGAAAGTGGGGCCACAAGTCACATGATAGGTGAAAGAATTGCACTTCTAGAGTTCACAAGTCAAGATTCGGGATTTGTGAAGTGCAGTGTGCATTCTAGCATGGTGGCTATTTAAGGAAAAGGGGTAGTATCGCTACAAATAGAATCAGGCAGGATTCTCAGGATACTAGAGTTGCTTTATGTGCCAAGCTTAAGATTCAATGTACTCTAAAACTTATCCTTAGAGGATCAAGGATATGGGGTAAGCTTCTTTGGTTGTGGTGTACACATCCATTCAGTTAGAGACCAAACACCAGGACCACTCATGATGATAGACATAAGTGAGAACGGACTATATAAGTTGTTGGGGCGACCTGTTTACAAACTCACAGAGGATAATAATGAGACTACTAAGCCATGTGTGAGAGAAAAACAATTTATTCTCAAGAAACCCACGTGGTGGGAATGGACTAAATTGGAGGAATGGGGATACTCAGGTAATACTAATACAAGTTGTAGCGGATTCATCCAAGGAAAGAAAATAGAGTACCCAAACATTGAAAGGATGGGTCTATCAGACTCAAAGGGAGAAATACATAGTGAGATGGATCATGGAGGAGGTAGCTCTAGCTGTGACAATACCTCCCTCACTAAGAGGGAGTGTTAGAATGTAGCTCAGGTAGGTAATTATTTCTCATTAGGGGTGTCTAGTAATGAGGAAGAATCCCAAATTATGACAATACAAGAATCATAATGGTGGAGACCACTCAAACCAACTTAATATTAAGTCACAACCATTGGATGTGAATTAATCAACCCCAATGCTTGATTAAGTCCTTGCCATTTGATCAAGATCTAGATGAGAATATCCTAGGATCGTGATTGCATGAGGGAAGGGATAGGGTTAAAAATAGCCTAGCAAACCCATTTCTTCATCACCTTATGAAGAGAATTTGGTTGACATGGTAAGTGTGCGCTTCCAAGGGAGTTCGAGGGTCCTTACAGGGAAATATTGCTTGAGGGAGCTAGGGCCAGCATATAAACTCATCCATAAGACAGACCTAAGTAGGTTTGAGATACTAGAAGACTAGGATGGCTCTTAGTCAGTTGGATAAGAATATAGTAAAGAATATCCAGCATACCAAGTCGTATAAGGAGCCGAGTAGGGAAAATAAAGAGGCCAAGTCAGGTATGTACACAGTCAAGGAGGCGAGCAAGGTCTGAATAGAGACAAAGAGGTAGAGACAAGGCATCATTTATTTGAACTAGCAGACAAGAAACAAATAGACATTGAGCAAGTAGAATCTGTACAGTACGGATAGTGTCTGGTCTATACCTGGACCTAGCAAAGAGAATAAGTTATACCCACGTAAGAAAATCAAATATAAATTGAGTTTATGAATGTTTTGTAAGAGAATAGTAAAAACTCGGGTTGTTTTGCAGCCTTAATAATTTTGTGTGGATGCCTTGAGCATTACTAGTCAGAGTATGGACCAGTAAAAGTCGTACAGCTCATGTAAACAAATTCTGGGCGAATTTTGAATTTCACAGGAATAGTATGAATGCAATTTCTATGTCTTGACATCATTTTTACAGTTTGCGTATTTCCTTGTGCGGTTGTCTCTAATATAAAGATATGGATATAGATTGAATTTAATAATTAATGAACAATATAAGTCATATTTTTCTCTTAAATTGAATCTCTTTACAAGTGCATGCTTCCCTATGGATCTATTAATTCTTCGTCCCTTTTGTTTAATTGCTAAAAAATCAATATCAATATTTTGCCTCTAAATTTCTATTTATCCTAATTTTTATTTTTGTCCTCGATTGTTTTGGATTCCAAATTTTGGATGTTATAATATGGAATCTGTAAATTTTAAAGGAGAAATATGAAGTTGTTTTTCTATTTGTAACTTTGTGGATGTCATAATGTTAGTGATTTAAAAACATGCTTAATATGTATTGAAACTATTTTCTTGTTGCAATCATAAATGGATAGATTAAAAGTTTACAAGATGAGAATATTCAGTCAAATGTCTTGGAAATTGTTGTCCCAAATGCGAACACAACATACATCACATGCCTTGCAAATCATATCGCAACACTTGGTATTAAACTGCCATTTTTAGTGATGATTGTGAAGAACCTAAAGAAGTATTTCACATTCAAGATTCAAATTCTAGATGAAAAGAATGTTCTTATGGGAGAGTCTTCCAATGGGTTGAATCTTAAAACAACTTGTCTCCTCTAGTAGTGAACCTTTGGAACCCCTTCAAAAAGTGTGCCTCTATCTTGTTGAACTAGAAAAGCATAACAAACTACCCTATGGTAAGCATGGTTACCAAATTACCTTTGTTGAATCCTGGAGGTTCCAAACTTTTGAATCCATCTAACTATAGTTTGTATGTAAGTCATAAGTCCAATGATTCATTATATGAATATTTGACCTTTATGGATGAGCTACATGATATTCTAGGTCCAAAGGTCCAGCTTTATGGTATTCCCTTCCACTCAATGAAAACTTCCATTCTCCTCTTGGGTTGAGGGAACTTTATACTATTTTCAAAGGTCTTTCGTTGTCATTATTGATTTTTGTTGGGAAAGAGAACCTTATCTCCCCTTTCTTGTCTTAGGAGTAGATTAAAATTTACTAAAACTAGATATGTTACATAGATATCCAGTAAAAATCCGTACTCTCAGTCTCGACTTTGCAAGATTGCTTCCAAGATGTTGCCTATAATTTCCCTTTTTGGGTGTGGCTCATGGGTTTCTAGGTGTAGCTTTGATTTCAATTTTACTGCATTACTTTCAATTGCTACTTTGAGGCTCTCCAAATTCTCACCAAGATATTTTCTAGGAAAAAATTTGCAGCTTTGACACAATGAACCTTTTATGGTTGGAAGTGATTTTAGAAACATGCCACGAGGGGATTCACTAGTGAATCCCCACCAGGATTTTTTACTCCAGTGTTTTTTTTTACCTTTATGTTAACCTAGAATAAGCTTTGGAATATTTTTTTTTGATATTTGGTAGCAAGGAATGTCTTCCACCATTTTGCAATGGCCTGGCATGGTGGAGGACAATGAAACTGGGCTGAGTTGACTAATTGAATTTTCCTAAAGTTTAACTTAAGAAAATTAATTTTTGATGTGTTATATTCTTCAGTTGACTACTTGGGCACCTTTCTAAGGTTAAAAGTGAAAATCAAGTAAGTGATGGTTGTTTGAGTGATTGACCAATTCTGATCTCCTTCTGCACAAAGCCATCCCTCATGTGCATGAATGACCCAATCGTGGGGCTATTTGCATGAGGAAGGGAGACTTAGTTGTTGTGTGAGATTCCACTACATGTTGTGTCTAATAATTTTTTGTTTGATGCAATTTACCATAAGTTTACAACCATATGAATCATAGGTGGTCAAGTGTCTAAGTGAACACATTCTAATGTCAGATCTTTCTTCTCAATTGATGGTACTAATCTCTTAAATTGTGCATTGTGCTTTGGGAGATTAAATCAATGAAGGGAATTCGATACAAACATAGTTAGATGCCCAAATTTCCATGATAACCCAAAGGATTAGATTGTTTTTCCTTTATTCTTTTCTCATAACTTGAGCCCAATTCAAAGGATATTGTGGTTTTGTTTTATGATTAGTTCCATGTCAATGTTGTTATTGTTAACAACATTGTAGCTGATTTTGTGCCTTTGTACTATCTAAATTATTTGAGATTTGTTAATTAACATATCAAATTAATATTGGAATGTGGAACATCAAATATGATTCAACAACAAAGGTTGAAAACCCATGACTACCATTCATATGATGAGAGAATAGCCAATGAGAATGATATGGACAAATATTCATGGCCATGTAAATATTGTCTTGGTGGAAAGGTGAGGAAAAGAAATATGATTTATCGACATATGATATAAGCCCTTGGGAAAACAATTATCATGAATATATGATAGAAGTGTATAGCATGAGAGATGAAGAGGTACCAAACATTCCTTAAGTGGCACCAAACATAGATGAAGAGGAAACAATGTTAGATGAAGGGGTTGAAGTTAATAGAATGTTGAATGAGGATCTAAACAACGATTGGTCCAAGTCAATGGAGGATGCTTTAAATCTTGTGTGTGTTAATTGCAAGTTAATTCATTTGACAACAATCCTTCAAATTCTTAACTAACAAGTGGTGCATGGTTGGAAAAATGAGAGTGTAGATGATTTATTGAAATTTTTGAGTCGGTTGTTACCACGTGACTCCACATTTCCAACAAAATGAAGTCAATGTAAAAAGAAAACCACTAAGATAGGCTTAGGGTATGAAAACATCCACACATTTGTGAATCATTGTGTATTATTTCGCAAAAATCTTTCAAGTGAGACAGAAAGTCCAAAATGTCAAGAAGGGAGGTATAGACCAAGGTTGAAATCTATTGTGGTTCCCAAAAAGGTTCTTCGCCACTTTCCGTTAATCCCATGATTACTCTGAATGTATAGGTGCGGAGACATTGTTGAACTTATGCATTGGCATGCCCAAAATAAGAGCATTGATGGAAAAAAACGACATGTGCCTGATTCTAAGATGTGGATGGAATTTGATAAAAAATGGCCTGATTTTTCCCAAGATCCTCATAATATAAGGTTGAGTTTGGCTCTAGATGGGGTGAACCCATTCTCTGATCAAAGTCCTAAATGTTCAACTTGGCTAGTGTTTTTAATAAATTATAACTTGCCTCCATGGTTAGCAACTAAACCATTTTTCCTAATGTTGTCATTGATTATACCAGGAAAAAAAGTGTGACTTCAGATACAATCGTTGTTTATTTAGAGCCATTAAATGATGAGCTAATGTAATTTTTAAAAGGAATCGGAGAAATTCAATTTTTAAGGGGTGGTCATTCAATCAATTTCACTTTAAGAGCTTCCTTACTATTTTCGATTCATGATCTTTCTGCATACGGCACATTGATTGGTATCACTATTCATGGAGACCATGGATATCCTTCTTGCAAATTTAAGGATTTGTGAGGCACTCAAGAAGTTTGCATAAGTGTGTTTATTGTGGACATCATGCTTACCTAAAAAAGGATCATCCATATCATCGACAAAAAACATGTTTCAATGGCCAAGAAGAGAATCGTGAAGCACCATTGCCAATAACAAGTGAATACATTATTGAGATTGGAAATAGAAGAATGGAGTTCATTAAAAGTGGTGGGATTTGTTGTAGTAGGGATGATCCATGTAGTGAAAGCGATGTAAAATGATTGTGCATATTTTATAAGTTGTCGTACTTTAAGGATATAGCCATCATGCATATTGTTGACTTTATGCATACTGAGAAAAATATAGCATGTGCTATTATAGAAACTCTTTTTGGTGCTTCTAATACTATTTCATCACGTGACGAATTTCGACAACTAAATATTCGTCGAAATCTTTGGGTTGAAAAATATGATGATGAAAAATATAGAAAACCTAGTGCTCCTTATGTTTGGACAAAGGAATAACATGCACAATTATTAAAGTTGATGTATTAGACTCGATTTCCCACTAGATATGTAAGTAGTATTATTAGAAGACAAACTGACATGAATAGTTTAAGAGGTCGTAAGTGTAACATCCCTTGGCCACCCACAGGCCGGGGAATGCCACTCCAAAGCAATCTCTCATGCTCTGACACAAGTTGGTAACATCACCATCCTTAAACAGGTCGGGCCATGCTACTCTAGGGAACACTTTTGTTCTCTTACTGCGGAACATACGGTAACATACCCAGTAATCAGTTGATCTATGCCACATAAGTTTTCTCTTCAAACTGCATGCAACTTTAAACACATACATACAACACTCTTGCGGAAGATTTACATATAAAAATAAACAAACAATTACATTCTGTAATATACGACTTTATACTGAAATAACAGTAACCATAGATATGCAGCATATACAGGAAAATACCCATAAACATGCAAGCAATTATAATCACATATAAGATAAACCATAACATAAGCACGCAAATAACAATGCAGCATATCCTTTTATCATACGATTGGTACTTATCTTGGAAAGATTGTCACCAACTATGCACAGACCATCCATGAACCTTTGAGCCTTAGACTACATTGTTCATCACTCTCAACAGTGAGTCACCCCCAAGCTGGGACTAAAATCCATCTGGGTAAAGGGTTCCTAACCAGGATAAGGCTCATGGACAATAGGAAAGACTCTATCTCAGGTTCTCACTCAACTAATAGACTACAGCCTCGCATTCCCCACATACCTCTCCCACCCAAGGAAGTGTGCCCCTTCTCTGCTCAACAGTCCTTTGGTTGCCCCACTTCCTTTCCAGGGCTTCAACAACAAGTCAGACCGGAAGTCTTAGAGCATTGTAGCTGCAGTTTATCACCTTTGGGAATCAATCCCCAGCAATTCTCTCGCTCGGAGAATTGCTCACGAGCCTGAAAGCCTAGTTATTCAATCTCGTTCCAAGCTAACCAGGTACAGCAACCAGAAAAGGTTGTGGAAATAGGCTCAGATATGGTGAAATGGATGTCTCAAAGATAACTGACTGCGTGAGTGAAAATGTTCATGGAATTATTGAATGGATAACTGAGTGATGGAAGGAATCACCGTGAAACTCATCGTGAAAGTGATGGTGAGAATGATCATCAAGCTACTGGTAAGAATCCCCGTGAAAAAGTGACCAAATGAGCTAAATCCTCACGATATGAATGAATGTCCCCAACTTGACACTTGTCATACCGGAAGTTACTTTGGTCCACTTGTCCCCAACTTTAGAACTTAGGATAAAATAATTATCCATACTTTATGTTTTAGGAAATATTGGTATAATATTACTTTTTGGCTTAAGCTCTCTAGCTTAGCCCTTTCCCTTCACTTTTGGCGCTCCCTTTCCCTAACTGGTGAAGTTCAGTCCCCCATCTCTTTTATCATGGTCAGTATGTGCACAAAAATGTATTTTATATTAATCATGAGACATGTACAAAATAGGCGCATTGGCCTTTAACATCTAGGCGTTCTGGCCTAATACCAAAACATAAGCATCGTAGCTTATAATAACTGGCTCACCAGTGTATAACACATATCATATACATGAGGCTCATTGTCCTCCATACTGCACACACTTTAGTTGTCCTCCATACTGTGCACACTTTAGTTACTGTGCGCGGTATCTGGGAATGTTCATACTACATCATTTTATTGTGCAGTTCATGCAGACACTATGCCATGGAAAGTGCATTACAAAATGATGTCAAAACAGCTCGCCAGCTTAAGTACACTTATATTACATTTACAATTGGGTTCAGCCGAGGGATATTACAATCCCCTCCGCTTATTTATGCAATGTCCTCAGTGCATCATACACCCATATACAACATAGTTTTCAAAAATCTTCAAAAAGATGTGGTTATTTTGTCTGCATTGCATCCTCATGCTCCCAAGTAGCATCCTCAGGACCGTACCAGGTCCATTGGACATTTAGAATCCCTATGGCTCGGTTCTGGAGCTTATTTACTTTTCGGTCCAAAATGCACACCAGATGCACTCGAAAAGTGCCTTCTTGCTCCACCTGAATCACATTCCAATCAATAACATGATTAGCATCAGGTATATATTTTTTTAGCAATGATACATGGAATACATTATGAATAGACATAGATGCAGGCAATGCAATCATATTAGCAACTGGACCAATCCTCTTTAGGATTTCAAATGGTCCAAAAAATTTGGTTTCCAACTTGGCACAGCTTCCCAGCTTCAAGGAACTCCTGTCAGCTTTTACTTTCAGGAAAACATGATCACCCACTTTGAATTCTCTGTGGGTTTTTTTCTTATCGGCATAAATTTTTTGTCTGTCTTGGGTAGCTTTTAAATTCTGCTTAATTTTTATCATTTGGTCCTCCATATCCTTGAGAAACTCTGGCCCAACTACTGAACTATCATCTGGATTATCCCAACTGATTGGAGTATTGCACTTTCTGTCGTAAAGTGATTCAAATAGGCTCATCTTCAATGATGCTTCATACCAATTGTTGTAAGTGAATTCTACCAAGTGTAGGTAGTCTTTTCATTTTGATGGTGTGTCCATCACATACATTCTTAGTATATCTTATATCACTCTGTTCACCCTCTATTTCTATCCATCAGACTCATGATGATAATGTGTACTAAAGTTCAGATTCGTTTTGAATCCTTTGAACAATCCTTTCCAGAAATTCGAGGTGAATTTTGGGTCTTTGTCGAACACAATTGTTTTAGGAATCCCGTGCAATCATGCCACTTCCTTCATGAAAATATCAGCAACATCTGCTTCCTTGTGAGTAGTTTTCAGTGGAATAAAATGGGCAGCTTTCGTAAGCTTGTCCACCACCACCATGATCGAATCATGCAGCTTGCTTGTTTTAGGCAATCTCATAATAAAATCCATTGTCACCACTTCCCACTTCCATTCAGGAATGGTTAAAGGTTGCAACAACCTTGCTGGGTGCCTATTCTCAGCTTTAACTTTCCATCATTCCATACATATAGCGATGTATTCGGCAATCTCTCTCTTCATATCTGGCCAAAAGTAATGGCTCTTGATCGCTACCACGGTTTTATGATATCCAGGATGCCCTGCATAAGGAACATTATTCATTTCATGAAAAATCATATGTTTCAAGTCCTGTACATTTGGAACAAAAATTATGTTCTTGTGAAACAATATTCCATCTATTCCCAAATTATAATTATCCACCTTTTGTGGCATCTTACCATGCTGTAGCATTGCTACCAATTCTCTATATTACAGATCTTCTTTTGCAGCCTCCAGAATTTTTCTTTTAATATCAATCTGATACATGATAATGGTTGTAGCATGTAATTCATGCACCTTCCTGCTGAGTGCATTAGCCACTTTATTCTCTTTCCCCTTGATATGCTTTATATCAAAGTCATATTCGCTTAGAAATTCTAACCATCTTCTTTGCCTGGCATTTATATTTGGTTGATCAAATAAATATTTCAGACCATTGTGGTCTATTCTTAGCTCAAACCTCTTTCCCATGAGGTAGTGTCTCCATTTCCTCAAGGCATGAACTATGGTTGCCAACTCCAAATCATGAGTGGCATAGTTTCTTTCATGATCCTTCAACTTCCTTGATTCATAACATATGACAAACCCATTTTGACTGAGGTCTCCACCAATTCCTTCATTATATGCATTGGTGCACATGATGAAGTCTTCATCTGGGTTTGTGATCCTTAATATTGGAGCACTTGTCAATAATTATTTCAAGTGTTGGAAACTCTTCTCGCAATCTAGTGTCCACTGAAACTTCACTCCCTTCCTTTGCAAGGAAGTGATTGGGTGTGCAATCTTTGAGAATCCTTCAATAAATATTCTATAGTAGCCTGCAAGACCCATGAATGATCTCACCTCTGTTACATTCTTCAGTGCTGACCATTCTCTAATGGCCTCTATCTTCTCAGGATCCACTGCTACCCCATCCTTTGAAATGATATGCCCCAAATAATGAATTTGTTTCTGATAAAACGAGCACTTGCTCAATTTGGCATACAACTGATGCTCCCTTAATACTTGCAACACCACCCTCAAATGATGTTCATTATCTTCCTCTGACTTGGAATATATAAGAATGTCATCCAAAAAGACAATGATAAGCTTGTCCAAATACTCTCAGAAAACACCATTCATTAAGCACATGAAAACAGCTAGTGCATTTAACAACCCAAATGGCACCACTGTGAACTCATAATGACCATACCTTGGCCTGAAGGAGGTCTTGCTGACATCTTCTTCTTTAATCCTTACCTGATGGTATCCTGATCTGAGATCTATCTTTGAAAATATCTTTGCATCCTTCAATTGATCAAAGAGGTCATCAATCCTTGGCAGAGGATACTTGTTCTTAACAATCACTTTATTCAACTGTTTGAAGTCAATGCACAATATTAGTGTTCCATTTTTATTTCTCACAAACAAGACTGGGGCACCCCAAGGTGACACACTTGGGAGTATATACCCCTTCTTCAGAAGTTCTTCAAGTTGCATTTGCAACTCCTTCAATTTTGGTGTACTCATTCGGTAAGAAGTCTTTGATACTGGCACTACTCCAAGCATTAAATTTATAAAGAAATCAATGTCTCTCCTTGGGGGTAGTCTGGGTACCTCCTTGAACACATCTTCAAAATATTCCAGGACTACATAATCCTCCAAATTTGGCACCTTATCTCTAGGTGTCTCCGCCAAATGAGCTGCAATTATTTGACACCCTTTTTTGTAACATTTCCTCAGCTGAAATGCTGAAATTTATCTAATGGTTACTGCCCTGGGAATTCCCTGTACTTTCCTTAGTTTACCTTCTTCATCCAGGAAAGTAAATGCTTTGTTGTGACAGTCTAAGAGAGTGTGATGTTGGTCCAACCAATCCATCCCAACTAGACAGTCATAGGAACCTAAAGGCAAGATGTTTAAATTTTCCTTGGTGTTCAGTCCATTCATGTCTATGAGGCATGACTTAACCATCTCATTAAATTTTCTTTTGGCTCCAGTAGCCAGTTGCACCAACCAGTATTTCCCATTCTTGCTTCTTGTAAATTGCAAACCTTCCACCATCTTAGGGTCTATATAACTATGACTAGCTCCTGAATCAATTAAAATAGAAATGGTTTGGTTGTTGATCATAGCTTCCACTTCAATCATGTGGGATTGATACTATGCTTACTTGTTGTCTAGGGCTGCATAAATCCTTGGCACATATCTACCCATGTCCTCCATTGTTTCATCTTGTTGTACATTGTGAACAACCCTTCCTTTTTCACCTCTGTGAGGACAATCTCTGAACCTATGATCTCCTTTACAACCCCAACATTTCATAGGTGGCTGCCTTGGCCCTTGACTCCCTATGTCAATCATTCTAGGTTCTTTAGGCATTTGTTTTCCTTGTGGATTATTTCTGAAGAATGGTGGCTTATCTCCCTTCTTCCTCTGATCCATCTTGAATTTCTTATTGTCTTCCCAAGCCTTTTGGAAATCTGGCCTTGCTTTTTGTTGATCATATAGGCATTTAGCTCTCCTTATGATCTCTTCTAATGTCTTGGGATCATCATACTATATTTTTTCACTGATGAACGGTGGCAATCCACTCAAATACCTTTGAATTTTGACTGTCTCATCCTTGATGAAAGAGACATACTTCAGCAGTTCCAGAAACCTTCTCTCATATTCATTTATGGTCATACTTCCAAGCTTGAGTTCAAATAATTCTTTCATTTTCTTGTCATAGTATCTCTTAGTCAAGTATTTCTTCTCAAAATACTTCTTGAATTCCCTCCAAGTAACACTTTTCTCTTCAATGTGTTGCACCTGCACAATTTGATCCCACCACATGGAGGCCTTGCCTTTGAGTTGATAGATAGCAATTCTACCTTCTACATGAGAAGAATAATTATGCAATTGAAAATACTTTCTCATGCCCAACAACCATGTTTCTGCATATTCATCCTTCTTGTGCTCACCATCAAATGTAGGAGGTTTTATTTTGTCCATTTCTCCTCGCAGCTCATCCATCCCAGATCTCTTATACCTTCTGATAGGGAATAGACTTGAGTGGTTGCCTATTCTCTTATTGGAATGCCTTGGGGAATGATGGTGATGTCTACTAACACTTTTTTCTTTTCTTTTCTCATCCGAAGGCTTGTGACTTCCATATTTTCTTGAGCCACTCTCCTTAACCAATTTCTTTTCTATTCAGTTAAATCCCTTCAATAACTTCATGTTGAAGTCATCCTGTTTCTCTTTGGCTCTCATAAGTATTTCATTATCAGATTTATGGATTTGGACATCCTTCTGCAAATTCTTAATGGTCTCAACCATATTCATGTTTTCATTCCTTTATTCTTCATGTCCATTGGAGTTCGTTCCTTCAATGCCCAAATGGACATCCACCCCTCTGCTCTCATCTTGTTGATTGTAATTCCCCTGTGCTTCTTCCATTCCTATGGACTCCACACTACTCTGATCTGATATAGTTGTTGTTAATTCTACAAAATGAGCAGCCATCGAAACTTATCAGGCTAACAATTCAATGATTCAAGAGAAATATGAACCATTTTGGTTCAATATAAATATCAGAATTATCTCTCCTGATTTCCTGGTGTTATCACCATGAAAATTCTAGATAAGACCCAAGTCTTGAAAACATAGACGCGCAGTACCTTCAGAGATACATTTGTGAAAGAAGGTGGTTTGCCGAAACCACTTTCACCAAGACGCGGTATCACGTGTTTCAACATGTAAAATCCACCACTCGTGGAGCGGGCGATGGCTAGTCAGATCACCCTGTTTCACTCGTTCGGTACTTCGCATCCATGTGACATCAGTTGAATGCCTCCATGTAATGAACTCAAAAGTTAATCATTTGAAATGGATTAGCCGAGCATGGAAACCCAACACTCTTGTACGTAGTCCTTCTGCGCTTCATAATTAGAATTCTATAACTGCCAATCCTCAAGTATGAAGGTATTTGCGTATCCATAACTGAAGTAATCTCTAAATTGGTCAACTTTCTTCTCTCTGTAAAAGAATTTTGGTATCCACAACCTGAGATACATGGACAAGTCTAAATCCAGTGAGACTAGTTATTCTGGCAACATGCTAGACTTTCCTGCAAATAAGGAGGAAAGGGTCCTTGCACACATTCTAGCGACTAAATTCCACATAGATCTGGTTATAGACTCGTGGTTGGAAGTCAGGTTGAATGCCACTATGAAGTATTTAGTCATCAACAAGCCAGCCGCTAAGAAGAAAAGGATCAAGCAGCAGAAGAAGGAGGAATCCATGGCTGAAATGGCCAAAAGTGTTGGAGAGAATCAACCGGTCTGGTTAGATTCTTTAAAGGAGGAGATCGCTAAGCTTAAGTGAGTCTTCAACTAAAATTAAGAATGTTTTAGTGAATTTTTTGAACAACTGGTAGCGGAGGTAAGGAGCACCAGATGTGATAGGCTTGTTCTTAAATGACCCTTTTTACAACAGGATAACTGCTATCATCCCCCTTTTTGTAATTTTGTGATTAATACGATTATATAAATATAGAAGTGGATTTTGGACTGTTTATTACAAAATTCTATTTGGTGGTGTTATGAGTCTTGTTTTATTTTATAGTATGCTTTTCTTGTAATCTTATATTTCACTTCCATCTATCTGAATCGAAGGAATATAAAACTCAGAATTCCTTTTAATTAAAGCTTCGATGCGGTTGTGTGTTTCTTTTTCTTCTAATATTATGAAAATTAAACTCAGACTCATTGCCTTCCAAGTGACTTCACGTACACTAAACTTTAACTTGTACATTTATATGTATCAGTCATAGCAATATGACAAGGTAAAACGTTTTTCTACGCACCTATATCCACTATGCATTTAATCTTTGTCGCGCCAACAACTTGCGCGCACTACTTTTACGTTGTGCGCCAATATCCACTGTGCACAGTTTTTGTATCGTGCACCGATACTCCACATGCATTTTTCCCTATGCATTGCACCATGTCAAAGTTCAATAGGTTCCATCGTGCACAATAATCTGTGTGCACCATTGAATACATTGTCGCAAGACAACTTGTACTCATACTATGCGCATACCAACAAACTCCTCTATGTTATGCAATACTTGTGCACCCCATGTGCACATTACTATGTATGTGCTCACCACGCAAGGCTAAATTCAGCGTATATATCTGCACATAATAATCTTCCATGTGGTGCCACAATTTACCGCACACATTTTCACGCCAACGTTTTTCATGCGGTGCCAAAATTTATTGGGCACGCCAGCACGCCAACATTTTCCATGGACGCTCCGTGAGTTGAATTTTGGTCACTTCGAAGTTACTCTTCTGTGAATATCCACCTCAACTGAACCCCTCTGGCCCATCGAGGCTCAGTGTTGAAACTAAAGCTCTGATACCAATTTGTAACGTCCCCCGGCCACCCACAGGCCGGGGAATGCCACTCCAAAGCAATCTCTCATGCTCTGACACCAGTTGGTAACATCCCCAACCTTAAACAGGCTGGGCCATGCTACTCTAGGGAATGCTTTCATTCTCTTACTGCAGAACATATGGTAACATACCCAGTAATCAACTGAGCTATGCCACATAAATTTTCTCTTCAAACTACATGCAAATTTAAACATATACATACATCACTCTTGCGGAAGCTTTACATATAAACATAAACAAACAATTACATTCTGTAATATATGACTTTATACTAAAATAATAGTAACCATAGATATGCAGCATATACAGGAAAATACCCATAAACATACAGGCAATTATAATCACATATATGATAAGCCGTAACATAAGCACGTAAATAACAATGCAGCATATCATTTTATCATACGATTGGTACTTATATTGGAAATTGTGTCACCAACTGCACACAGACCGTCCATGAACCTCCCATATTTAGACTACACTGTTCATCACTCTCAATAGTGAGTCACCCCCAAGTTGGGACTGAACTCCACCCAGGTAAAGGGTTCCTAACTAGGCTAAGGCTCATGGACAACAGGAAAGACTCTATCTCAGGTGCTCACTCAACTAATAGCCTACATCCTCTCATTCCCCACATGCCTGTCCCACCCAAGGAAGTGTGCCCCTTCTTTGCTCAATAGTCCCTTGGCTTCCCCACTTCCCTCCTAGGGCTTTAGCAACGGGCTAGACCAGAAGTCTCATAGCACTGTAGCTATATTTTATCACCTTCAGGAATCAATCCCCAACAAATATCTCTCTCGGAGAATTTCTCACGGGCCTGACAACCCGCTTCTTCAATCCCGCTCCAAGCTAACCAAGTACACCAACCGGAAAAGGTTATGGAAATAGGCTCATATATGGTGAAATGGATGTCTCAAGGATAACTGACTGCGTGAGTGAAAATGGTCATGGAATTATTGAATGGATAACTTAGTCATGGAAGGAATCACATTGAAACTCATCGTGAAAGTGATGGTGAGAATGATCATCAAGCTGTTGGTAAGAATCCCTGTGAAAAAGTGACCAAATGAGCTAAATCCTCACGATATGAATGAATGTCCCCAACTTGACACTTGTCATACTAGAAGTTACTTTGGTCCACTTGTCCCCAACTTTAGAACTTAGGATAAAATAATTATCCATACTTTATGTTTTAGGAAATATTGGTATAATATTCCTTTTTGGCTTAAGCTCTCTAGCTTAGCCCTTTCCCTTAAATTTTGGCCCTCCCTTTCCCTAATTGGTGAAGTTCTGTGCCCCATATCTTTTATCATGGTCGGTTTACATGCAGCGATGTATTTTATATTAATCATGAGACATGTACAAAATATGCGCATTGGCCTTTAACATCTAGGCGTTCCGTCCTAATGCCAAAACATAACCATCCCAACTTATAATAACTAGCTCACCAGCCTATAACACATATCATATATGCAAGTGATCCGGATTTTATGAGAAGAATGAAATGAATACAGATTATTAACAGGTTCTTAACACAAAATAACAAAGATATAGTAAAACTGGTTTTCTATTCAATAACGAAATAAGCTGAAACTGTAAAATGCAGCGGAAACAAGCTTGTTGGAATGGTGGCGGCTTATCTCTGAGAAGAGATGTGACGGCAACACGCGTTCACAAGAAGAAGATTACAATGAGGCTCTGAAGGCCTTTTAACAATAATAAAGAATGCCAAAAATCCTAGACATACAAAAACCTAACCCTAGGAGATGAAGTGCCAAAAGTCATGTGGGCCCTGTTTGGGTAAGTTAGTACATCAACTTCCCGAGGTCGTAACTTTTGCATACGATCTCTGTTTTAGGCGTGTGATAACCCGTTGGAAAGGTATCATCGAGGAGATTCATCTTGGGGTATAAATTATTCCTTTGGATATCATTGAGGATATCTATCCCAAAAAACCTTCATTTAGGCCCTCAAAATGGCCTAGGAAGTTAAAACTGCTAAAAATAATAAATTGCCAAAATTGTCAGAAAACTATTTTGAGCTAGTTGGAAAAGGTGGGTGGCCACCGATATCCACTTGGATCAATCCTCCCTCCTTAGGAAGCAATGGTCTCCATTGCGTTGAGGTCCCCTATCAGATGAGGAAATTTCTGTTGAATTTGGTCCTGGGTGAGCCACTTGCCTTGGTGCAGGAGCTACCCTGCTTTGACGACTCGATAAAGTTGGATCTTTTGTTGTCAAGTTCCCTTGATTTTTCTGTACACAATTTGATCATCGGATGCCTATTGTATGCAGTCAGGGTTGAGCTATGTTGGTGTTATCTATTCTACTACTTTTGAGGTGTCCAATAATGGTGGGAAATAAGGGCGAAGGAGATCCACGTTGAACACTAGGTGTAGGCCAAGGAAAGGAGGAATGTTGAGTTCAAAATAATTGTCCCCCATGGCCTTGGTGATAGTGTATGGCCCATAACGGAGTGATTGAATCCTCCTATGGATTCTTGTAAGGTATTCTTTCTGCAAGTGCAACCAAACTTTGTCACCCACCTAAAAATTATGTGGCACCCGATGTTGATCATGGCGTTGTTTGTACTTGTCATTGGAATTTTGTAGGATATCTTGAACCTGTTGTTGGATGTGTTGGATCTGCTCAATGAAACGGGTGGATTTTTTAGCTTCGGTTAGATAAAGAGATGAGTCGGTCAAGGTGACTACAAGGGGAAGTGCAACATCTATGGGACCCAATGGTTGGAATCCCAACCCCACTTGAAAGGGGTTGTAGCTAGTTGAGATATGTAGGGCTCGGTTGTAGCTATGTTGGACATAGGGAAGGCTCTCATCCCATGTGCGAGGGTTCTTTGAATTATACATGCAAAGGATATGCACAATCATTCTATTTACAACCTCGGTTTGGCCATCTGTCTGGGGGTGGAAGGTCGTGGATTTGGTGAGCTTGGTGTCCAGCAGTGACCAGAGGCTCGACCAAAATGTGCTGAGAAATCGACTATCCTGATCTGAGACAATGGTTTGTGGGGTTCCAAAATGTACCCAGACTCGTTCAAATAAGATCTTGGCAGTGGCCTCTATTGTGATGCTCTTCTTGCAGGAAACCAGAATTGCCATCTTAGAAAAGCGATCAACAACCACAAAAACACAGTCATTTCCCTTCTTGGTGGACGGGAGGCCTGACATGTATTCCATTGAGATGGATTCACATGGCCTGTCAGGAGTATGAAGAGGGGTGTACAGGCCTTGTTTCTTAGTGGTCGGTTTGGTAATAGCACACGCAGTGTAGGACCTGATATACTTGTTGATTTCTTGTCGAAGTTTCGTCCAATAGAAATGTTTCTATAGCATTGCCACTATATTTTTGACGTCAAAGTGTCCTGCCACCCGACTATAGTGGGATTCCCATATCAACTTTTCTTTCTCACTTGATGGAACATAGATATGTCCCAGACAACACAACAACCCATCCTAAAGATGGAAATTATCGACAACTGCGTTTGCACCCAACATTTGGTAGGTGGTGGCGAAGTCAGGGTCTGTCTCATAGAGTTGGGACCATCCATATGTCTCATGTCCGCAAGAGTCTAGCACTGTGGTGAGTGAAGTGACTGGTGGTATGTTGAGGCAATCAGCAACGCGATTGGTACTTCATGTTTTATACTTGATGTTGAGGTGGAATTGCTGCAAGTATGTGGACCACTTATTCTGGCGTTCATTCTGCAATTTTCTATGTGTCTGCATGAACTGAAGTGGCTTATGATCAGTGTGGATGAATGTCTCCTTCCCAAGAATGTAATGTCTCCACTGGCGGCATGCTTTCATAATGGAGTACATTTCTTTGTCATAATTAGGGTACTTATGGACATTATCTAACAGTTTCTCACTATGATAGGCCACAGGGTGGTCGTGCTAAGTGAGAACGGCGCCCACGACATAGTCTGAAGCATCTGTCTCAATCTCAAAGGGATGTTGCAGGTATGGTAGTGAAAGTACTAGGGCTAACCATAAGCGCTGCTTCAAATCATCAAATGCTTGTTGTTGGGATCGACCCCATGCAAATTTCTCCTTACCACCACCCCTGTTTATTTGGCTGAGGGCCCATGCAAGATGGGAGAATCCCAACACGAACCTGCAGTAGAAATTAGCAAGGCCCAAGAAGCTCTGAAGCTCAGTGAGTGTTATTGGGGCTGTCCAGTCATGAATTACTTGGATCTTGGTTGGATCCACATGTATGCCATGTTGATCAATGATGTAGCCTAGGTAATGAACCATGTCCATGCCGAAGGATCACTTTTCCAAGTTGGTGTATAGCTTATGATGTCACAAGGTGTGCAGAACCTGCTAAATATGCTGCAAGTGTTCGACCCAAGTCTTGTTGTAAATTAGAATGTCATCCAGATACACCACTACAAAAGTATTGGTGAATGGTCGCAGGATATCATCCATCATCCTCATGAAAGTGGCTGGATCATTTGTCAAACCAAAGGGCATGACCAACCATTCAAAAAGGTCTTCCTTTGACTTGAAGGTGGTCTTCCATACATCTTTCTGTTCTATTGGGACCTGGTGGTAGCCAGACTTCAGATCAATATTACTGAAGTATTTGGCCCCCATGAGTTGATCAAGGAGGTCATCGATTCGGGTAATCGGGTATCAGTTTCTGACTATGATTTTATTCAGAGCCCGGTAATCAATACAAAGTCTCCATGTTACATCTTTCTTCTGTACTAGCATGATTGAGCTCTCACAAGGTGATGAGATAGGGTGGATGTGCCCCTTGTGGAGCAGTTCTTGGATCTGTCACTTGATCTCCTCATTCTCTAACAAAGAACAACAATATACTGTCCCATTGGGCAGCAGTGCATCGGGGGTCAGATCGATGGGGTGCTTGACCTGGCAGTGCAGAGGTACCCCTATAGGTGAGGAGAAGATATCTGAGTATTCTTATATGACCTTATTTACTTTCTTCTGCTATGTGGAGAGGTTAGCCGCAGAGACCCTGGATGTGGTTGTGATCTTTCTCTTATTCTAAGAGAGACTCACGAAGAAGACAAACTTCCCCGTCTGAGAGATGACCTTCCTGCATTTCTTAGCAGAGATCAAGGAAATAACACTAGGTGGGACTGCCTCGGGTATCCTGTACAATTTCCTATTCAAAGTAATAATAACACTATGAGGCCTAGACTCATATACAACATGATGTTTCCATAAATAAGGTTGGCCCAAAAGATCATCACAAAATTCGAGAGGAGCAACATCACACAATACCTTGTCTTTGAAGGGATTGATGTCATATGACAGTCGATACTATTGGCTGACGCGAAGATCGCTTCCTTGGCAGAGCCATCCAATGGTGTAGGGTTGTGGGTGTGGCGTTGTTGGCAGGGCCAGCCACTTGCCGACCTCTACTGAGATGAGGTTCTTTTGGCCACCGCTATCAATGATGAAGTGTAGCGGAGTGCCTTTTACCCACATCTATGAATGGAAGAGGCACTCTCCTTCTTCTGGCTCATCGGGTTCACTAGGATGGAGCTTGGTGGTAGAAATGGTGGCACTGGGTTCCACGTCAATGATCTGTCTTCCCTTTTTTGGTTCTGGATCAGAGTCAGAATCTGCATCTGATTCATAGGTTTTCATTTCGGCCACTAACGATTGCTTTGAAAGGTAGTCAGTAGTGTTATGCCAAGGGCTCTTATGGAAGTCGCACCACTTCCCGGTATATTTCTTTGTCTTTCCGGTGTCC
The DNA here is from genome assembly GCA_009831015.1 of Picea engelmannii. Classification (NCBI taxonomy): domain Eukaryota; kingdom Viridiplantae; phylum Streptophyta; class Pinopsida; order Pinales; family Pinaceae; genus Picea; species Picea engelmannii. The sequence goes on from ML781843.1 coordinate 517,657, forward strand.
TTTGCTTGCAGCTTGGAATGGTTGTCCTAATACTGTCCATATTTTCTCTATCCTTTGTTTGGTGGGTTAGGGCTGCCCTTTCCTGGATTTTGTTGTGAGGGGTTCCCAGGCCCAAATTGTCACATCTTTTTTTTGAGCTTATGCTCTATTTTGATGGCATATCAGTAGGTCGCGCCCAAGGATGAGATGTCCATAAATTCCATTTTGATCTGGATGTATCTATGCAAAGCACCGTGATACTTGAGCACCATATGTCACTCTGAATCTTTGATACCCAACTTGTTGCGCAAGCTATGGAAGATATTTGTGAAATCTAGCACTGCTTGGTCTCTTTCTTGTCGTAGTGTGGTCCATTTGGTATATAGGTCGTCATAACTTCCGACAAGGTAGTATTGTTCCTTAATAGCATCCTTGAAGGATTCCCAAGTGGCCATGACTGAAAATAATGAGGTTTCCTCTGTTTCCTTTTGTTCACAAAAATTTTCCCACCAATCTTTGACATGGGGAATGGCTTTGAGGAGTGAAAAAGTAATCTTTTCTCTATTCAAAAATTTATGGACAAAAAAATACCCTAATAGTAGATTCAACCACTTGTATATAGAATTTGTGTCTATCTGACCTTCAAAGATAGGAATATCAAAGTTTATTTGTACCTTGAAGGGGGTGGCACCTCCGTTCGAAGAAGATGCGTCGTCTGTTGGTAGCCGCCAAAGGATTTGCGCGAAACTATCCATCATATCGTTCCTCTATTGTGTGAGGGATTCCTCAATCAACAGTTTGAAAGGATTTCCTATCCCATCATATTTCTTTTCTCCTACCATGGGAGGTCTCTTGGGCGTGCGAGAGCTTCTGTCCTCAAGAGAAACAAGCTTGAGACCCAACTCTTTGTACTCTGACTTCGTTGGGGACATGCATTAAGCCGACAAGGAGCAGACCGATATGATACCACTGATATATATTTTATGAGCAGAAAGAAATGAATACATATTATTAACAGGTTCTTAACAAATAATAATAGAGATACAGTAAAACTGGTTTTCTATTCAATAACGAAATAAGCTAAAACTGTAAAATGCAGCGGAAACAAGCTTACTAGAATGACGACAGCTTATCTCTGAGAAAAGATGTGACGGAAGCACACATTCGCAAGAAGAAGATTACAATGAGGCTCTGAAGGAATTTTTACAATAATCAAGAATGCCAAAACCCCTAGACATCCAAAAACCTAAACCTAGGAGATGAAGCACCAAAAGTCATGTGGTCCACATTTGGGTAAGTTAGTACATCAACTTCCCAGGGTCGTAACGTTTGCATACGATATTTGTTTTAGGCGTGTGATAGCCCGTTGGAAATGTATCATCAAGGAGATTCATTTTGGGGGATCAATCATGCCGTTGTCTATTGTTGAGGATCTCTATCCCAAAAAACCTTCATTTAGGCCCTCAAAATGGCCCCGGAAGTTAAAACTGCTAAAAATAGTAAATTGCCAAAATTGTCATAAAACTGTTTTGAGCCAGCTGGAAAAGGTGGGTGGCCATCGATATCCATATGGATCAAAGAGACTTGTTTTCCTCCATACTGCACGCACTTTAGTTACTACACGCGGTATCCGGGAATGTGCATACTACAACATTTTACTGTGCAGTTCATCCGCTCACTATGCCATGGAAAGTGCATTACAAAATGATGTCAAAATGGCTTACCATCTTAAGTACACTTATATTACATTTACAATTTGGTTCGTTCGAGTGATATTACAGCAATACCCATGACTATTGATCCAGGTGGATATTGGCGGCCACCCACCTGTTCCAAATTCCAATTGGCTCATCTTGACAGTTTTTAGTTCAGCACATTTCTCTGTAATGGGGACATTTCTTTTTAATTGTGGATTATACACTTACAGGATTGTCCTGAAGCCCTACATAGCACCTAGATGGATATTTTTGGCTTCCCATCTATTCCAACTGGCTTATTTTGGAATTTTTCATGTCAGTACATCTTTTTGTACTTCCAGGGTCGTTTTGGGGCTCTAAACAGTTTTGTCTTGGATTGCCATAGTCAACCTATAGACGAAGTTATATTTTGGCTTCATAATGATTAGTTCTCGAAAATACCTTTCCAAAGGGCTATCACATGCCTAAAAGGAGATTGTATGCAAAATTTACGACCTCGGGAAGTTAATGTACTAACTTAACCCAATGGGGCCCACATGAATTTTGGCGCTTCATCTCCTAGGGTTAGGTTTTTTATGTCTAGGGTTTTGGCATTCATGTTTATCATAAAAACGCCTTTAGATCCTCATTGTAATCATCTTCTTGTGAATGAGCGTAGTTGTCACACCTCTTCTCATAGATAAAGCTGCCACCATTCTAGCGAGTCTTGCACTTTGTATTTTTACAGTCTCTGTACATTTCTTTCATTGATAGAAATCATTTATTTTTGTATTTCTTTGTTTTTGGAAATTTTTATGTGTATTTCATTGAAATATATTTGCTTTCATTTTGTTCTGAAAATAATCTAGGATCAGTGGTATTAGAGCAGGATTCTCTTGATCGTTTTTCAGTGCATGTCCCCGACATAGTCTGAGTATAGTAAGTTGGGTCTCGAGATTGTCCCTCTTGAGGAAAATCACTCTCACACGCCCAAGAAACACTCTATGGTGGTAGAAAAGAAAAATATCAAAGCAGAGGATTCTATTAACCTGTTTCTTGAGCAATCTCTCATGCGACGGAGGGACGAAATGATGGAGAATTTTTCCCACATCCTTCAACGCATGTCGATAGCAACAGGAACATCTTCATCAAGTGGCCATTTTATAGGAACCTCTCCCTTCAAGGTACAAGTTGATTTTTATATTCCCGTATTTGAAGGTTAGATAGATGTGGATGCCTTAGAAAAATGGTTGAATCTGCTAGAAGGTTATTACTATGTTTACAATTTTCCTGACGGGGAAAATATCACCTTCACACTCCTCAAGGCTCTCCCCCATGTCAAACATTGGTGGAAAACTTACTGGGAGAAAAGTTCCATGGAGGAATCTGGAATATATGGGGTCGAGCCCACTTGTGATTTTTTTTTGGATGCGATCAAGGAACAATACTACCCTGTTGATAACTATGAAGACCAGTACATGAGATAGACCACACTGTGGCAAGAGAAGAGCCAAACAGTTTTGGAGTTCACAAATACTTTCCATACCTTGCGCACCAAGATGGGTATCAAAGACTCAGAGCGAAATATAGTTCTGAAATACCTTGGGGCTCTGCATAGGTACTTCCAAACCGAAATTGATTTCCTAAACATCTCATCATTGGGATTTTCCTATCGATATGTTGTCAAAATTGAGCAGAAAATTAGGCACTAGAAAAAATGGGATTTCAGGTCTGCAAATACATAACAACCAAAGCATGGTAAAGAGGACCCTAACCAACAACCATCCGAAAACTAGCCCAAGACACAGGAAAAGAAGGGTAAATGAAAGATGAATAATGACACTAGGAAGTGGTGCGAATTCCACAAAATCCCCTGTCACAACACCGATGATTTTTTCTTGAAACATCATTGGTGTCCAAGGTCAAAGACAAGGATTTGAACCCTGATTTGGAATATGATCCAGAAAATATTGAAAATAGACAGATCATCGACATATACCCTATTGCTACTATCGCGACTACAACAATTCAACCAGAAGAACCAGTAGATTTTGAAGAGGGGGAGTGCCTCTTCCATTAACAAATGTGGGTGAAGGGGACCCCATTGTATTTCATTGTTGATAGCAATAACCACAAGAACCTCATCTCAGCTAAGGTCATCAAACAGTTGGGGTTTTCAACAACACCTCACCCAGAGCCATACAACATCGGGTGGCTTCACCAAGGATGAGATATTTTTGTCAGCCAATAGTGTCATATGTCCTATGGCATCCAACCCTTCAAGAATGAGGTAGTGTTTGATGTTTCCTCTCTTGATGTATGTGATTTTGTTTTGGGCCAACAATATATGTGGAAACATCATTCTATTTATGACTCTCAACCCTATAGTGTCATTATTAATCTAGGGGGTCATATCTATAGGATACCAGAGGTAGTTCCAACTACTATTCCACCAAAATAGTGTCACAAGGTAATCTCTCATACTGCAAAATTCATCCTCTTCACATTCTATTCAAAGGATGCATAGAATGCCACTACAACAACTTCATCCTCATACCTTCTATCCAGTAGAAGCATATTGCATAAGAGAAAGCAGATATTGTTTCTTCACCTACAATGGTGCCTACACAATGCCCCGTCAAGCCGAGAGACAACAAGTTGGTGGAATAGATTCAACCCCGCCAGCAATAGGTTCATGACAGCCTTCCACAAACCAAGCAACGCAACTTCTCCAATAAGGCACGTAGCTCACCAAGATTCGGATTCAGAAAATTATTTCCCCTCTTCCTCGGGAACTCAACGCAATGGATACCATTGCTTCCTAAGGGGGGAGGATTGATCCAGGTAGATATTGGTGGCCACCCACTTGTTCCAAATTCCAACTAGCTCATTATGAGAGTTTTCAGTTCAGCACGTTTCTCTGTAATGGCGAAATTTCTTTATAATTGTGGGTTCTACACTTACGGGTCTATCATGAATCCCTACACAGCATCCAGGTGGATATTGGTGGTCGCCCACCTATTCCAACTAGCTTATTTTGGAAGTTTTCATGTCAGTACATATTTATGTACTTCCAGGGCCGTTTTGGGGATCTAAACAGTGTTTTCTTGGCTTTCCACAATCAAACTATAGATGAAGTCAAATTTTGATGCCATAATGCATATTTCTCAAAAATACCTTTCCAATAGGCTATTGCATTCCTAAAATGGAGATTGTATCCAAAGTTACGACCCCCAGAAGTTAATTTACTAACTTACCCCAACAGAGCCCACATGACTTTTGTCGTTTCATATCCTAGGGTTAGGTTTTGGATGTCTACGATTTTGGAATTCATGTTTATCATAAATAGGCCTTTAGAGCCTCATTGTAATCATCTTCTTGCGAATGATCATAGTCGTCACATCTCTTCTCATAGATAAAGTTTCCACCATTATAGCGAGTCTTGCATTCTGTATTTTTACAGTCTCTGTACATTTATTTGATTAATAGAAATCATGTATTGTTGTATTTCTCTATTTTTGGAAATTTTTACATGTATTTCATTGTAATATCTCTTCTTTCATTTCATTCCGAAAATAATCCGGATCAAGTATCATGTCATAATTGAGAATATTTTACCTATTGTGGTCAATATATCAAGTTTGGAAAAGGCACCAAGATTGGAAATTATAAGGTTGGGCCTAAGATTAAAGAGAATGAGTTTACAGGTATTATATCCTTCTAACTTTGATAGTTTAAGGGAGGAGGTTGTTGAAGTCCTTTGTCTGTTGGAACGAGAATTGCCACCAACAATATTTAACATTTCTATGCATCTTTTGATACATATAGAAAATGAACTAGAGAATTGTGGCCCAATAAGAACGAGATGGATGTATCCTAAAGAAATATATATGAAGTTTTTGAAAACATTTGTCTATACTAGGGAAAAACCAGAAGGAAGAATGTCTGATGGATATTCAATGCAAGAGGCCATGGGATTTTGCACAGAATATATGAAGGATTTTAAAAATGTCAATCAACATGTATGGGATGATGACGAAGATGAGAGAGTTGCAGGTAAAGTATTAGAAGGCAATGGAAGATGATTTAACTTATCACATAAAGAAAAAAGTGTGATACATGCATATGATCTTCAGAACACATCTTCATTCGATAAGTGGTGCAGGTAAAAAAAAAATTACAGAATAATTTATTTCTTCAATTGCATTTACACATCTATATTATTAATATTATTATCTTGTGCATTCATATTCTATGTAGGAAATGTGAAGAAGAGAATCAAACATGGATGCAACGCCAACCTCAAAAGAGTAGACGTCATGATTTAATTGGAGGTGATTATTTTCCAAAATTTGAAGAATGGATTGCTAATGCAATCAATGATGCAAAATAAGAAGGTCAAGATATAACAGTGGATGAAAGTGAGCTTTCATAGTTTCCACATATATGGGCTATGCAGTTTAGTGGCATGTGGGCCTATGGTAGTCATTTAAGAGTGGAAGAAAAGTACAAAGGAAAGTGAAATTGTGATTGTGTTGTTGGTGTTGAATTCCTTCATGAAACATAGAAGAAATTTTATGTTGGATTCATCCAAGAAATTATTCAAGTTGATTATGGTGAAAATAGTCCTATATTATTAAAATGTAGGTGGTTTAAACCATCTGCAGTGCAACTTGATGAGTATGGATTTGTACGTGCAAATATACGAAATTTTTTATCAGATACTGATGATCCATATGTCTCTCCTCTTCAAGTTAACCAATCATATCTAATTGATGATCTAAGAAGCCCAGGATGGTCATATGTCATTCAAATGAAAATTCATGGAATTTGTTGATATAATACCTGATGGGAAATACGATAACTTACAAGAAACATTTGAAGAAGTGGTTGAAGATGATGATAGAGTGATTGAAGAAGAAACTTTGATTACCAACAAAGAGATTGGAAGAGAGAATGTATTTCATGCCTCAGGTGATGATGATGAAGAAAATCAAGAAGATGCACACATGAGTGATCAGGATTCTGACCCCAGTGGCAATACAGATGATTGTGATGATGATTCATCACCTTAACTGGTAAGCTTGTCACTTAAACTATGGTTATATGTATGGTTTAATTTATCATTAAATGTAATGTATTATTAGAATTCATAGATGTTGAATACAATTTGAATATATAGAAATGCATAGCATGTGGTTTAAATTGGAGGCATAGTAACTTTACATAAAATATTTTACATGCCTTTAGCATAAATTTACTTTTTTATTATTGATTTCAAGTTATATAACAAACACTTCAGGGATTGATTTTAAGAGGCATTTCTTCTTTAACTTGTGCACTTAATTTTTGAGCACGTGCATTAATAAAATCTGAGTTTCAAACTCATATTCCACTACAGTTCTGTTGATTCAAGTGGTTTATTTATAGACTATTGTTTATTTGGACTTCAAGATATGAAGAAAAAGTCCTTGAGGCACAAGTTAGATGACAACGATAATGCATAAAAGTTGACAGAATATGAGCGCTCTCATAGAGAACATATAACCAATAATGATGAATATTTATCGTCTCTTGGTTTGACCAACATGCAAGTTGTCAATCCACTTAATTAGTATATTATTTGTTTAATAGTGTTTAATGTTTTATAGGAAAGAACTTTATGTAAATAAGACATAATATGATATTTGTTTTGTTTTACAGGCAAGAAAAATATGCAGGCATAGAAAAAGTGGAGAAAAAATCAAGGGAAAGTAAATATATAGTACCACCAACTCGTAGAAGCCAACGCATTTGTGATCCAACAAATGTAGTTGATGAAAATAATAGTGGTCATGGTGTGCAAATTGATATAGCACACGATGATGTGGAGGTTGATACAACACATAGTGTTGTGCAGCATGATGATTTCTTAACAAAAATTCTAAAAGAGATTATTGATCAACATGGGGAAAAAGGAAGAGCAAGTTTGGAGATGTTGAATGTAATGTATTATTAGAATTCATAGATGTTGAATACAATTTGAATATATAGAAATGCATAGCATGTGGTTTAAATTGGAGGCATAGTAACTTTACATAAAATGCTTTACATGCCTTTAGCATAATTTACTTATTTACCATTGATTTCAAGGTATATAAGCAACACTTCAGGGGTTGATTTTAAGAGGAATTTGTTCTTTAACTTGTGCACTTAATTATTGAACATGTGCATTAATAAAATATGAGTTTCAAACTCATATTCCACTGTTGGTATGCTTATTCAAGTGGATGATTTATATACTATTACTTATTTGGACTTCAGGATATGAAGAAAAATTCCTTGAGGCGCAAGTTAGATGAAAAAGATAATGCAGAAAAATTTACAGAATATGAGTGCTTTCATAGAGAAAATGTGACCAAGAATGATGAATATTTATCATCTCTTGGTTTGAAAAACAGGCAAGTTGTTAATCCACTTAAGTAGTATATTATTTGTTTAATAGTGTTTAATGTTTTATAGGCAAGAACTTTATGTATATAAAACATAATATAATATTTGTTTTGTTTTATAGGCAAGAAAAAGATGCAGGCACAGAAAAAGTGGAGAAAAAATCAAGGGAAAGTAAAGATATAGTGCCACCAACTCGCAAAAGAAATGCATTTGTGATCCAACAAATGTAGTTGATGAAAATAATAGTGGTCATGGTGTGCAAGTTGATATAGAACATGGTGATGTGGAGGCTGATATAGCACATGGTGTTTCACAGTGTGATTATTTATTAGCAAAAGGTATAAAAAATATTATTGATCAACATGAGAAAAAAGGAAGAGCAAGTCTATAGATCATTTATGCAAAACTCAAGGATATGTTTGAAGGCACATCAACAAAGACCAGTATTGAGCTACCTACTGCCACACTTGATGTGGCCAAGGAGAATTTTGTTCTAGTTAATTCAAGTCATGAAGAGATAACACTTACATTTGTTGTGCGTCAAAATTCACATGTTGCATCTCTTGATGAAACTGGATCAGCCAAAAATATTGTTAGTGGTTCACAAGATCTGTCTGCTTTTGTTAAAATAAAAAGATTGAGTCAAGGATTGTATAGATGTAGATAGAGGAGTGAAAAAGAAAGAAAAATAGAAGGTAAGAAGTTGTTCTTGGTTGAGGTGTCGAAAGATGGTGAACCCATTGGGAAAAATGCAGTGAGGTGGGCCTCGGAGTTGGGAACAAGATTTAGGGCTCATTTGGATATTTGCAAATCAATTTTTTTAGATCAAGATCCATGAATTGTGGATAATGTTACCCAAAAAATGGAAAATTATTTTGAGATTGTTGGTGGAAAAATATCTAGAAAATACTATAAGCAAAAGATGAGAACTCTGATGAACACTTATAGATATAATTGCAAAAAATTAATCATGGAAGGAAAATACAGGACAAACTCCACTCTATCTCCCAAACAATGGGAGGCATTGAAGGAAACTATTTGTTCCGAAGAATATTTGACAAAGAGGAACATAGGCATGAAAGCAAGAGATAATGTCAGGGCTCCATATACATTTGGTCGAGGCGGGTTGCAGTCCAAAATAGACAAATTGACAGTAAGTGTTTCTTTGTTGTTATTTATTTCGATTTTTTTATTGAACTGACTATGTTGAAACCTGACATTGTCTTTTAGGTGGAAAATCGTAACAAATAGCAAGGTGCAGAAGACATTGTCTATTATATGGCAGCATTAGATTCTACTAAATCTGACAGTGAGAGCAAGTGGAAAAGTAGAGTGTCAACAGAGAATTCACAACCATCAATTGGAGGTCAAAGAAGTCCAATAAGAGACATTACAAATTATGTCAACTCGAGTGATCAATATTGATTTGGATGGATCTAGGCAACATCACAGAAGTTTCAGAAGTGTCCCAGGAGGCTCAGAATGGCCTCAGCAGGCAAAAAAGAGAAAAAATTAAAAGTTCCCAAAGATAAATTAAAATGGCATGATCGTGAAGAGAACATCGCAAGATTTCCAGCGACACAAACAGATCATCAAACGAAGTTACGGATCAAAAGATATAAACGATCAAAGTTTTGGTCAATCCATCCCAGTCAGCATTCGTACTGTTGACGTCAGCATCCATACGGATGACGTTAGCATCCTTACAGACTACGTAGAATGTGTAGAGGGTGACATGTGTCATGATGACATCATCATGCCACATGGAAGCACCAGAGGCTACCACATGTCACTCAGATTTGGGGTTTTTAGGGTGCCACATGGACCAGTAAAAAAGTGCCACGTGGCACCCTAGGTGACACCACATGGTACCACCCAAAAGGTGCCATGTGTTTGAGATGATGTCATCATGCACAGGTGGGCGAATCAATGGATTAGATGTGGCACAATAGGGAGGTGCCACGTGGCACACCTGAAATGCACAATGACACTCTGTGGAAAAAAAATTAAAAAAAAAAAATAATATATATATATATATATATATTAACAGAACTCCGCCAAATATGGCAGTAGTTCCACTATATTTCAGTAACCGCCAAATTTAACCATCGTCGGAATCTCCGCTATGTTTAGTACCTTTCCACCATATCTGGCATGTTCTGCCAAATGTAACGAGCACCGCCAGTTTTGCAGTTGCCCGCCAATTTTAGAAGTGCACGCCAAATAGTTATAAGCATGTGACAAAAAGGGGAGGCCCATGGGATTCGACCCTGGGACCTCCACCAACCTATGGCCTAAATTTAGCCACTTTGACCAACACACCAACGACGTCATTTATTACACAACCGTCCGGGATTTGTATAAAAAGGGGTCTGGTTCAGAGTTCAGGACAGAGCAGACACAACAGTGCATGGAGCATGAGAGAGGGGTCTGAGCGTGCCTGTACGGATGCATACGGATTTTATATCCTAGTATGGATTTTGACACACAAACCGAGGCAGGGGTGCCTCTTGGGCCAGAAAGTGTCTGACTCGGATCAAGGCGTGGAGACAGTCATTTTTAGGTAAAACAATGCCACAAACGCGGTGGTGGTGTTAGTTTTCTGATCTAAGAAAAGATTTTGCAGCTTAAATCTAGAATGAGTCATTTATTGCAGAGGCAGTGGCACGGTAACTGAGGCAGAGGTGTCTCTTGGGACTGAAAGTGTCCGACTCGGATGGAGATGATTTGATAGTCATTTTTACATAATTCAGCGACACAAATCCAATGACGAGGTCTGTTTTTGAAGCAGAGCTTCAGATCAGCAAGCTAAGTGCTGGAGAAGCCAATGTAAGCATGCTTTACATTATATTGTTTTGTCATTAAATGTTGCGGCATAACATGTGTGTTATAGGTCTAAAGGAGCATAGAGAGGCTACAACAAGGCAGCAAGATCAGCTTATTCCTTCTATCTATTCTTTTTTTCTCTTCTTTCACATCAAATCAATCAATTATATGTGATAGAGAAATTGTGGCACTTGCATGATAAGTGGCCAATGAAGCAGTTATGAATCTCATGGTTTCGAGATCTTTGTATGGGCTGCATATTTATGCTTGGATCTGAGCAGCAGATCTAAGGCTTTTAATGGCTCCATGTTGATGGGGGTCATATTTTATTCTTCATCTTTTTATGTATTGAATATGTGGGAATGGTGTCCATGTCAGCATCATGGATGCCTCATGAGTATGAGAACTTGTGAAGTTGTATACATTCCTGATCACATTCCCATCTCTTGTTGTCATCACCAAAAAGGGACTTTGGCCTTACAACTAGTAAAGGAGAGAAATCATTACAGCGAGGCGAATAAAGTGGTTAGGCTTTGGAGCATGACCCAAAGAGGTAGCCCACATCGGGTGAACTTTGTTATCAAGGGAAGTCTCATATCCATTATGTGTATTATGTTCTTATGTTGTTTTCCATGAATTTCTGCACATAGGATGTTAAATGCAAGCATCACATATCGCACATAAGGAAAACTAAAGAGGTTTCATTCACTTCGAATTCAATTGCATAAGACTTCAAATTTACCTTTAATTGCAAATTGCTCAAGTAAAATGATCTATAACTAACCCTTTTGAAGGACTGACAGAAACAACCAATTATTGGAAACTTATCGCTCCCGGGTTCGGATCATGTGGTATTAGAGAAGGCTTGATACCGATTTTAGGTGTTGAAGCTAAGGATGTCAAGGTCACCAAAATGATCGTGGTTCGATGAGCTTCAAGAGATCAACCAAATGCTTCAAGCAGAGAATTTTGGATTGAATAAATTGTTGCATGTTGCAAAAGAAGAGAACCAAAGGTTGTAAGAGCAATTGCAAGCCATGAAGATGCAGACAGAGGAAGGCCCTACGAATAAGATGGTGATAAGACCATTTTGTGACCATGGAAACTTCACCAGTTATGGGTGCGAGCATGATAGTGCAAATACATGCACACTTTTTCAAGAAAATGAAGATGACCTACATGCATTCATAAACCAAGGAGGATTCCTAGAAAAATATTCCACTGATCCTTCTCACCAGGAATAACTGGACACATCTCAAGAAGCAGACCCTAGTTTGAGGTGGAGGTAAATAAACCATGTGTAGTTCCTTTATTGATTAATGTCGATGATTCTTTTGAAATCCTTGAACAACATGCTTCTTGCATCGCCTTAATGTTGATGAGAAAAATGGGATACGAAGCAGAAGTCATTGGAACCAATGGCCAAGGTATTGTGGATCCTATTGAGGCAGTGGTTTGGCCTCGATATGTTGATATAGGATATGTCTCAAAGAATGTTGGAGAAAGCTCCAAAACCATTCGGGAAGAAGACCCCGGGACAGTCACTGAGACTCCAGAGGTCAACAGTTCATCAGGAGATGAAATTAATTTAGTGCAGGATGAGAGCACAATTTCTCATGATTGAGGATTTGAGACATCTCTAGGGAGAGATGTGCATAACAATGACAGAGTTGATACCAACTCTTCTTTCCAGTCTAACTCTAGAGGAAACTCATCGAGGTATAAGAAATCTCGAAACTCTAAAAATCCATTTGATTATATGCATATTAATCATATAAGACAGAGCTTATGGCATCAAATACCATGCACTTTTTGTGGATTGAGTAACCATGCAGTTTCCCAGTGTTGGAAGAGAAAATCCTTGTGCAGGAAGGTTATGGCAACCAGGAGAAGAACGAGGATGGCAGATTTCTTTACACACATGGAAAAGAGTAGGGGGGATGCACCTCTGAAGGAGAAAGGCTATTGCAGCCATTGTAGCAAATATGGGCATCATGAGGCCCCTTATTGGGCCTTACATCCAGATCTACATCCAAATAGGGACAAGAAGACCAGGAATAAACCTCTGAGGGAGACAGCTAGTCAGGCAGAGCTACAAGAAAATCTGCCACCAAGAGAAGACCAACTACTAGAGAAAGGACAACTCAATAAAGACGACATGTTCGAAAAAATGGTTGAACAAATGGGTAAAATCCTTGAATTAGTCGAGAGTGGCCATATTTTGTAAATCACACGTTGCGATTCAAACCCCGTAGAAGGGTATTGTGTAAAAGTGATAATTGTTTATATAACTTCCTTTTTTGGCACATGTTGATATTGTTAGGCCTTGTGAGGTAGTTTGGGTAACGGTTTCTTATTGTAAGTCCAATGGACATGAAACTTAATGTAATGACTTTTGGGTACCAAAATTCCTTTCAGTTGGAAGGCGTGATCCGAATGGATCTAGGTAACATCACAGAAGTTTCAGAAGTGTCCCAGGAGGCTCAAAATGGCCTCAGCAGGCAAAAAAGGGAAAACTTTAAAAGTTCCCAAAATTCAATTAAAATAGCATGATCACGAAGAGCACTTTACAAGATTTCTAACGATGCAAATGGCTCGTCAAACAGAGTTACGGATCAAAATATATAAGCGGTCAAAGTTTTGGTCAACCCAACCCAGTCAACAGGGATGAGTCATCATCTGTACTGCTGACATCAACATCAGTATGGATGATGTCAGCATTTGTATAGCCTACATGGCACGTGCATAGGGTGACACGTGTCATGTTGATGTCATCATGATGTCATAATGCCACATGGCAGCACCAGAGGTTTCCACGTGTCACTCAAATTTGGGGGTTTTAGGGCACCACGTGGAACAGTAAAAACATGCCACGTGGAACCCCCAGGTGACACCACGTGGAACCACCCAAAAGGTGTCATGTGTCTTGTATGACTTAATCATGCATAGGTGGGCGAATCAATGGATTCCATGTGGCCCAATAGGGAGGTGCCACGTGGCACCCTCGAAATGCATAATGACACTCTATGGAAAAAAAATTAAAAAATTATATATTAACAGAACTCTGCCAAATATGGCAGCAGTTCCGCTATATTCCAGTAACTTCCAAATCTAATCGTCGCCAGAATCTCCGTTATGTTTAGTATCTTTCCACAAAATGTTTTCCATATCTGGGTTGTTCCGCCAGATGTAACTGTCATCGCCAGTTTAGCAGTTTCCCACCAATTTTAGCAGCGCACACCAAATGGTTATAACCATGTGCCAAAAAGGGGAGACCCATGGGATTCGACCCCAGGACCTCCGCCAACCTATGACCCAAAATTTAACCAACACAACAACAATGTCATTTATTACACAAACACTCGAGATTTGTATAAAAAGGGGTCCGGTTCAGATTTTGGGACAGAGCAGACACAACAATGCATGGATCACTAGAGAGGGGTTTGAGCACGCCCGTATGGATCCATATGGATTATACGTCTTGGTACATATTTTGGCATGCAAACCGAGGTAGGGGTGTGTCTTGGGCCAAAAAGTGTCTGACTCAGATCGAGGCGTGGAGACTAGTGATCAAAATTCAACACGTCACAACCCATCAAAGGGGGTCTATCATGTCCTAGAAATGATATTAAATAATTCCACTTCAAAAAAAAAAAAATTTTAATTTTTGAAAATTATTCCCGAAATGTTAAAAAGAACCTAAAATTTCCTAGGAAGGGTAATATTTTAAATTGCCCGTCATTAAAATTTGTCGACATTGTTACCAGTTAACACTCCGCTGGGTGATTGGAGTACATTGTACAGGTAGATAAATTTTGATGCGTGTGAAATTGCAGTAACATTGAACAAGTTCCCTTCGAAATATGAATCTCCTTACCATAACTTGGAGGTTGGTTGGCCCGTTGGAACTTGGAGCAATGGAGCAGGGAGGGGAATTAATTGCAGTTGTTGAGTTAGGTGATACAATTAATGTGCTCTCCAACCATGATACAAAACCATTTTTCCTCTTTGAAGTACTCAATCTCCAATGTCCATTACGTTTTCTCTGGAGTCTCTGGTCTTGTTTCAGAATTTCCAATTGCAACCATTTCCCCCAGATTCATTATACGTACTAGCCAAAACGCCATTTCTTGGAAGTTATAAGCTTTTTTAGGTTTTCTGTGGAACCTTTGGTCCATTTTCCATATTTCTACTTTCACCCATTTCTCTCAGATTCACTATACCCACGGGCCAAGAGGCCACTGCTTGGAAGTTGGAAGTTTTAGTAACAATGACTTTTGGAGTTTAGAACGAGGGGACAACTTCGCCAAACCAGAAGTCCAAGGTCCGAGCCAAGGTCTGATTTGCAGTATCTCTAGGTTTACAATTGGGGTTTCAAGTTTGTTTGTGAAATTTCTATTGAAATTAACATAGGGTTCCAACTTTCTTTCCCGATAATTTTATTGCACTGTAATATTGAAATTAACATAGGTTTTAGTTCTCGTTTATTTCCTAGATGATAGACTGCCATTGAAGGTTGGTTGTAATTTTGTAGTTAAGGTTGTTTTATCTCATTTAATTGGATTTTGTGTTTTGTTGGATCTAAGTTGTCCTGAAACCTACCTTAAACTGGCCTGAAATTGCTCTTTTCAACATTCGGTCCATATCAGTGAATAGATAAAAAAACCTCTAAAATTGATGTCTAAGTTTGTCTGTTTTTCCTTACAACTCTACCTTACAACTCTAGCAACAA